>CM055116.1:611801026-611813526 GCA_029206835.1 Rana muscosa
TTCCTTCCTTCCTTCCCCTTCCTTCCTCTCCTTCCTTCCCCTTCCTTCCTCTCCTTCCTTCCCCTTCCTTCCTTCCCCTTCCCCCCTCCCTTCCCCCCTCCCTTCCTCTTCCCCTTCCCCCCTCCCTTCCCCCCTCCCTTCCTCTTCCCCTTCCCCCCTCCCTTCCTCTTCCCCTTCCCCCCTCCCTTCCTCTTCCCCTTCCCCCCTCCCTTCCTCTTCCCCTTCCCCCCTCCCTTCCTCTTCCCCTTCCCCCCTCCCTTCCCCTTCCTCTTCCCCCCTCCCTTCCTCTTCCCCCCTCCCTTCCTCTTCCCCCCTCCCTTCCTCTTCCCCCCTCCCTTCCTCTTCCCCCCTCCCTTCCTCTTCCCCTTCCTTCCCATGTCTGGAGACATGCTATCAACACTTTCATTTAATAACATTAAAGGGTTAATTCACCTTTTTGAAGAAGGTGAACTTACACTGGACAACCCACTCGTCCTGCAGTACCTGAGTCCCGTGATCACCCGCTGTAAGATCGAGTCGCTGCTTTACCAGTCTGATTGATAGGCGCCTACCAATTAGAATACCTCCTATACGTAACTTTCACGAGGTACTTTTAGGAGATTAAGCTGTGGAGATTTCATATCCCTGGACTGGTGAAGCAGCGACCGAATATGTCATAGCAGGGTATCGCGGGACTCTGGTACAGCGAGAGGGGGGGGGGTCCAGTGTAAGTTCACCTTACAGATTTTCTATAAGGGGGATATAAATAGTTTTGCCCCTGACAAGTTTGGGGTCGCACAAACTTGCCCTCTAAAGCCTCGTACACACGGTCGGACTTCCATCGGACTTTTCCGTGTTTTTTTGTCCGAACGGAGTTGGTTGGGAACACCCATAGCATACACACGCTCGGACTTTTCTGCAAACTTTCTTAAAACTTCTTACAACATCACGTGTTTTTTCTGCTCTTTTCTGATCTTTACTGCCACCCTTTGGTCAACTTCTGCTATTGTTGGTTGATTTTAACATTCGTTGTTTTGTCCATCGGACTAAAGTCCGATGGTTTTCTGTACACACGGTCGGACTTTGCTCCATCGGACTTTTGTTGGGCAAAAGTTTGTCCGTTTGCAGACCCAACTTTTGTCCGATGAAATCCAAAACCAAACGAAAAAAGTTTGTCCGATGGAGCGTACACACGGTCGGATTGTTGGTCCAACTTGCTTAAAACAAAGTTTGTTGGGCAAAACCCCGTGTGTACGGGGCTTTACATAAAATTTAAACTCAGATTTATTTCATACAATACAATCCCCCCGAATCGAATCCTGTTTTGAGAACATGAATTCCAAGCTGAATTTCATGATTTGATTTTAACTTGTGGGGGTACCCAAGGAACTTAAAGTAGAACTTTACCCATAGGAACTTGATAAAAATGTTCTTTAGCAAGGAACATGCATTCCACATTAATAATTATGCTACCAAAATTAGTGTGTGCTTTCAATTTTGTTCCTGTTTTTCTTGTTTCTATAGGCTGCCATTTTGCTGAAGCCCATAGCTCCTGAACAGCAGTAAATCTTTAGGCTGTTAGCAGATCAGCCTCCACATATTCAGCACAGTGCCTGAAAATGGGGAGCAACTGAGCATGTGCACAACAGGGTGTGAGAGTATATTCCTGGATTTAAACCATATGGGCACTTATTTTAAATGTTTTATATAGGTATGCCTGCAAAAAGGACCATCCTGAAGTCATCTGGCATGACTTAATTTTTCTGACGAAAGTTCCACTTTAAAGCGGAGGTTCACCCTAAAATTACACTTTTTATTCCTGTAATCCTAGTGCTATGTACAATACTGTGTCACTAACCTTTTTAAGTTTTGGATGCTGTAAAAGAAGTACATCTTCGGAATTCTGTTGTACTTCCTGCTTTTCCTCCCGCGCGAGTGGGCGGGTCCTTTGGTTTGCCCGGCGGCCCTAAGTGTCCTGGGATGTCGGCGTAATGTCATCACAACGGGACGTGTACTTAATGTTGACGCCCGTTGTGATGGCAACCAGGAAGTGTTGACGGCGCTGCTCGCCGTCAACACTGCACTTGAGCGAGATACAGCGGTGAATGCCGGGAGACGCGCATTCACCGCTACCCGGAAATCTATGCTTGTGGGCTTCAAGATGCCCACAAGCAAAATGGAAAATCAAGGAAACATTTTATAAGTGTTTATTTCTTCAAAAAACGGACGGGGGATGTTATGTAGCGCTGGAGATGTGAGTACATTACAGTCATCATTAGTCACATTGAATGCACAAAAAGAAAAAACATGTATGGACCGCGGAACCTCCGCTTTAAGTTTAAAAAACCGCTTTTAGGTTGATGCATATACTAGGAGCTTGTTTCTATAATATGTATTTATCATGAGTTTTATCTAGAATGAAACTTGACCTTGCTTGTGTCTTATTCTAAAACATTGTGCTAAACCTATGCAAGCAGAAGACTGTAGCAGCATTCAGCCAGTCAATAAAGTGGCCCACTAGACTCTTGAGATTCAGTGTTTCCAGTATTTTAGAACCCGAATGTCCTTTTACATGCTTGCATATATAATCTAAATGTTTTCAAAAGACATTTGGCAAGTATGTTTCTGTATTGTTGGAAGAAAATGTAGCATCTGAAACTGAAATGAAAATGGAGAGTGCATAGCCTTGCAGCGGGATTTTTAACAAATGACAAGAGCTAATCAACTACATTTGCTTAAATCTGACTATACTGCAGGTTTGCTTTCTAATATGTGGTACATTATCAGAATATATAGTGGCTTTCTACGTTAAACTACAGAAAAGCCCATTTTTATCAGACCGAGACCATAATAAATAAATGTGTCTGTATATCTATATCTTGCAGACATCTGAAAATGTTTTGCTATATGTGGTTAAATTGTATGTAGCTCATCCCTGATGGGAATATTTCTCCGCCCAGGCTTCTTTAGGGGAAAAGTAAATTTTGGCCAGGATGGATTATTCTCAGCTAATTTTCCCCTTTAGGGTGTTTTTTAAAACACTCTTCCTCCCCTCTCTATGTAAGCAAGTATGCACCTTCATGCAATCTGAATGTGCAGGATTGTGGAATGACCTTTTGATGGAAGAGCTAGTGTATGGGATAGCTAGCCACTATTGAATATCTTTTATGCATCTAGACTTCTCTTCTTCAATTTCATCTTTCACAAATCTATTAATTGTTCCTTAATGTTGCAGTGCAGGATATGTTTTTGAAAAATGTTTGCCATAGTTAAGAAGTGTTAACCAGCTCATGTGGGATGTAACTGTAAATATGGTGCTTTTTGTTTTTGACCAAGTTTCTGCTTTTTGGTACATTTTAGGAGGAACGTTGGCCTTTGTTAACCCTGGCCTTGCTGTGCATAAGTCTGCAGCTGTGGATCGCCAACGGGAATACCTCCTAGATATGATTCCTTCCCGCTCCATCACCCAGTCCTCTACGTGGAAATAATGAATCCATCCTCCAGGAGTTACAAAAATAAAGACGAACATAAATTTAGTGAACATGAGACAAGAAAGGACTGTTTACCCATACTGTCCTTTCCCTCCATCCCACGCACAGAAGGATGACCTTGTTTCAACGCCTTTCCTTTACATTTTTACTACAAACATTGATAGCAACCTTGCAAGTAAGGTGTTGAGTGTGCTTTGGTCTAGAAAGGGGAGTTCACAGGAAAAAGAAAAGCCACTTTGTTTTTGTTAATTTTTAGGCTGGCTGGCAAGTGTCATGGATTTTCATAACCTCCATCATGCTCCCCAATTATTATTATTATTTTTTTTTAATTTTCATTAACAAAAAAAAAAGAAAACTACTCTGACATAAAAGAAGGCATCAGAGTTCTTCACAATGCAGTTGGAATATAACTGGATTTTTTTTCCCCCCTATAAATTTAAGGAGGCAGTATTTTTTTATTTTTTTTTGCCTGGCTGAATTGATCAGGCCCACTTCTGATTCTGGAGCAGAACATGTCCAGTCAGACCAAGAGCATTTGTTAAATGCATCAAATATAGTTCTATTTAAATAGCTCTATGAAATTTTTTTATGCCTCACAGAGTGTGTTGCTGTGGATGGCCCATTTGTATGACATTCATTATCTGAAGAAGGATATTTGAATACAACTCTTTCTGCTCTAATCCAGTTTGCTTAGTTTTCACTGGACTTAAGCTTGTGAAGGGTTAGAGGACATTTTGTGGGGTTGATTCAGGCCTCTGTTTTAGGTAAACTGCTGCATTATTCTAGAATTGATTTTCAGGCTGTTTCGATGGCTGTCCTTTATTCCTGTCTACTGACTTTGCAAAAAAAAAACTAGAAAAAAAAATGTTGCAACAATAAAATGGAAAGCTGAATGGGACAGTCTTACGTTTTCCCTGTGTTCAGTTTCAATGTAATCAGGAAATTACTCCAGTTTTGCTGGTAACCCGGGTTTAATTTAAGGCCATTGGAAGTGTCGGATTGGCAAAAAAGTAGATTGTCAAATGCTAAATCCTCTTCCCTTTATAATGTTTATTTTAATCCTCTTTTTCTGTTGTGTGGATATCTGTTAAGATACTTTTTTGATATATGCAGTTGTTTTAGGACTTTCTTTTTTTTCTTATTTTGGGAGGGAATGGAAACTTATGTTTTTCCTTTTATTTGTATAAATGATAAACCATAGAACTTAAACTTGACTTTTTGTGTGTATGATGGATTAGTATGAGAGACTGATATAGATAGAGAGATATAGATATATATATATCTATATCTATATCTAAAATTTCTTCATTCCAAAATGTAGGACTGTTTTCTCATTTTATCATGCTTCCCCCTCCCCTCCATGTTTTGCTCTAACATAAAATCTAAGTAAAGACGAAGACACTCAGGTGTATTTAGGCAAACAAACTGCAACTCCTGTTTTTGTTTTTTTGGTGGAGGGGAGGAGGGCACTTATTTAAATGCAAATGCACAAACCTTGGGAATATTGCTTTGTAAACCCATTCACTTGTCCTTAAAATGTTTCATGTTCAACGGTTGGATAAATGGCCTGCAAAGGATAGAATCTTTTACACCACTTGGAGATCATCTGTTCTCCAAGCTTTGACTCCTAATTTGAGGAGTACAAATGGTTTAGCAAACAATTTCTTTCAATTTCTTGAATCCGTCAAATTAACTACCCCTCTTTTCTTTTGCAATGTATTTTTATTAATAAATATATATATATATATATATATATATATATATATATATATATAATTAATTCTAACCAAAACTATTTAAATTTGGGTGTTGTGTAATGAAGACTGTTGATGTATGAACTTATACAGTACTTGCAATTGCAGGCCCATTATGAATTTTTAGGTGATTTAATTTTGCTGCACACACATACTGCAGCTGCTTGCCAAGTGGCCTCATTGTCGGTCATGTGCCACCAGAAAAGGCAGCAGCTTTTGCAGCAAGGAGAGATTGCTCGAAGAATTTTGTGCACTTAATGTTCACATAGGGCTACAAAATAAAGTATAACTTTACATACTGGATGCCTGCATCACCCTCCACCCAAGAAAGGGATAGTTTTGGATGGAGATTTTTAGTTAAAATAACACTGTTCTCCTAATATGAGTGCAGGTTTTTTCACTTGTCGGAAAAGCATAGTGTGTGTGTGTGCCTGCTAGAGTGTGGGATTTGAGGATGCCCCATCACTGATAGAACTAGCCGTTTCTATTTAATCACACTGGCCAGAGCCGCATTTCTGAATAATAATAAATAACTAAGCCAACTCATTTTCTTTCTGTGTGTGTGTATGTGTTTTTTTTTTTTTTTGTTTTTTTTTTTTACATAATTTTAAGGTCTCTATAGTCCCACAAAAGTGTTACTTTACTTTTTAAGAAATGTTGGTAAATTATAGCCACAAGAGAAAATCAAGATTTTCTTAATTGTACCTCACAGGACACAGCGTTAGTTTTGTAGATCATTGTGTTATGATCCACTTCCAGATGAAGCACACTGGCAAATAGCAAAACTTAACCCACCCATGCATGTGTGCACCCCTGGCTGTATGTGTGACTTAGCGCTATATACTGCGTTCAAGCTGTATGTGGGACTCGCATGCGCCTGCAATTTTCCTCACTGTGCCTGTGAGCCATGGAGTCCAGGTCTGTTGGCGCCACTGGTTTTCATTGCAGGCCAAGTGATATAACGCTAGATGCTCCGATTCAGTGTGCAGACACAGCTTGTTGCTCCTGCGCACATGTGCTTTAGCCACAATGCTGTAAGCGATCTTGGATGCTGCCCTTTTTTGCAACTGAACACTGATCAAGGAGGGGCGTATATTGCACAACTCCACCATTTTTCGCACAAGCCGCAGAGTCCAGGGACATCAGGCCTCCAAGTGGTGTAACACTAGAAGGCCAGCCCTCCCCTTTTGATCTGGTACCATCAGTAGTTCACCCTTTTGGCCATGGTAGATTTGGCACTAAAAACTGCATTTTAGTTGGAGACAGTCTTCCCACAAACTCATTTTTGAGGCAACTGACCAGCTGTGGCTCTGAATGAGCACCCTGTTTTTCATTCACCCCTTCAAGGGTACCTTTGCATCCTAGAAGGAATTTTAATTTTCTCTTTTCGTCCATGGGCGGACACAGCGCCTTAATTCTTGACAGTTGGGTTATGTTCCTGTTCATAGAGGACTAGGCAGAACTTGTTAGTTATCTTAAAACGTGTAACTTTAACAGTTGAACAGCCCCGCCCAGGGGGCGGTCTCTCCGTACATAACCCTCCTACCTGCAGTCAGCAGCCTCAGTTTTTTTTCTGCCTAGCAGAGGAGATGGACGTGGCTCCCTTTGGGACCTGAGTCCTGAAGACATTTTTATTTTATCTTATTTTATTTTTAAGATCTATCAACTGCCGGCTGGGCATGTGACAGGCAGGATATTATAGATCCTTGTAGTCCGGTCATCGAGCGTGTTACAGTCCCTTGCAAATAGGCGTCGGGTCTGTCACGACATACCCCATGATTTAAGGGGTGGCCGGTCAGCTTTTGCTCCAATGTCCACATATGACTGGGCTGCTTGCTGTCTCACTCACAGTGAACCGGGCCGACGGCTACTCGGTACCGCTCGGTTGTAGGCCTGTCAGGAACGCACGAGCAGGTCCTCGTTTGGACGGGTAAGTACAGTTCCCCATGCCTCGGCGGGTGTGAACAGCTGGGCATTCCTGGGAAAGCGGGTTCTCCTGTCCTCCCCTTCCCTGTTTTCTGTCGCCTTTATCCCTTCTGCCCCAGTGGGGCTGGCTGCGACCGGGGCGTACCTGTGGGGGGGCTCCGGGTCCCGGTGGGGGTCCGTGTTGTGTCATAGCTCGTTCCTCTGTGGGGGGTGCTCTACTCCGGGGAAGCCCATTCCTGGCCTTCTCGTCCACATCGCGGTGCTCGGTCGCCATTTTGACAGCGCTGGCGCCATTTTCAAGGTGTATTCTATTGCATTGCTTTTTCCCCTTGGTGGCCATCTTGCCGTGGCCACGCTCTGGTGCAGTTGCTATTGTGGGCAGCTATTTTCTTGTGGTCGCGCCCTTTCCTGAGGCGTCCGGCGGCCATCTTTGGCGCAGTGTGGGCCTATAGTGCTGGCCTCTGGATGGCAAGCACGATTCTCCTCACAACTTCCCTCACTGTTTCCACACACACTGCTTATAGAGCAGCATGAATATTAGTGATACAGTCTTGGTGTAATAGAGGCGGGCAATGGCGCTAAACGGTCTTTCTGGGCAGGTGTGTCCCCTGGGTGACCCCCCGGTCGGTGCAGCATGGGGGGGGGGATTTTGGTCATTAGTTTGACTAGTCCTGAGAGCTTTCTTTGTGACATGGAGTCAGTATCTGAGAGGCAACAGCCAGTGCCCCTGCACCTGTGGTTTCCCGCCATTTTCTGAGGGATACTCTGACAGGACCACTGTTCTGAGGGTCAAAGGTTGTTTTTTGTGTGCAGTTTGGTGCTTGCTTTGGCAGCACTTATACTCTGATTGGATTCAGAGAGGATTAAGCGCCCTCTGCGCCATAGTTTAAATATACACAATTATGTTTATAGTGTCTTCGTGGGTTTCCTCCGGGTGCTCTGGTTTCCTTCCACGCTCCTTATGACATGCGCGCCTTCGGTGCAATGCATATTATAAACATAAACAATATGTTTATATACGACACTAAATACATTCACAGCATATGTCTGTATGGTTACTCTCTGTATTTGCGTGGGTTTCCTCCGGGTGCTCCGGTTTTCTCCCACGCTCAATGTCATGCACGCCTTCGGCACAATACACAGTATGAACATACGCAATTATGTTTATACACAACACTGAATGTATGTATGTATGTATTGCTCTCTGTGTCTGCCTGGGTTTCCTCCGGGTGCTCCGGTTTCCTCCCTCACTCCAATGGTATGTGCGCCTTCTGGGCTATGCACAGCATAAACATGTTCAAAATGTTTATTCACACATACTAAATTTCATACACCGTATGTCTATGTACTATGCTCTCTATGGCTGAGTGGGTTTCCTCCCACACTCCAATGGTATGTGCGCCTTCTGGGCTATGCACAGCATAAACATGTTCAATATGTTTATTCACACATACTAAAATATATATACACCGTATGTCCATGTACTATGCTCTCTGTGGCTGAGTGGGTTTCCTCCCATGCTCCAATTGCGCGTTTTGGCGCAATACACAGTATAAACTGTGTTTGTACAATCGGCACTTATGCTGCTGGAAGGTGTCGGTCACTTTTTTTGGGTCGCACTCGACCCACTCTATATTGAAGACGACTCTTCATAGATGGGGAATGGGTTTGTCGCAGAGGTCCTTTTTGGTCCCTCAACGCACGTTATTCCTTGTAGAGCATTTTCATAAGGATATGTGTTTTTGCCTATGAAGTTGACCCCTGGTATCAGGGTTACCACTTTCCCGGCAGGGGGGGGGTTACCTGCCTTTCGGAAGTTATCAGAAGCGATGGCTCAGGCTGTGTTCGCCATGCTGAGGTCAGCGTTACGCCCGTTAGTGGCTGCGTCTCTGGTGTCTCTGACACTCTGACTGGGCAAAGCTTTTGTACCAGGCAGTGGAGGAGCATCAGGTTCCTCTATAAGTTGACCAGCAGGTGCCCGGCGAATGATTTAGCCTCTAGGGCCTCTGTGTCCGGGGTGGTTTTGCGCCACCTGAAAAGGCGGATATACTGATCCGCTGACCGAGTTTCTAGGGTAGCTTTGACAGATTTTGCCTTTCTTTGGCTAACAGTAGAGGCGCCCCGTAAGCTGGGACCTTCCTTCTCCAATATATTGCGGTTTTTCTTGGGGGTTGTCATACCCATACCGCTGCAGGACAGATTCAGATCTGTTCATGGCTTAGGCCTCAAGGCCCTGAATGCCTTTGTGTAGCCGTCCGGTTTTTCCAACCATGGACTTTGTGACGTGGTCGCTTCATAAAAGATCAAGGTTTTCTTTCTTATTCACCGGATAGTTTTTGTCCTACAGTCTCGTCGGACTGCCTTGATGGGGAAGTTCAAGACTGAGTGGGGATTTGGAAATTCAGGATGGAGTCAGTTCGCTCCATCCAGGGACGTCCCTGGACTTCAGGGACGCGAGCTGGCATGTCCCCAGATGCGACAGGCACCAGAGGTTCCTGTGATTAGCGGTCAGGGAGAACCACTATTTGACTCTCCTTTTTGACCTAGCGGCACTGGGAGTTTTTACCAGGGTGCTCACTTCGATTCTAGCCTTGCTGAGTCAACATGGCATTGTCATCATTTGGTCTCTGCATGGTCTTCTTTTATGACCTGTTTTCAGATTAGAATTAAAGGAAGACGTGTCTATAGTCAGTCACCATCCTGGGGCTGGTTCTGTGCTCATCAGAGGCGAGAATTCTTCTTCCTCCAGAAAAATTGCGGATGCTCCAGGGGGCAGTGAAATGGGTCTCATGATGGCCTCCTTCGAGGCAGCACTGTTTGTCCGAGTCCACACTCGGAGGGGGGATTCGGTCCTATGGAACACATCCCCATTGTCTCTGGATCATCAGATTCAGATGAATCGCCTAGTCAGGGCCTCTCTGACTTGATGGCTGACATTCCGGCACTTCTGTCCTGGAAGTTTTTCCCTTTTCTATGGAAGGGAGGTTGGGGGGTACAGTCGGTCCAGGTCGCTGGACTCTGGACAAATCACGTCTGCTGGTCAATGTTCTGGAACTTCGGACGATCAGGATGTCGTGAAGACTACAAGGCCCGCCCCATCTGGTTCCAGTCGGACAATGCCACGGCTGTGGCTTATGTCAACCTTCTGGTTATCCTGCGGTGGACGGGAAGAAGCGGGCCGGCTCTGTCGGTTGTCTACATTCGCGGTGTCGAACTCTAACTGGTGGACTATTTGAGTCGCCAGTTGTTGAACAAGGGGAATGCTCTTGCACCCGGAAGGGTTTCTACTCCCTTTGCCGGAGGTGGACGTCAGACGTGGACCTCCTGGCTTCGCGACTCGTTTGCATGATGCTGAGATTCAAAGGCCTACGCCTCCAGGTGCGCGGAGATGAAGTGCCGTCCACGGACGTGTTCGGTTCCCAGGGTCCTGCTGTTTTTACAGCATGGAGTGGTTTTAAAAAACTTGTTTTAAGCACCACCAAGGGTCAGTCTCAGCCTTGACTGTTTTCTTTCTATGGCCGTTGGCGTCCCATTCTCTGGTGGGTACCTTTTTTTGTACATGAGTTTTGATGGGGGGGGCTTACCCCAATTAGACCACTTCTCCCTCCTCGGGATTTGAACCTGGTGCTCTCGGTTCTTCAGGAACCTACTTTTGAGAACACCAGTGAAATTCCTCTCCTAACGTGATCTCAGAAGGTGGCCTTTCTAGTGGCCATTTCTTCTGTCAGAAGGGTTTCTGAATTGGCGGCCTTGCCTTGCAACTCCCCATGTTGATCCTCCCATAAGGATTTAGCGGTACTACGCCCGCAACCTTCGTTTCTTCCACAGGTGATTTCGGCTGTTCACCTGAAAGAGGACGTTGTACTTCCATCCTTGTGTCCTTGGTCATCGCATCCCAGAGAGTCTGTGCTCCACACTTTGGACGTGGTACGGGCCTTGCGTGTGTACCTACCTGTCACGGCTTCGTTTCGGAGGTCTGCCTCACTGTTTGTGTCCGATCCACAAAAGGGGCCTGGCGGTCTCGTCAGCCACCATTTCTCGGTGGATCAGGCGGACCGTCATCCAGGCCTTTGCCCTTAGGGACGGGCGCCTCTTTCCCGTTACGGCACATTCGACCAGGGCTTTTGGTGCCTCTTGGGCTTTCCGACTTCAATCATCTGTATCACAAGTGTGTAAGGCCACGACCTGGTCTTCCGTTTATGCTTTTTCCAAATTTTACAAGCTTGATGTGAGTGCATCTTCGGATGCTAGCTTCGGCCGCAAAGTTTTGCAGGCGGCTGTTTTGAGGTTGTAACTCCTCCGTTGAGGAGCTCTGCTTGTTTGGGGTGAAAATGTTTTTTTGATGCTGTGCCCACCCCTCGTTTTTTTTACACTGCTTTGGGACGTCCCAACTGTCAAGAATTGAGCTGTGTCCGTCCATGGACGAAAAGAGAAAATAGGATTTTTGTACTCACCGTAAAATTATTTTCTGTCGTCCATGGACGGACACAGCACCCACCCCTCCTCCTTTTTTTAGTTTGTACTGCTTTACTACAAACGGAGGGTTATGTACGGAGGGACTGCCCCCTGGGCGGGGCTGTTCATCTCTGTTTAAGTTGCATGTTTTAAGATAACTAACATGTTCTGCCTAGTCCTCTCCTATGAACAGGAACTTAACCCAACTGTCAAGAATTAAGGAGCTGTGTCCGTCCATGGACGACAGAGAAAAGGATTTTACGGTGAGTACAAAAGGCCTATTTTTTTCCACTGTCCTGGATGAATTGTCAGATCATTTTGGCCCCGGTCCTCCGCCTTTTTTTGGGGTCCTCCGCTAGCGCACCAGGCCCTTCTTTGGCGAGTGCCCACATGGGGGGCAACCATGAATGCTCGCTCTTGAGCTGCCCAGTTTGCGTCTGTTGACACAGGCCAAGCAACTCTGGCCCGCTCCCTCGTCACAGCATTTGATTGGCAGGAGCCAATGGCTGCTGCCATCAAATTGCCAAATGAGGGAGACAGCGGCGAGAGCCGCTGCTCTCATGCACATCACTGGATCGAATCGAGCTTGGGTAAGAACAGGGGGTGTGCTCTCCTGCAGCACAGGTTTTTTTTTTACCTTTTAATGCATAGAATGCATTAAAGTGATACTAAAGTCTTTTTCTCTTTTGAGTTAAAAATAACAAACATGTTATACTTTACCACCTCCTGTGCAGTGGTTTTGCAGAGAGAAGCCCTGATCCTCCTCTTCTCGGGTCCCACGCTGGCTATCCTGACCCCTCCCTGTCGAGTGCCCCCACACCAAGGAGCTTGCTAGGGGGGCAGTCTCTTTCTCTCCTCTATCTCTTCTCCATTCTCTCCTTTCTCTTCTCCCTTT
>CM055116.1:617236026-617578748 GCA_029206835.1 Rana muscosa
GGTCATATAAGGAGCACACCATACCGGTCTGACTGAATATCTGTACAGAGGGGGTTGCCTTCTCTCTTCCTTCTGGTTCCTGTTCATAGTATGCTCTCTTACATCCTTCTCCTGTTTTTGAACGGGAATATATATATTGATGTCCCCTCTACCCCCACCCCTCTTTTCTGTTCTCCTCCCCTAAAAAGGAACCCAGTGGTCTGGAACAAAACCTATTAAACACAGGCCCTTCTTAGTAAGGTTGTAGTCCTAGGGGAGAATACAACAGACTCATCCTGAAAAGAATAACGGTAGAGCATATAATCAAAGAGTAAAACTGGGGAAACGAATAAGACCTGCTAATAAAAACAACAAGATGAGCAAATCTACGAGGAGGACGGCCCCCAAGACTCCTAGGAATAGCACAGCAAATAGTACAATTAAACAGTATATGACCCAGGAGGCAAGCTCAAAGAGTCCAGGAATAGGAGCATAAAAGCAGGATAAAGGAATAAAAAAAACAGAAAAGGGGTCAAAGAGTATGGAGAAGAAGGGAGAAGGGACAACAGACCGATTTAAAGGAGACCAAACAACAGAAAGTGAACTAGAAACAAGTAGAGCAGAAGAGCAATGGGCAGATGCACAAATCCCTACAACGGGAGAAATGACCGGGATGTTGACGAAACTGGAAAACGCAATAAAAGGTAGAAATTAATACTTTAAGAATAGATTTCGGACATCTCTTGTCAAGAGTAGAAGAGGCGGAAGAAAGAGCGGATAAACAGGACCAGGAATTAAGCAAACTAAAGGAGCAGAATAAAATAATACAACAAAATCAGAGAAACATTTTATACCGATTAGAAGACCAAGAGAACAGAAACAGAAGACAGAACCTGAGAATCCGCTCTTTACCAGAAGAAAAAGGAGAAGATCTGAATAAAACTATGAATTTAATATTCAAACCCATATTGGACATGGGAGCAGAAGACTCCCTTAAAATTGAGCGAGTGCATCGTATTGGCAAACTAAGGAATGGAGAAACCGATTGGCCAAGAGACATTATTGTAAGGTTCCGGGATTATGAAGAAAAAGCAGAAATCTCAATGAAAAGAAGAAGAAACCCCCCTATTCAATTTCAAGGAAAGGAGCTGCAGATTTTCACAGACCTAGCACCCGAGACATTGGCAAGGAGGCGATTATTGAAGCCACTCTTTGAGCAAATGAAGACACAGAATATCCAATATAATTGGGTGTTCCCGGCCTGTCTCATAGGCCAGAAAGAAGGAAAATCAGCAAGACTAAGGTTCCCCGAGGAACTTGCGGGATTCTGTAACAAATTAGATTTGCAGGTCCCAGATTTACCAGGGTGGATAGAGAAAGATAACTGAGACCTGATTCATAGGAGGCTGGGGGGTTCGGGGGGGGGATGCACAAGGGGCGGAAAAGGCCAACCGGGTCACCGTGCAGCGTCTCCAGGCTACCTCACCCTCCCCAAATTCAAAGGGAGGAGGAGGGAGGCTGAGCTGCGGGGTCAGAGCTGCACCTCTAAACGGGAGAACCAGGAGGAAAGATCATTTGATGGTTCTAAGGCCAACAATGGGCCGGGAGGGAGGAGGAGAGGGATTGGAGGGAGGAGGGAGGTGAATAGCAGGGGGGGGGGGGGGGGAAGTGGGGATCCGCAATGGGGAGAAAGGAGGGGATTCTACCTTTTTGACTCTACAAAAAGAAAAGCAAAAGGTGATGAAAGACAGATATGTCTGCAATAAATTTCCTGTCCTACAACGTTAGAGGGCTTAATATACCTACCAAAAGACATAAGGTCTTAAGAGAGCTTAAGCACTATAGGGCAGATGTGGTCTTCTTACAGGAGACCCATCTGACCCTAGAATCAAATATAAATTATACTCACCCAATTTTCCGAGTTGGTTTTATGGAGATACTATCTCTAAAAGGGCAAGGGGGGTCGCAATAGGGTTTTCTAGGGAAATGAGGTTCACATTGGAGGATAGAATGACGGATAAAGATGGTAGATATATTTTTCTAAAAGGGAAGTTAGGGGAAATGAAATGTACCTTGGCAAATATCTACGCTCCTAATGTGAACCCCATTAAATACCTTATTGAGACTCTGGGGAAATTGAAGGATTTCGGGGCTGGATATATAATTTTGATGGGAGATATGAATTTTTGTTTAGATCCGGCAGTAGCTAGTACGTCCCAGGTACAGGGGACAAATAACGTACAACTGACAAAGATAAAACAAAAAATGCATAGTAGCCAGATGGTCGATATATGGAGGGTTATGCATCCAAAATCAAGGACTATACGTTTCTTCTCCCCTGTACACGGGACGTACTCGAGGATAGACCACATAATGGTCGAACATAGAATGCTGGATATGGTTATGGAATCAAACATAGGAATTGCCTCGCTCTCTGACCATGCCCCAGTAAGCATGAAACTAAAAAAGTGCCCGAATATCATAGACCACCCTATACTTGGAGATTAAATGGAGGAACTTCCAGATAAACGATACGGAAGGGATATCAGGGGCAACTCTATGGGAGGCACATAAAGCCTACATTAGGGGGATCCTGATCTCGGAAGGGGCAAGAAAAAAAAAAAAAAAAAAAAGGAGAGAAGTAGAAAATTCAACTCGTTGATAGAAGAAATATTCAAAATTGAGCAAGAGCATAAAAAACAACAACAGGGGCAACAACAAGAGATATACCATGAATTAGTGATGAAAAGGGACGAACTTAAAGAACTAATGGAACAAGAGACAAAAATAAAATTACATTGCATAGCAAAAGAAAGATATAAGTGGGGGAATAAGTCTAGTAAACACCAAGCAAGAATGGTACAAAACAAAAAGACCAGAAATTTCATAGAAAAGATCAAAAAAAAAAAAAAAAAAAAAAAAAAAAAAAGGAGCGGTGAGGAAGTGTACATAACTAAGGACATAGCAGACACATTTTAAAACTATTATGGAGGGCTATATTCAGTGGAGCAGAAGAGATAAATAATTTTTAACTAAGGCGGGATTGCATAGGATTAATGAAGATGAAAGAACAGCATTAGATAAACCTATAACGGAAGAAGAAATAAGTAAGGCATTAAGAGACTCAGCCCTAGGGAAAAGTCCCGGCCCCAACGGGTTTACAGCACTATATTTAAAAAAAATGTAAGGAGATATTGATACCCAGGATATGCAAATACATGAATGGACTAGGGACGGACTATGAAATGGGAAGGGAGGCCTCAGTAGCTATAATAACGGTCATACCAAAAGGAGGTAGAAGATGAAAGGCTATGCTCCAGATATAGGCCGATTTCGCTATTAAATGCAGATATAAAATTATATGCGAAAATCCTGGCAGAAAGAATGAAGGGGCTGATGTCAATGCTGGTTTACTCGGATCAGGTGGGATTTATCCCAGGTTGGGAGGGGAGGGACAATGGTGTGAAAGCATTGCTCCTCCTCCAGAAAATAAAAGAGAATGGGTCCCCAGGTCTACTCCTGTCAGTAGATGCAGAAAAGGCATTTGACAGGGTAGACTCATGATACAAACCCTGGAAACTATGGGCTTGGGAGCTAGGATGATACGGTGGATTAAAACATTGCATCATCACCCTAGGGGTAGGGTTAAAATAAATGGCACACTATCTCTAGCCTTTGAGATGAAAAATGGGACAAGACAGGGATGCCCCCTTGGGACAAGACAGGGATGCCCTGTCCCCCCTCTTGTTTGTGCTGTCCTTAGAACCTTTGCTCGCGACGGTACGAAATAACCCGGATATTAAAGGGGTTAGAATGGAGGAAGACGAACATAAACTTTCAGCCTTTGCGGACGATGTGTTGTTCTTTATCAGTAATCCCAGGACCACATTACCGAATTTACTTAAAATATTCAAACAATACGGTGAAATATCAAACTTTACAGTTAATATAGCTAAAACTGAGATTCTAAACGTTAATATTGGAAAGGTAGAAGAACAGAGCCTAAGAAAATAGTTCAATTTTCCCTGGCAGAAGGAACTCAAGTACTTGGGGATAAAACTTGCTAATTCAATAAAAAAAATATACAAGATAAACTATACCCCTCTATTAGATGAAATACAAAGTGAAATTAGAAAGATGATTAACCGCCCGATATCATGGATAGGAAGAATTAACATTCTGAAGATGGTTCTGCTGCCGAAAATCTAGTATAAATTTCAGATGTTACCAGTTGCAATACCTCAACCGTACTTCAGAGTGTTAAGTAAAATGTTAATGAATTTTGTGTGGAAGAATAAAAAGCACAGAATCTCCTTCTCGGTATTAAAACAGGGAAAAAAAACACGGAGGGCTGGCAGTGCCAGATATTAAAAAATACTATAATGCGGTGGTACTGTCCCGGATAGTCGAGTGGGCCAAAGATAGACATGAAAAAAGGTGGGTAAAAAACTGAGAAGGAAATGGCAAACACACAATTGGGAGGTGTAATATGGAACCCCCCCCAGTATAGAGCATTAGGCGAAACCACTCATGGTGTGACACGAATTGCACTTAAAATTTGGGACAGGCTACATAAATAGATAGGGACTACAATTCACCCCTTATAGAATTAAAAGAAAATGAATATTTTGCACCGGGGAAAAATTCAGTGGGAGGAAACTGGATTAAAAAAAGATAGAGCACAGTTAAGAGATATAATAAAAAAAAAAAAAAAAAAAAAAAAAAAAAAAAAGGGAAATTACACCATTCCAAGAATTAAGACACAACAGGGAATTAATGATACTAGATGAATGGAGGTACAAAGCCTCCCCCAGCCAATTAGGTCGGGAGAGGAGCTTACGACGCTGGGACAGCTCTGCATGGCCGAAAATCCAACAGGAATTATATCAAGACTCTATAAATTGCTGCTGACAGTGGAGGAACTGGAGACACCCCCATTCATAAAAAAAAAAAAAAAAATGGGAAAGAGAATTGGGAACACATAGGGATAAAAGGACTATAAAGAGAATAATAAAATTGAGCCACTCGTCTGCTATGGACAGCAGGACTGCAGAGATGAATTATAAATGTATTACAGGTTGGTACGCCACGCCAGATAAAATGAGTAAATTCCAAGCGGAACAGAAGGCAGATTGTTGGAGAAAATGTGGAGGGAGGGGAACAATGGCCCATCTGTGGTGGCAATGCCCTAAAATTCAAAAATATTGGGAAAAGATACTGGAAATGATAAAAGCAATTACTGAGAAGGAGATTAAAAAAGATCCATGGAGGAGAAGGAGGAATGAAACAGTATAAAGAGTCACTGATCCCACATTTACTAAAACGCAGCCAAATGGCGGATTCCAAAAAAATGGCGAGAAGTGGAAAGTCCATCGGTATGGGAATGGATAGATTCAGTGGAAGAAACTTATAGTATGGAGGGACTGAAGTGTGGGATAAAAGAGGAAAAAAAAAAAAAAGGATTCAAAAACAAGTGGGAATGTTGGAAAGAATTTAAGAAAACATGGAGTTATGCAGAAAATGAGAAACTAGAGGAAAATAAGAGGTAGAGGGGGGTATATGGGGGAAAGAGGGTGAAATAGAGTTTTTGAAATGTGTATATAAGGAGAACAGCCAAGAATTACTTATTATTTATTGATAATTTTGTCTACGTACTATCTTGGCGGGATACATGGAAATGTATTGCTATAAAATTGTAATTTTGATAAAAGAAAATAAAAAAATATATATATATAAAAAAAAAAAAAAATATTTTTCAAATATCTTCACAAAGGTTACATATCAAAAAAGTATTCAAAATTATTCAGAAATGGACTTCCGTTTTGGGCTTTACATGCTTACACCCTTCCTCAGATCAAGTCAGAACACATCTAACAATTTCATGAAAGTCATGTCATTTTAAACACTTTACAAGCTACATCACATATGGAATTAATTACATGGTTAATTGCTTACTAATACAATCCAATTCCTACATGGTTATTTGAAGTATTTCACACCAAAGATACAAAAAAAAGGGTTAATCAAGCTGGCCACAGTCTCATAGTTTCCCCAGGAGCCATCCTAGTGTCAATCTGAAAAATATATTATATGTAAAAACATTACCTGAAAAAAAAAAAAAAAAAAAAAAAATTATAATATATATATATATATATATATATATATATATATATATATATATATATATATATATATATATATATATATATATATATATATATATATATATAAGAAATGTTGTTTTTTGTTTTAAATAAAGACACATATAAATCGATCGAAAAAATGTAAATCCTAAAAATAAATATAGATCCAAATCTGGGTTCAATCCATTAGGAGTAATAGCATTAAGAAAATGTATCCAATGTACTTCACGTATCCTCAAGGTAAAATTCACGATCACCACCTCTCCCATTTCTTTCAATGCCTTCTAATACCATGTATTTTATAGTGGTTGTAAACCCACTTTTTCAACTTGCACCTACAGGTAAGCCTAGATTAGGGCTTACCTGTAGGTGCAAGAAATATCTCCTAAACCTACACGGTTTAGGAGATATTTAGTTAAATGACAGGTGCCGTAGACAACGGCGCATTCATGGGGTTAATCCCATTCACAAAATCGGCTACTTCCCAGCAATCGCTGGGCGTAGCCGAATGTGACGGCTCCCGCGCGCATGCGCAGTGACGTCTCCGCCGCTTCGGCCAATCACAGCGCCGGAGCGGCGCTGTGATTGGCTGGTGCGGCGATACCCGGAAGTAACATTCCGGCTATCGCCGCAGCGATGGCTGCGGCTCAAGACAGGGACACGGACGGCTTCGGGGGCCCCGGTCTAAGGTAAGTGGTACATAATGAGCTAGTATGCTAGTCATACTAGCTCATCATTTCTCTTGCAGGTGGGGTAAAAAAAAAAAAAAAAAAAAAAAAAAAAAAAAACATTAGTGGGTTTACAACCACTTTAATTGTAAACTGCATGTCCTTTTTCTATAAAATGTCGGGCAAGTGGTAGCGGTGTTAATTTATCTCCGATTGAATACTTATGACATGCTATTCGATCCTTTACCTTTTGGGTGGTTTCTTCAATATATTTACCCTTAATCATAGAGTTACATTGGATGCAGGATAAACATGGAAAGAAAATCCCATGTTTTTCGGCCCCAGAAATTTCACTTTAGGAAAAGGCAGGGAAAATTGATCTTATCCCCGGTTTAAAGTTTAATATGGAATTTAATAAAATTGAAATTTCTTTCCTAGACACTACCCTATGTATTGACAATATGAAAATCATGAGGATCTATATGTAAAAACCACTGATCGCAATCAATTGTTACACTTGGATAGCTTTCACCCATGTAGCGTTTTTAATTCAATTCCAAAAAGCCAACTGATGCGCGTTTAGAGAATAGTTAATGATCCACAATGTTGTCAACAGAGATTAAATGAAATGGAGAAAAAAAAAAAAAAACGTATCCAGAGAAGATATCCTGAAGCACGAATTAAAAAAAGAACGATTAAATTTAAAAACACTAACAGGATGCCTAAAAGATCGTTTAAAATGATCCCTTTTGTCTCACAGTATCATCTATTTTCACATAAAGTTTTTAATATTAAGAAACATTGGAACACACTTAAGACTAGTTACCCCACTATTGAGGAATTTTGGAGTTTACCCATGCCCTCATATAGGAAAGGAAGAACACTCAGGGATCGATTGGTGAAATCAGATGCATTTTCCCTGCCTGTTCCTAAAATGACATTTCTGGGACCGAAAAACATGGGATCTTTTCCATGTTTATCCTGCATCCAATGTAACTCTATGATTAAGGGTAAATATATTTCACATCCCCATTAAGGGACGCTACACACCTGTCAATCATCGTATGTGGTGTATGCTATCAAATGTCCATGTGGATTATTACATATTGGAGAAACCACCCAAAAAGGTAAAGGATCCAATAGCTTGTCATAAGTATTAAATCAGAGATAAATTAACACAGTTACCACTTGCCCGACATTTTGTAGAAAAAGGACATGCAGTCTCAATTAAAATTAGGGGTGCAATGGATCAAAAAACTCACGGATCGGATCATTTTCGGATCGGCAAAAAAAATAAAAAATGTTACACCCACCGGAGTTTGATTTCACAGTTATTTTAAAACACAAAACTGAGCTTATTTGCTGAAATACAGTATTTGTAAATCCAACGGACTCTTTACATGTTAAATTTTAAAAGCAGCAGCAAACCTGCTGACCTTACATGGTTGCTAATGTGACAGAACACCTCTGAATTTCACATTTAACTAAATGTGAAAATCAGAGGTGTTCCGCCACATTAGCAATCATGCAAGGTTTGCTGCTGCTTTTAAAATTTAAAATGTAAACAGTCCAATGGATTTCCAAATAATGTATTAAAGCTGATAAGCTCCGTATTGTGTTGAAATGAACTGAAATCTAAAACTCCGTTGGGTGCAACAAGATGTCCGCTTGGCACCTTCTCTATCATTACTGTGCAGGAGTGTGGGGTGGAGCAAGATGGCGGCGAACCGTCACTACAGTGGCCCCTGCCGGGTGTACCAAGATGGCCACCGCCGCAGCCTTTCCTACGGCCGAGGCTCCGGAGTGCTCCGCGGATCGCGTGGTGATCCGAACAGGGTGACCCGTTCGGATCACCACCGATCCGTTGCACCACTAATTAAAATACATGGTATTAGAAGGCATTGAAAGAAATAGGAGAGGTGGTGATCGTTAACTTACCTTGAGGAGAGGTACATTGGATACATTTTCTTAATACTATTACTCCTAATGGATTGAACACAGATTTGGATCTATATTTATTTTTATGATTTACACTTTTTCGATCGATTTATATGTGTCTGCATTTATTTTTATGATTTTTTTCCACACACACACATTTTTTTCAATCCCTACATACCGTATATACTCGAGTATAAGCCGAGTTTTTCAGCACTTTTTTTGTGGTGAAAATGCCCCTTTCGGCTTATACTCGAGTCACCTTTTTGCGCCTGATCTCCCGGAATTTGGGGACCCGGTACCGGAACTTGGCACACATGTAGCCCCATTTCTTCTCTACAAGTGTGCAAAGTTTGTCTGGGGGGACCAAGGCCGGGGAGCACCGATTTTTCAAAGTCGGGCACCCCTTCCATAGACTCCCATGTTAAACGTCAGTCTAGTTATGGGCACAGTGAGGCATGCACATGGACACAGTAAGGCAAAGTGAGGCATGCAGATGGACACCCTAGGCTTATACTCGAGTCAATACGCTTTCCCAGCTTTTTTGTGGTAAAATTAGGTGCCTCGGCTTATACTCGAATATATACGGTATATGCTTTTCAGGTAATGTTTTTTACATACAATATATTTTTCAGATTGACACTAGGATGGCTCCTGGGGGAACTATGAGACTGTGGCCAGCTTGATTAGCCCTTTTTTGTATCTTTGGTGTGAAATACTTGAAATAACCATGTAGGAATTGGATTGCATTAGTAAGCAATTAACCATGTAATTAATTCCATATGTGATGTAAAGTGTTTAAAATCACATGACTTTCATGAAATTGTTAGATGTGTTCTGACTTGATCCGAGGAAGGGCGCAAGCATGTAAAGCCCGAAACGGAAATACATGTCTAAATAATTTTGAATACTTTTTGGTATGTAACCTTTATGAAGATATTTGAAAAATAAAGAAATGATTTTGTGTAGTGTAGCAACTCTTGAACTTTCTTATAGAGATAGATATATATATATATATATAGAGATAGATATATATATATATAGAGATAGATATATATATATATATATATATATATATATATATATATATATATATATATATATACACACACACACACACACACACATATACACACACACACACACACACACATACATATATATATATTTTACACATATACACATACATACATACATACATATATATATATATATATATATTACACATATACATATACACACACACACACACTTTCGACGGAACATCAGAAAACAACATATCTGCCGTTCAAACCTACAGTCCCTAACCCGCTCGTAACTCGGGGACTGCCTGTATACAAACACACACATAGAAAGTCTCTTACAGTTGGTTTCTTCTCCCAAAGACTCATAGCAGCAACGACAGCAGAAAGGTTGGTTTGTCTTTCTTCATCGTAGTCATCTTGTGAATTACGAATGATATCTCGATAAACGGAAAGGCAGTCTTCATACCGTTCCAACCTATACAGCTTAATAGTAAAAAATCAAAAATTACTATATATGTAAATAGAGGTCGACCGATATGGGTTTTTCGCTGGCCGATGCCGATATTTAGAAATTTGGGCGGCCGATGGCCGATTTTTGTGTGGCCGATTAAAAAAAAAAAACCCTCACCCACTCCACTCCTTCCTGCTTACTCCCGTCACTCTAGCACACACTTGATGTCCTCAGTACAGATGGCACTGGTGTGGAACTGGCAGGTGGCACTGGTGTAGAACTGGCAGGTGGCACTGGTGTAGAACTGGCAGGTGGCACTGGTGTAGAACTGGCAGGTGGCACTGGTGTAGAACTGGCAGGTGGCACTGGTGTAGAACTGGCAGGTGGCACTGGTGTAGAACTGGCAGGTGGCACTGGTGTAGAACTGGCAGGTGGCACTGGTGTAGAACTGGCAGGTGGCACTGGTGTAGAACTGGCAGGTGGCACTGGTGTAGAACTGGCAGGTGGCACTGGTGTAGAACTGGCAGGTGGCACTGGTGTAGAACTGGCAGGTGGCACTGGTGTAGAACTGGCAGGTGGCACTGGTGTAGAACTGGCAGGTGGCACTGGTGTAGAACTGGCAGGTGGCACTGGTGTAGAACTGGCAGGTGGCACTGGTGTAGAACTGGCAGGTGGCACTGGTGTAGAACTGGCAGGTGGCACTGGTGTAGAACTGGCAGGTGGCACTGGTGTAGAACTGGCAGGTGGCACTGGTGTAGAACTGGCAGGTGGCACTGGTGTAGAACTGGCAGGTGGCACTGGTGTAGAACTGGCAGGTGGCACTGGTGTAGAACTGGCAGGTGGCACTGGTGTAGAACTGGCAGGTGGCACTGGTGTAGAACTGGCAGGTGGCACTGGTGTAGAACTGGCAGGTGGCACTGGTGTAGAACTGGCAGGTGGCACTGGTGTAGAACTGGCAGGTGGCACTGGTGTAGAACTGGCAGGTGGCACTGGTGTAGAACTGGCAGGTGGCACTGGTGTAGAACTGGCAGGTGGCACTGGTGTAGAACTGGCAGGTGGCACTGGTGTAGAACTGGCAGGTGGCACTGGTGTAGAACTGGCAGGTGGCACTGGTGTAGAACTGGCAGGTGGCACTGGTGTAGAACTGGCAGGTGGCACTGGTGTAGAACTGGCAGGTGGCACTGGTGTAGAACTGGCAGGTGGCACTGGTGTAGAACTGGCAGGTGGCACTGGTGTAGAACTGGCAGGTGGCACTGGTGTAGAACTGGCAGGTGGCACTGGTGTAGAACTGGCAGGTGGCACTGGTGTAGAACTGGCAGGTGGCACTGGTGTAGAACTGGCAGGTGGCACTGGTGTAGAACTGGCAGGTGGCACTGGTGTAGAACTGGCAGGTGGCACTGGTGTAGAACTGGCAGGTGGCACTGGTGTAGAACTGGCAGGTGGCACTGGTGTAGAACTGGCAGGTGGCACTGGTGTAGAACTGGCAGGTGGCACTGGTGTAGAACTGGCAGGTGGCACTGGTGTAGAACTGGCAGGTGGCACTGGTGTAGAACTGGCAGGTGGCACTGGTGTAGAACTGGCAGGTGGCACTGGTGTAGAACTGGCAGGTGGCACTGGTGTAGAACTGGCAGGTGGCACTGGTGTAGAACTGGCAGGTGGCACTGGTGTAGAACTGGCAGGTGGCACTGGTGTAGAACTGGCAGGTGGCACTGGTGTAGAACTGGCAGGTGGCACTGGTGTAGAACTGGCAGGTGGCACTGGTGTAGAACTGGCAGGTGGCACTGGTGTAGAACTGGCAGGTGGCACTGGTGTAGAACTGGCAGGTGGCACTGGTGTAGAACTGGCAGGTGGCACTGGTGTAGAACTGGCAGGTGGCACTGGTGTAGAACTGGCAGGTGGCACTGGTGTAGAACTGGCAGGTGGCACTGGTGTAGAACTGGCAGGTGGCACTGGTGTAGAACTGGCAGGTGGCACTGGTGTAGAACTGGCAGGTGGCACTGGTGTAGAACTGGCAGGTGGCACTGGTGTAGAACTGGCAGGTGGCACTGGTGTAGAACTGGCAGGTGGCACTGGTGTAGAACTGGCAGGTGGCACTGGTGTAGAACTGGCAGGTGGCACTGGTGTAGAACTGGCAGGTGGCACTGGTGTAGAACTGGCAGGTGGCACTGGTGTAGAACTGGCAGGTGGCACTGGTGTAGAACTGGCAGGTGGCACTGGTGTAGAACTGGCAGGTGGCACTGGTGTAGAACTGGCAGGTGGCACTGGTGTAGAACTGGCAGGTGGCACTGGTGTAGAACTGGCAGGTGGCACTGGTGTAGAACTGGCAGGTGGCACTGGTGTAGAACTGGCAGGTGGCACTGGTGTAGAACTGGCAGGTGGCACTGGTGTAGAACTGGCAGGTGGCACTGGTGTAGAACTGGCAGGTGGCACTGGTGTAGAACTGGCAGGTGGCACTGGTGTAGAACTGGCAGGTGGCACTGGTGTAGAACTGGCAGGTGGCACTGGTGTAGAACTGGCAGGTGGCACTGGTGTAGAACTGGCAGGTGGCACTGGTGTAGAACTGGCAGGTGGCACTGGTGTAGAACTGGCAGGTGGCACTGGTGTAGAACTGGCAGGTGGCACTGGTGTAGAACTGGCAGGTGGCACTGGTGTAGAACTGGCAGGTGGCACTGGTGTAGAACTGGCAGGTGGCACTGGTGTAGAACTGGCAGGTGGCACTGGTGTAGAACTGGCAGGTGGCACTGGTGTAGAACTGGCAGGTGGCACTGGTGTAGAACTGGCAGGTGGCACTGGTGTAGAACTGGCAGGTGGCACTGGTGTAGAACTGGCAGGTGGCACTGGTGTAGAACTGGCAGGTGGCACTGGTGTAGAACTGGCAGGTGGCACTGGTGTAGAACTGGCAGGTGGCACTGGTGTAGAACTGGCAGGTGGCACTGGTGTAGAACTGGCAGGTGGCACTGGTGTAGAACTGGCAGGTGGCACTGGTGTAGAACTGGCAGGTGGCACTGGTGTAGAACTGGCAGGTGGCACTGGTGTAGAACTGGCAGGTGGCACTGGTGTAGAACTGGCAGGTGGCACTGGTGTAGAACTGGCAGGTGGCACTGGTGTAGAACTGGCAGGTGGCACTGGTGTAGAACTGGCAGGTGGCACTGGTGTAGAACTGGCAGGTGGCACTGGTGTAGAACTGGCAGGTGGCACTGGTGTAGAACTGGCAGGTGGCACTGGTGTAGAACTGGCAGGTGGCACTGGTGTAGAACTGGCAGGTGGCACTGGTGTAGAACTGGCAGGTGGCACTGGTGTAGAACTGGCAGGTGGCACTGGTGTAGAACTGGCAGGTGGCACTGGTGTAGAACTGGCAGGTGGCACTGGTGTAGAACTGGCAGGTGGCACTGGTGTAGAACTGGCAGGTGGCACTGGTGTAGAACTGGCAGGTGGCACTGGTGTAGAACTGGCAGGTGGCACTGGTGTAGAACTGGCAGGTGGCACTGGTGTAGAACTGGCAGGTGGCACTGGTGTAGAACTGGCAGGTGGCACTGGTGTAGAACTGGCAGGTGGCACTGGTGTAGAACTGGCAGGTGGCACTGGTGTAGAACTGGCAGGTGGCACTGGTGTAGAACTGGCAGGTGGCACTGGTGTAGCACTGGCAGGTGGCACTGGTGTAGCACTGGCAGGTGGCACTGGTGTAGCACTGGCAGGTGGCACTGATTAGCACTGGCAGGTGGCACTGATTAGCACTGGCAGGTGGCACTGATTAGCACTGGCAGGTGGCACTGATTAGCACTGGCAGGTGGCACTGATTAGCACTGGCAGGTGGCACTGGTTAGCACTGGCAGGTGGCACTGGTTAGCACTGGCAGGTGGCACTGATTAGCACTGGCAGGTGGCACTGATTAGCACTGGCAGGTGGCACTGATTAGCACTGGCAGGTGGCACTGATTAGCACTGGCAGGTGGCACTGATTAGCACTGGCAGGTGGCACTGATTAGCACTGGCAGGTGGCACTGATTAGCACTGGCAGGTGGCACTGGTGTAGCACTGGCAGGTGGCACTGATTAGCACTGGCAGGTGGCACTGATTAGCACTGGCAGGTGGCACTGATTAGCACTGGCAGGTGGCACTGATTAGCACTGGCAGGTGGCACTGATTAGCACTGGCAGGTGGCACTGATTAGCACTGGCAGGTGGCACTGATTAGCACTGGCAGGTGGCACTGGTTAGCACTGGCAGGTGGCACTGGTTAGCACTGGCAGGTGGCACTGATTAGCACTGGCAGGTGGCACTGATTAGCACTGGCAGGTGGCACTGATTAGCACTGGCAGGTGGCACTGATTAGCACTGGCAGGTGGCACTGATTAGCACTGGCAGGTGGCACTGATTAGCACTGGCAGGTGGCACTGATTAGCACTGGCAGGTGGCACTGATTAGCACTGGCAGGTGGCACTGATTAGCACTGGCAGGTGGCACTGATTAGCACTGGCAGGTGGCACTGATTGGCACTGGCAGGTGGCACTGATTGGCACTGGCAGGTGGCACTGGTGTGGCACTGGCAGGTGGCACTGGTGTGGAACTGGCAGGTGGCACTGGTGTGGAACTGGCAGGTGGCACTGGTGTGGAACTGGCAGGTGGCACTGGTGTGGAACTGGCAGGTGGCACTGATTGGCACTAGCAGATGGCGCTGGTTTGGAACTGACAGTTGGCACTGGCAGGTGGCACTGGTTTGGAACTGGCAGGTGGCACTGGCAGGTGGCACTGGTGTGGAACTGGCAGGAGGCACTGATTAGCACTGGCAGGTGGCACTGATTGGCACTAGCAGATGGCGCTGGTTTGGAACTGACAGATGGCACTATTGGCACTGGCAGGTGGCACTGATTGGCACTAGCAGGTGGCACTGGTTTGGAACTGACAGATGGCACTGGCAGGTGGCACTGGTTTGGAACTGACAGATGGCACTATTGGCACTGACAGGCACTGATTGGCACTAGCAGGTGGCACTTGTTTGGAACTGACAGATGGCACTAGTTTGGGACAGATGGCACTGATTGGCAGTGGCGCTGGCTGGCGGTGGCGGGTGGCGCTGGCTGGCGGTGGCGGTGGCTGGCGCTGGCTGGCGGTGGCAGGTGGCGCTGGCTGGCGGTGGCGGGCGGCGCTGGCTGGTGGCGCTGGCTGGCGGTGGGTGGTGCTGGCTGGCGGTGGCGGCGGGTGGTGCTGGCTGGCGGTGGCGTTGACTGGCGCTGGCGGGTGGCACTGGCTGGCGGTGGCGGGTGGTGCTGACGGTGACGGGTGGCACTGGCTGGCGGTGGCACTGGCTGGCGGCACTGGACAGATTGCACTGATTTTGCAGACCCAGCAGCTAAATTACATCAGCCAATGATTGGGCTGCTTTAGAAAGGGGGCGGGGCCACATACACATAGCGACCCGCCCAGATACCATCCCATTAGCTGGTGTAATATAGCTGCTGGGTCCCGCCCACCCCGGCCGGGTCCCGCCCACCCCGACATCGAGCTGACAGCTCCTCTCTCTCTCCTTTCTGCTCACACACTCAGCGGCTCTGGCTGCATCAAGCGCCGCGCTGAGTGTGTGAGCAGAGAGGAGAGAGAGACAGAGAGGAGCTGTCAGCTCGATGTCGGGGTGGGCGGGACCCGGGCCGGGGTGGGCGGGACCCAGCAGCTATATTACACCAGCTAATGGGATGGTATCTGGGCGGGTCGCTACGTGTATGTGGCCCCGCCCCCTTTCTAAAGCAGCCCAATCATTGGCTGGTGTAATTTAGCTGCCGGGTCCCGCCCACCCCGGCCGGGTCCCGCCCACCTCCGACATCAAGCTGACAGCTCCTCTCTGTCTCTCTCTCCTCTCTGCTCACACACTCAGCGCGGCGCTTGATGCAGCCAGAGCCGCTGAGTGTGGAGAAGGAAGAATGAGCGGAGGTCAGTCTGAAATATCGGCCTAATCTTAATAAATCGGCCGATGCCGATTTATCAAAAATGGCCAAATATCGGCCGATATATCGGCCAGCCGATATATCGGTCGACCTCTATATGTAAATATATAAAATTACAAAATACATGCATATAGAGACTGCTGATATAGAAGAGCAAATTATTTGGCTTAAGAACTGCAGACAAACTTTCCGGATAAAGTGGGTAAGTGCAAAATAAAGACAATCAACACAAAAAAAAAAAAAAAAACACAAACACACGACACTTACTACTTGTCCTTGGAGTTCCTTCAGTTTATCTGTCTTCTGAGGGCAGTTTTCTATGGTTTTCAAAGCATTTTCAATCTTGTTTAACCTGTACTCGCAGTATGCCTTTTCAAAGGCAATTATATCACTAGAGAAAATGGCAAAATAAAGAAAAAAAAATTGAATTAGCCATTTTAGAGGCAGGCTGCAAAAAATAAAATAAAAAGAGCAATAGTAATTTGATGACTACACACTTTGCCATACATTTTCACCATTTTCCATTTTCTTGTAATCAATTCATAGAAATCTGCATGTAAATTGAATAAATAGGTCTTTAACTTGCATAGCTAAGGTGTCTATTGATTTCCAATTAAAACAAAAAAAAAATCATTAGTTTCTTACTCTAAAATTGTAGCATATTGCTGTAACCTAGTGGGAAAGATGCAAAATTGATGTCAGTATAGGAGAGTTCTATCTCAAAGTAAGAAGCTTTTTGTAGCTTGTTCTTTAAAAGGATTGGTCCTCCTTTGCTGAAACAAAAATCACACTACGCTACCCAATATGGGTATAGCAGCAAGGTGTGCTAAAAAACTTTCCTTCCAGCCAGGACTCTCCTACAGTTCAAAGAATGTAGACCAAAACGAAAGCCTTCCATAGCCCAAGATGGCTCTGTCTCGATATATTATCGGCATACAGCAGGTATTGCGACTAGCACCCCCTAGTGCCATGGGAGGTTGATTATTATTACATCACTGGCTGCGACATGAAAGAGTGCACACTGTACACGTAGCCCAAATGAACAGGACAGTGTTTTTCTCCAGTTGCACGAAGGGGCACTGGTCCGAACAGCTGCTCTGTGCCTACAAAACCAGCCATCACAGGCTGTAGAAGATTTTGAAAAGGCTTCTTTTTAATGGAGTTTTGCCATATATTCTTTGAACTGAAAGGGTGCTCTGGCAGAAAAGTAGGTTTAGACAGCATAGCGTGTTTTTTTGTCTATGCTAGAGTCCAATTGATTGAACAGCTCGTCTGCCTGGAGAGCATTTTTTTTTAGTACACAGAAGGATGTATTCATTAGGCCCCTTTCACACGGGATGGATCAGTAATGATCCGCCCCGTGAACCTCTGCTTGCTCAGCGGGGATCGCTCCGTTGATCCCCACTGAGCCGGCGGATGACAGGGCGGTCCCCGCACACTGTGCAGGGACTGCCCTGTCAGATCTCCACTCTCCCCTATGGGGGGGGGGGGGGGGGACTGGATGAACACAGACCGTCTGTTGTCTGTGTTCATCCGATCCGCTCCGAAGACGGATAGAAAAATAGGAATTTTTCTATCCAGAAAAACTGAGCATTGGGGACACGGATGAGATCGGGTGTCAGCGGATGTTCATCCGCTGACACCCGCGATCTCATAGGGACCAATGCATGTCCCTTTTTCATCCGTAAACGGATGGATGAAAAAGCGGACATACAGTCCGCTGGTATGAAAAAGGGGCCTTAAGCAGCAAGCAAGAATAATGGGAAAAATTCATTTTCTTCAGTAAAGGCTCCAGGTAGGTGTACAGATGGAGAATATAAAAAAGTGTATGCCAAGACAAAATAGAACAAAAACAAAATGCAGTACATCTCTGCAATACATATAAATTACTTCACGTTTTATCCCCTTAAATTATAAGCTCACCTTTAAACCACTTCAATACCAGGCACTTACCCCCCTTCCTGCCCAATTTTCAGCTTTCTGCGCTGTCGCTGTTTAAATAACAATTGCGCAGTCATGCTATACTGTACCCAAACAGAATTTTTATCATTTTGTTCCCACAAATAGAGCTTTCTTTTGGTGGTATTTGATCACCTCTGTGGTTTTTATTTTTTGCTAAACAAATAAAAAAAAAATTTGAAAAAATAAAAAAGTTTTGCTTTTGTTTCCGTTATAAAATTTTGTAAATAAGTACGTTTTCTCCTTCACTGATGGGCACTAATAAGGCGGCACTGACTGGCACTGATAAGGCAGTACCGATGAGGTGGCACCAATGAGCAGGCACTGACCGCCACCGACCATGGGCACCGATATGCAGCATTGATAGGCGGCAAAGATGGGTACTTATGGGTGGGTGGCACTGATCGGCGGCAATATTAGGCATCCCTTGTGGCAGTGGTAGGCATTGTGAGTGGGCACCGATTGGCAGCTGCCTGGGCACAGATTTGCCTTTCCCTGGTGGTCTGGGGGGGGAATACCTGGTGGTCCAGTGTGGATGGCTATCCTGGTGGTCCTGGGCGGGATGCGAGGGGGGCTGCACTGATATATAGCACAGATCCCCCGTCAGGAGAGCAGCCGACCGGCTCTCCTCTACTCGTGTCTGACAGACGCGAGTGAGGAAAAGCCGATCAACGGCTCTTCCTGTTTACATCGTGATCAGCCGTGATTGGACACGGCTAATCACGTGGTAAAGAGCCTTCGTCGGAGGCTGTTTACCGAGATCAGTGTAGCGGTGTGACAGACTGACACACCGCACCACCGATCGCCGCGATGCGTGCCCCCACGGGCGTGCAGCGGCAGTTATCCTGCTGGATGTCATGTCAGAATAACGCAACCACCGCCCGGCCGTCATTTTGCTATAGGCCGGGCGGGAAGTGGTTACACAAAAAAAAAGCAAATTTTTTTTCCTGCAAACAAAACATGCATTTGCCTGCAGAGCATTGCACCCACGATCAGTAGATTGTGGGTGCAGTGTAGGGCTCTTGCAGACACTGCCTCCAGCTTGCTTGCCCATACCTCCATACAGGCAGACAAAGCTGGAGGAAGTGTCAATGAACTATAAGGGCACTCATTAGCGCCCTCGCAGTTCATTGAGAACTTCAAGCCGTCTGCTGTGTTGGCAGTCGGGACCTGTAATTTATTCATTCACAGATCGCTGTGAATGAGTGATGTGGCTGTGTGGGTAGAGCCTTGCGGTTTCTGAAAAGTTACAGCAGGTGCAGGGAGATATGGGTGTAGTGTGCAACATGCTTATCCTTTAAAGACCCTGCAAGTACAGAATACCCACTGCCTTATTAAACATGCACTTAGCATTTTAGTGAACTGAGTGTTGTCATCTGTGCCCAGCATCTTTTACTAAACTACACAAACATTTCTATTCTTAGTATTAAGCAAGAAACCACGCTAGTGTACCAACACAAATAATATAAACAAAGCAGCAGCTTGAAGTGGGATACACACAATAATAGATGGTTAGATGAGAGATGCTGCGCTAAATTGTCCCAAATTTTGCAGAAAAATTCTTCATTAAAAATGGCATGTTATTGATCAACAGACTTAACGGAATAAATCCTCTTCCCAATTTAATTCATAAAAAAGTATTGCACTTCTATTTGGTACGCTAAAAAGTTTGCATATAAAAACAAAAAGACGGCTGGCAAACAACAGAAGCCCGTCCTAGTACACAGCGTGGTGATGTCAGCACCTACCCTCCTCCAGACGTGTTTCATCATACGAAACTTTGTCAATGGGGAACCATTGACAATGTCACGAATGACGAAACACATCTGGAAGAGGGTAGGTGCGGAAGTCACCACGGTGTGAACTAGGACGACGGGCTTCTGTTTCCAGCCGGCTCTGTTTTTATATGCAAACTTTTTAGCGTACTGAATGTAAGTGCAGTACTTTTTTTATAAATTAAATTGATTAGACTGTATTATGCTATGGTCAGTCTTTGTGTCAATTGCTGGGTTTAAACGGCCATGGACTTCATTAACGGTGCCAGGGCTTGGGAGATCTACAGCCATCCATCCTGTGATACTGGAATATTTGGCCAGTGATCGTCTGTGCAAGCTAAAGGCCTTGGCTGGGTTATAGCCACATGCCTTTTTTGCTTGCCATCCAGTAAGCAGCTTTTTCTTAAGGTGGTGGCTGGTGGGGCACTTTTTGATTGGAATCACTGTGGTGCCACTGGGAAAAAGATTTATTCCATCTTATATGTTAGTTTCTATTCTTAGATCTCTACAACATAAAAAAGGAGAATAATCCTGTAGTCCAAGATAAGAACTAGAAGGCCTTGGAGATAATGCAGAAATGTTGAGGACACATAATAGCTCAAAATATCTGGCAAGACCATTTTTTCAAACCAATATAAGACCCCTTTCACACTGGGGCGCTTTTGCAGGCGTTATAATGCTAAAAATAGTGCCTGCAAAGTGCCCTGAAACAGCCGCTGCTGTCTCTCCAATGTGAAAGCCCAGAGGGCTTTCACACTGGAGCGGTGCGCTAGCAGGACATTAAACAAAATCCTGCTAGCAGCATCTTTGGAGCGGTGTGTATACCGCTCCTTCACTGCTCCTGCCCATTGAAATCAATGGGCACCACGCCTATACCGCCGGCAAGCTCCGCTAAAAATAGCGGCACTTTACCGCCAACGCACCCACCCCCCCTAGTGTGAAAGGGGTCTAACAAAATAATTTTAAATGGTTTAACAGACCAAAAATTAGCAAAGAAAAAGGATTTACACAACGTTTTATTATGTGAAATTTCAGTTATACTTTAAACACACAGCAGCTGTTTTGCAACAAACTGTCTACCATCACAGATGATGAAAACTACCCATATATAGTATCAGCATAGAGACAAAAAGGAGATATGCAGACTTGGGGTAAAATAAAACTCTGCAACCTGCTGTATTACAACAAACCAATGATTTAACCTGTTCACAAAGGCTGTAAGACTTTACCTAGTTAGCAGTTTAGTGTTGTTGTTAATTACAGTAAGGGCTTCTTTAAAGCTTCCATTCTGAATAAGGCAAACCACTTTACAGTGCAGCGCTTTAACATCATCCTTTGCCATCTGCAATACTGGAAGGAAACAAAAAGCAAGAAACCCATAAGTTGCTACAAAAACGCAAAAGACAAAAATATACCTTTTTTTTTTTTAAAAAGCAGCAAAGACACGAAAGGTGTTACAAATTTGGGAGTTTCTTCCAAATGCATAACTCATGTATGCAGACTTTTTTGTTGTTGCTTTTTTTCAAAATAGTTGTTAGTAAAGGCAATCACAAGGGAGGAATATGCAGATTAGAATAATTAGAGCATAAGTGCAGCAAAAAAAAAAAAAAAACACAAAACAGAAAAATCAGCACATGGGCCACAACTCAAGAGTGGTACACAGGTTGAATATCTGCCGGTTCAACAGAAACGACCAGCTTTTATCGAACGAGCATGCTGGAAAATTAGCATCCGATCAGCGATTGCAGTGGCTCTAAATGCTGATCGTTGTATTCTGGCGGGGGGGAAAATCGCCTCACTAACAATCACTTAGTTAGTACGGCGACCTCTCAGTTTACCCCCCCCCCCCCCCTTTAGCCCGCTGAGTTGAACGAAGAAAGAAAATCCTTTTCCACCTTAAACCCCCCACCCCCCGTAATCTTCCAGTGCATCGGGAGTTAATACAACAATCTGTCACAGGCTCCCATCAAGAGGGCCCTACTATGCCCACCCTTTCCTCCCAGCTGCTCCATTCATAGAAGCCATACTACAACTTCTATTAATGAACTAAACAGGACCTATGAATAAATGGGGCGGAGCCACTAATTATCTGCCCGTCCTTCATTCTTAGATCCTGTCCCATATTTCATATGCAAAACTCATAGCTAAAGAAGCTGCTGGGGAAGTTGTGAACCACTGCCGTAGTCACTGCTACTATAGTGATAGCTGAGATTATCTGGGTCCTGTGTGAGCATCTTCCCCTCTGCACACTGACAACAATTAGAGCATCTTATCATTTTCAATTAATACAAGGCATTCTCTGTTAGGATGAGGTGGAAAGTGAGGTTGACATCACGAAAGCCACCTCATCACAGAACATGTTGTATTTATTAAAACCCCCCTTGGATTAGTGTACAGTGGGGCAGCCGCTCAGCACAGGACTCTGAAGATTGCCACCATCACTGTAGCAGTGCCGGTTAATACAGCAATTTGCAGCTTTCCCAGTGGCTCATCAGGTATACTTGCATTGTACCAAGCAGGAACAATATAAGCATGCAATACATTCCTGAATTTCCCCCTAAAGCAGGGGTCTCCAAAAATTTTGAACAAAGGGCCGGTTTATTGTCCTTCAGACTCTAGGAGAGCCGGACTGTGGCCAGTGGGAGTGGAAATTTTCCTGGTATCAGTGGGAGTAAACATCTGGTATTAGGGGGAGGAATAGTGGCCCCATTGTTTATCATAGGGACAAATAGTGCGCCATTATTAGTGTCAGTGGGAGAAATGGTGCTCCATTGTCAGTGTCAGATGGTAGAATAGGGTCTTGTATCGGTGGAAAGAATAGTGCCCCAGGGGCCGGATAAAGGCAAGCAAAGGGCCACATCTGGCCCTCGGGCCGCAGTTTGGAGACCACTGCCCTAAAGCAATATTAAGGCTGTTTTTTGTTTTTTCCCCCCCAATGACAAAAAAACAAAACAAAAAAAAAAAACAAAAAAACACAACAAGGGAAGAAGGGGGTTATACTAATCTGATCTGTGCAATGACATCGCACAAATGGTCCCTTACCTCTTCTTTGGCACGTGTACACCTGAGCTGGTCTGTGTGCATCAATAGAACACACGCTGCTGGAAAGCCATGCCCCCTGCCCACAGGAGTTTATCTGACAGAAGCAGTAGCCCATGGCTCTTGCTACTCTTAAGCCTCATACACAGTATGATTGTTGGCCAACCGAGCATCTGATTTTTGTCTTAAGGGCGTGTGCCAGGATCTTGTCTTGCATACTAACGGTACACAATTGTCGTGCCACAAACATGAACGTAGTGACGTACTACAAGGAGTTTCAGCACCACCCTTTGGGCCCCTTCTGCTAATTTTGTGTTTGGTGAGCATTGATTTCGAGCATGCGTGTTTGTACTTTGGACTTGTGTGACGGATTTGTGTATTGACCATACGAAAATCTGACATCAAACCGTTGCTCGCCAAAAATGTAAATGGCCTGTCATCCAATATTTGTTGGCAGAGAGTTGGACAACAATTGTCAAAAGGAGCGTACCAACGGTAAGGTTTTAGGACAACAGTCTGTCAACAGACAATCCCCTGCCAACAATCGGATCGTGTTTATGAGGCTTTAGTGTCTCCTGTGAATATAGGAAGATAGGAGAGTGGTTCTACAGCCAGGATGGAGCTAGAGCAGTGAGAGGATTCCAGTAAGTGTTTAGGGATAGGTGTGCGTAGGACAGTTAGTGTTTTTCTTTTACCTTAAAGTGGTTGTAAACCTAAGACATGAAATCTGAACAAAGCATATCCATCCCTCTTTAGTATGTACTTGTCTCGATTAAGATCACCTAGGTCCGCTGCTTTCATCATGAATACCTTCTGACAAGTTTTACTTACACCTAGAGATGGTGTACAGGGGAGAGAGCTCAAGCTGATTGACAGCCTCAGCTCTGTTCCTGTGTGAAGGGGGTGTGTCCCTTACCTCCAATCAGCTCTCAGACCTCTCCTTACTGAGCTTTACAGATTGTAACTTCAGCTCTCTGCCCCCTTTTCTGAACTCTCAAACAAGCTTTATTAAATTCAAAAATGTAAACAGATGGAGAAGACTACAGATAAAGGAAATCCTCCTATATAAGTTGGATTGGTCCATCTCTGTGTATCTCACCCGAGGCCAGTCACATCACTGGGTAATGGTTTACAACCATTTTAAGGCTCCATTCACAAATATGCAGCGCCAGGTTATCTGCAGAGTCCAGTAGTTTCCATTCACCAGTTCAAGTGTGATTCAGGTGCGAATTTGACCCTATTGAAAGACGGTCTGGTTCACGTTATGCAAATTGGATGCGGATCAAAAAGGCATCCGATTCGCATATACACTTTATTGTTAAAAGTATTGGGACACCTACCTTTACATTAACTTTAATAGCATCCCAATCTTAGTCCGATGGGTCCAACATTGAGTTGGCCCACCCTTTGCAGCTGTAACAGCTTCAAATCTTCTGGGAAGGCTGTCCACGTGGTTTAGGAGTGTGTCTATGTGAATGTTTGACCATTCTTCCAGAAGCGCATTTGTGAGGTCAGGCACTGATGTGAACGAGAAGGTTTGGCTTACAGTCTCCACTCTAATTCCTCCCAAAGGTGTTCTATCGGGTTGAGGTAAGGACTCTGTGCAGGCCAGTCAAGTTCCTCCAGCCCAAACTCACTCATCTATGTCTTTATGGACCTTGCTTTGTGCACCTGAGTGCAGTCATGTTGGAACAGGAAGGGGGCCATACCCAAACTGTTCCCACAAAGTTGGAGACATGAAATTCTCCAAAATGTCTTGGTATGCTGATGCCTTAAAAGTTACCTTCACTGGAACTAAGGGGCCAAGCCCAACCCCATAAAAACAACCCCGCCCCATAATCCCCCCCTCCACCAAATGATCTGGTCTAGTGCACAAAGCAAGGTCCAGAAAGACATGGATGAGCGAGTTTTGGGATGGAGGAACTTGACTGGCCTACACAGAGTCCAGACCTCAACCTGATATTAATTTTAAAAGGTGTTCTATCGGGTTGAGGTCTGGACTCTGTAGGCCAGTCAAGTTTCTCCACCCCAAACTCGCTGTTGGGGCGCTTCCGAAGCACTGCCCATTCATTTCAATGGGCATGGTCAGTGTAGGGGCGCTGTATACAGCACCCCAAAGATGCTGCTTGCAGGACTTTTTTTTCCCGTCCCACAAGCACACTGCCCCAGTGTGAAAGCACTCAGGCTTTCACACTGGGGAGGCACGAGAGGCAGTTTTCAGGCGCTATTTTTAGCGACACATAGCCTGAAAACTGCCTTAGTGTGAAAGTAACCTTAAACTGGAACTAAACCCAGCGATTTTACAGTTTCCCTAATCAGTTAAATTCAATGCATCAAGGAATCGAGCTGTCAAAGCCATCAAATGTCTGGTGTCATAACTGTTCACATGCGCAGCACACCATGGAAACTGCAGATCTAACAGATGCCTTAAAGCGGAGGTCCGCCAAAAAAAAAAAATATATATATATATATATAAAGCCAGCGGCTACAAATACTGCAGCTGCTGACCTTTAATAAAAATGAACACTTACCTGTCCAGGGTGCCCGCGATGTCGGCAGCCGAAGCAGATTAGTCGCTCGGCTCTCAGCTGCCCCCACCGCCATCCTCAGTGAGGGAATCAGGAAGTGAAGCCTTGCGGCTTTCACAGCCTGGTTCCCTACTGTGCATGCGCGAGTCGCGCTGCACGTCCTCACTGGTCCAAGCTGTCTTCTGGGACATGTGTGTTTTCCAGAAGACAGCGGGGGAGGACAGTGTAGGCGCAGGAAGTGGCGTAGGTCACCATGGTGATCTATGCCAGGAAGTGGGAGCAAATACCTGTATTACACAGGTATCTGCTCCCTCCTCCCCCCTGAAAGGTGCCAAATGTGACACTGGAGGGGGGGGGGAGGATTCCAAAAAGTGGAAGTTCCATTTTTGGGTGGAACTCCACTTTAAGAACCATTTTAGGGAAAAGCAGACTGAATGCAGCCCTTATTGTGACCAAACTGCGTTCAAATGCAGAAGCCAGTGGCTATGAAGCCCATAAAAAGGTACAAGTGCATTTGTTTTGTTGGTCATTATGTGACAAAATAATGCGGACAACACACAGAGTAGGGTCATTTCATACTGCCTGGAGCAGATCTGCCTTTTCCAGCCAATTACATGGTGGTATTGTAATTTGTAAATAAAAAGCTCCAAGCTTCACCTTTCATAAAGTCTGCAGAAGTCCTTCACATACCATGACACATAATGCAGGGCAGTCTAGGCATGATGTGACTTCACAGTGACTCTACAGTAAGCATAAGTACATAGGAAGGAGAATGTGTTTCACTATTTCAGTTTATTAAATGTATGTTCTATAAATGAATGAACACCCTGATGTTAAATCCGTGCTTCCCCAAAACCATGCCCCCAGATCAATGTTTACCTGTCAAAATCCTTACAAACACATGGCACAGCGCAGGCTGCCCTCACTTACTCTTATTGATAGACTTCAGAGCCCTCGTGAAGTCCCCGTTCTGTCCAGCTTTATTCACATCACTCCACAGAGAAGCAAGGGCACCGGAGCCGGCTGCAGCCCCGGAATTCGCCATCTTCAGCCCCTGGAATAGTACGGGCACGTAAAGCAGCGATGGGGCGAACGTCTAGTAATGATGACGTCAGGTTCGCGACAACGCCTCAGTCCATGTTTGTTGAGGGCAGAAACTGCGATACACCGAAGAACTATACCTATATATGATACACTTTGCTTTGCTTTTTAAACCTACGTGAGAGTTACAAGTATATCAACTGACTGAGCTACGTTGAGTCAATATTTCTTATGCTATGTTTCAGTCACTCGTCTGCATGGGTTGCCTTGACCTCAGCAAAGATGGCAGCTGAAGATTCAATTTTCCGAGCAAGCGCTGGCGACTGACACGTTTCAGGAGAGGCTGATGGGCGGGGCCTTGTTGTACCTACACGCCCTTCCGCTTCCTTCTTGTACTATGGTTTTGTGCGCATGGTCTATGGAGATTGTGTTCTGCTTTCTGTGTTGATAGCGTTCGATTTTTAAAACAAAATCTATAGCTGCACCTTTGTGCCAATAATCCAATCCCAATATGCAGTTTAGTACGTCCCTGTAAAGGAGTGTGTCGAGGGACACTCGACCATCGCTATTTAGTTTGCCTAAAAATGATTTTTTATAGGAAACGCTAGTCAATATTCACAAGGTGAAAAGGAATGGACACTGTATATAGTTTGTTTTTCTCCCTCACATGAAAGGTTGGGTTCACTGTTCCAAAACAGCCAGTAAATGAACAGTAATTCATATACAGAAGTAGACATATTGGAGATGATTACTAAAAAGTGTCTGTTACAAGTTCTATTGTAAGACCACTTTCACACTGAGGCGCTTTTCAGGCGCTTTCACCCTAAAAAAAGCGCCTGAAAACTTATTTCCATTAAAATCAATGGATGCTTTCACACTGAGGCAGTGCGCTGAAAAAACACCCCTCCATTGAAATGAATTAAAAGCGCCTGAAAAGCGCTCAGTGTTTTACTGGAAGTTTTTTAAGCGCCTCAGTGTGAAAGTGGCCTTACTCATTCCAGTGTCTATAACAACCAATCAGCTTCTAGCTTTTATTTGTTTCTTACAGCTTAAAAAAAATAATTATTAAAAGCTGATTGGCTGTGCTCCAGCGGGGACAAAGCTTTTTATTGATTTTTCCCATATAGAAGAAATTCTTATTTATGGGGTCCAGTGTTACCAGCATAGGCTCTGTAGAACTGGGAGAATGCGTTGAGTACACGGCCTAGACACAGAAAGTGTTATATGTTCTCAGTTATGTGGAGCACTGATGAAATGTAAAAAATGGATCAAATCCACAATTTTTTTTTTTTTTTAAACGTGGAAATTTAGTCAGAAAATGAAGTCCTGCTAGATCGCTTCAGGCTGACCCCTTTACAGGTATAGCTATGTAAAACATAAAAAAAAAGTGCCTATACTGTGTAAAATCCACAAATACACTTGTCATTAGGGATGAGCCGAACACCCCCGGGTTCGGTTCGCACCAGAACCTTCGAACGGACCGAAAGTTCGCGCGAATTTTCGAACCCTATTCGTTATAATGGACGCGAACGTTCGAAATCAAAATTGCTAATTACAACGGCCAATATGCATGTTAATGTTATAAAACAGGTTTGGGGACCCGGGTCCTGCCCCAGGGGACATATATCAATGCAAAAAGAAATTTTAAAAACTAAAGTTTTTTCGGGAGCAGTCATTTTAATGATGCATAAAGTGAAAAAAAAAAAAGTGAAATTTTCCTTTAAATACGGTACCTGGGGGGTGTCTAAAGTATGCCTGTGAAGTGGCATGTGTTTCCCGTGTTTAGAACTGTCCTTGCACAAAATGACATTTGTAAAGGAAAAAAAGAAGCCATTTAAAACCACTTGCGGCTTCAATGTCATGTCTTGTCCTGGCCGCCATATGGCTGAAAATCCTTGAGAAAAATGGCATGGCTACCCCATCACCCCCCCCCCCCACCCCAGCCCCTTTGGGTCTTGTATGGATACTAAGGGGGACCCCGCACCCAAAATAAAACCCTATACCTACAACCCTATATACTCTGAACAGCAGTATATAGGTGGTGCAAACAAGACATGGACTGTAGGTTTGTTCTTAAGTAGAATCTGAACAGGTACATTATGAAGTGTAGCTACATCCCAAAAAAAATCAATTTTTAAGCTTTTTGGAGAACATAGGGAGGGGTTATCACCCCTGTAACATTTGCTGTCTTTGCACATCTGTTCAGAACATGTCACCTCACTTTCCGTCCCAATGACAAATGTTTTTGGAAAAGTGGGGTTTTAATTGAAACAAGGATTGGTGATAAAGCATCAGTAGAGAGGAGATACCCTTTTCCCAAATTAAATCTAACAGGATAGAATTTTCCTTCCTAGGGGTAGATTTCCTCTCACTTCCTGTTTTCTCTTGCCGTTTGCAAGTAGGAGTCGTTTGTAAGTTGGATGTTTGAAAGTAGGGGCCTGCCGTATATACTCTGCAGAAATTTGCCCTATTAGATGTTGGTGTAGCCACAAGACTGGTGGGCACAGGAATGGGCCCTGCTGTGAGTTAATAGATCAAGATTTGTACTTGCATGCACCTGTTGAACCGGGCAGAAAAATTGGGCCTTTGGTGGTGGTGGTGGTGGTGGTGGACGGTGTTGCCACAAGACTGTAAGCCCTCACATTTACTCTTGGTGGGTGCAGGAATGGGCCCTGCTGTGAGTTATTAGATCAAGATTTGTAATTGCATGCACCTGTTGAACAGGGCAGAAAAATTGGGCCTTTGGTGGTGGTGGTGGTGGTGGACGGTGTTGCCACAAGACTGTAGGCCCTCATAGTTACTCTTGGTGGGCGCAGGAATGGGCCCTGCTGTGAACTATTAGATCAAGATTTGTAATTACACGCCCCTGTTAAACAGGGGCTGAAAAATTGTGCCTTAGGCATTGGTGCTGGTGCCACAACACTGCAACCCCTCACAGATACTGTACTTGGAGCACAGCAGTCACACCTGTTGCGAAGCATCTTTTTAAAAAATTGTAATTACACGCCCCTGTTATACAGGGGCTGAAAAATTGTGCCTTAGGCACTGGTGCTGGTGCCACAACACTGCAACCCCTCACAGATACTGTACTCTGAGCACAGCAATGAGACCTGTTGCAAAGCATTGCCTAAAAATTGTAATTACACGCCCCAACAGGGGCTGAAAAATTGTGCCTTAGGCACTGGTGCTGGTGCCACAACACTGCAACCCCTCACAGATACTGTACTCTGAGCACAGCAGTCACACCTGTTGCGAAGCATCTTTTTAAAAAATTGTAATTACACGCCCCTGTTATACAGGGGCTGAAAAATTGTGCCTTAGGCACTGGTGTGGTGGCATGGATCATTGAGGAGGAGGAAGAGGATAGTCAGTGAACATAACAGGACAGTCACTCAGCATCAGCATAGGCAGTCTTGAAGGGATGTGACATTATAAATTATTCCGTTATATCCGCTTCAGGTGTCTGGTAGCTGGTGGTGATCCAAGACTGATTCATTTTTATGAAGGTCAGTCGATCAACCGAGTCGGTGGACAGGCGCACCCTATGATCGGTGACAAATCCTCCAGCAGCACTGAATGTGCGTTCGGAAAGAACGCTGGATGCAGGACAGGCCAGTAGCTCAATTGCATACTGTGCAAGCTCTGGCCAGTGATCCATCCTCAGGACCCAGTAAGCCAGAGGATTTTCGGTGGGAAAGGTGTCCAAGTCTGACCTTGCCCCTAGGTATTCCTGCACCATGTATATCAGACGCTGGCGATGGTTGCTGGAACCGATCATACCTTGGGGCTGCGGACTAAAAAATTGTCTGAACGCATCGGTCAGACGTCCACCTTCCCCACCGCTCCTTCTGCTACTGACCGAAGCCTCAGCAACTCGTCGTCCAGGACCAGGAGTTTGTAACCTCCCAGTTTCTGGGAACGCGTTGCACAGACCTTTCTGCAAGGCCTCCCTGAGATGTCTCATCCTCTGCTCCCTCTGCGACGGCAAGATAAGGTCCGCAACCTTACCCTTGTACCGTGGATCAAGGAGAGTGGCCAGCCAGTAATGGTCACTCTCCTTGATCCGAAGAACACGAGGATCCTTCCGCAGGCTTTGCAGGATCAGGGAGGCCATGCAGCGTAGGTTAGCTGAGGCATTCGGTCCGGAGTCTTCTGGGTCACTGAGGATGACATGATCGCCAGCCACCTCCTCCCAGCCACGTACAAGTCCACTGGTTTGTTGGGACTGTACATCATCCCTAAAAGACTGCTGCTGCTGATGCTGAGTGCCAGGCTCCACCTCCATGCTCACACAATCCTCCTCCTCCTCCTCCTCCTCCTCCTCTTCCTGTGTGATGGGTGGGACAGAAGGAACATTGTCTGGATAAAGGGGGCCTTGAGAGACAAGGAAGTCCTCCTCTTCCTGCCTCTGTTCTGCCTCAAGTGCCCTGTCCATTATCCCACGCAGCGTATGCTCCAACAGGTGGACAAGAGGTACAGTGTCACTGATGCATGCACTGTCACTGCTCACCATCCTCGTGGCCTCCTCAAATGGTGAGAGGACAGTGCATGCATCCCTGATCATGCTCCACTGGCGTGGGGAAAAAAAGCCAAGCTCCCCTGACCCTGTCCTGGTGCCGTAGTCGCAAAGGTACTCATTGATGGCCCTCTGCTGCGTGTGCAGTCGCTGCAGCATGGCCAACGTTGAGTTCCACCTGGTGGGCATGTCACATATTAGGCGGTTCTTGGGCAGGTTCAGCTCCTTTTGCAGCTCAGTCAGCCGAGCACTGGCATTATAAGATCGGCGGAAATGCACACAGACTTTCCTGGCCTGCCTCAGGACATCCTGTAAGCCTGGGAACCTGCCCAAGAACCGCTGCACCACCAGGTTGAGGACGTGAGCCATACAGGGCACATGGGTGAGCTGCCCCTGTCGCAGGGCGGAGAGGAGGTTGGTGCCATTATCAGAAACGACCATTCCTGGCTTAAGCTGGCGTGGCGTCAACCACCTCTCGGCCTGCCCCTGCAGAGCTGCCAGAACCTCTGGCCCAGTGTGGCTCCTGTCCCCCAAACACACCAGCGCAAGCACGGCATGGCATCTTTTTGCCTGCGTACTCGCGTAGCCCCTTGTACGCCTACGGAGCACCGCTGGTTCCGAGGACAGAGCACTCGAAGAGGACATGGAGGAAGAAGAAGAGGAGGGGGTGGAGGAGAGAGGTGTGTCACAACCAGTAGTAGCATTTTGGAGGCGTGGTGGCGGAACAACCTCCAACACTACTGCACCTTGTCCTGCATCCCTCCCAGCTACCAATAGAGTGACCCAATGGGCCGTGAAAGAAAGATAAAGTCCCTGTCCATGCCTGCTGGACCATGAGTCAGCGGTAATATGCACCTTACCGCTGACCGCCCTGTCCAGCGAGGCATGGACATTGCCTTCCACATGCCAGTAGAGAGACGGAATTGCCTTCCGTGAGAAAAAGTGGCGTTTGGGAACCTGCCACTGAGGAACCGCACATTGAACAAACTCACGGAAGGGGGCCGAGTCTATCAACTGAAAAGGCAGCAGTTGAAGTGCTAGCAATTTAGCCAAGCTAGCATTCAACCGCTGGGCATGTGGATGGCTGGGAGTATACTTCTTTCGACGGTCCAGCAGCTGGGGCAGGGAAATTTGCCTGCTACAATCGGACGTCGGTGTACTGCAAGTACTTGGTTGTGACACACCTAATTCTACACCTTCAGTCCTCTCAGAGCAGCTTTCAGAGAGGACTGAAGATATAGTGGGGATGGAGATCCCAGCTGATGAGGAGCAAGGAGAGGTCCGCTTTGTTCTTTGGTGTGGGTCTTTTATGTGTGCTTGCCAACGAGCTGCATGGCAGGTCGACATATGTCTGCTCATGCTTGTGGTGCCCAAGCGGCTGATGTTTTGGCCACGCGAGATACGCTTGAGACAAATATTGCAAATAGCAGTGGTGCGATCTGATGCACTCGTCTCAAAAAAGGCCCACACCAAAGAACTTTTGTGATAACGTGCAGAGGCAGCGCCCTGCACAGGCGGAGCTCTGCGGTGTGGTACAGTTGCTGTGCTGGCCTCTAGCTGGCCTCCAGGGGGCATCCTGCCTCGTTGGACATGTGACGCTGCATCCTCCTCCTCCTCCTCCTCTCTCCCTTCAGGCACCCACGTGGAGTCAGTGACCTCATCATCCCCTCCCTCTTCACCACTAGAGCAAACCTGGCAGTAAGCTGCAGCTGGTGGAACACTACTGCCAGATTGCTGTCCTTCAGCATCCCCTTTCTCTGCGCGCACACTACTGACTTCCTCAAGCTGGGTATCATCATCCGAGCCTTCGAATCGTTGGGCATCCTCCTGGAGCATGTACCCAACACTGTGCTCAAACAGTTCGGGGGACTCCTCAGGAGGACATGGTGGGTCTAGGGAAGGGGTGGCTGATGATGCCATTGAGTACGCGTTGGCAGCTGCTCTGCCAGTACCCTGAGCCTGGGTGAGAGAGGATGAGGAGGATGAGGAGGGCTTGGTCATCCATTCTACCAAGCCTTCGGCATGATGCGGCTCCACATGTCCAGCTGCCGAAAACAAAGACAAGCGTGTCCCATGGCCACGCGCTGATGACGATGCACGACCACGTCCACGGCCAGCACTGTTGTCTCTAGAAACAGAGCCTGCCTGCCCTGTGTTCTTGCCTCGGCACGCTCTGCCTCTCCTTGGCGGTCTTCCAGCCATTGTAGTCGGTAGTGTATATAGTATAAAAAATAGAACTCCTATGTGTGCTCACAACACACTGTAGGTCCTATGGGTGCTGACACTAACACACTATAGGTACTATGTGTGCTGCTGACAAGAAAATATAGGAGCTCTGTTTGCTGCCACTAACACACTAGAAGTCCTATGGGTGCTGCTGAGAAGAAAATATAGGAGCTCTGTGTGATGCCACTAACACACTAGAAGTCCTATGGGTGCTGCTGAGAAGAAAATATAGGAGCTCTGTGTGATGCCACTAACACACTAGAAGTCCTATGGGTGCTGCTGAGCAGAAAATATAGGAGCTCTGTTTGCTGCCACTAACACACTAGAAGTCCTATGGGTGCTGCTGAGAAGAAAATATAGGAGCTCTGTGTGATGCCACTAACACACTAGAAGTCCTATGGGTGCTGCTGAGAAGAAAATATAGGAGCTCTGTTTGCTGCCACTAACACACTAGAAGTCCTATGGGTGCTGCTGAGAAGAAAATATAGGAGCTCTGTTTGCTGCCACTAACACACTAGAAGTCCTATGGGTGCTGCTGAGAAGAAAATATAGGAGCTCTGTTTGCTGCCACTAACACACTAGAAGTCCTATGGGTGCTGCTGAGAAGAAAATATAGGAGCTCTGTGTGATGCCACTAACACACTAGAAGTCCTATGGGTGCTGCTGAGAAGAAAATATAGGAGCTCTGTTTGCTGCCACTAACACACTAGAAGTCCTATGGGTGCTGCTGAGAAGAAAATATAGGAGCTCTGTTTGCTGCCACTAACACACTAGAAGTCCTATGGGTGCTGCTGAGAAGAAAATATAGGAGCTCTGTGTGATGCCACTAACACACTAGAAGTCCTATGGGTGCTGCTGAGAAGAAAATATAGGAGCTCTGTTTGCTGCCACTAACACACTAGAAGTCCTATGGGTGCTGCTGAGAAGAAAATATAGGAGCTCTGTTTGCTGCCACTAACACACTAGAAGTCCTATGGGTGCTGCTGAGAAGAAAATATAGGAGCTCTGTGTGATGCCACTAGGGATGAGCTTCGTGTTCGAGTCGAACATACGTTCGACTCGAACATCGGCTGTTCGATCGTTCGACGAAGATCGAACGATTTGGGCCGTTCGCGCCAAATTCGAGTGACGCGAACGGCCCACAATGCACTACGCCATCGCAGTGTCATCCAGGCGCTGTGATTGGCCAAGCATGCACTGTGACCCCGCATGCTTGGCCAATCACAGCGCCGGCAGCGAGGAGAGCAATGATTGGCCACAGGCAGGATGCCTGTGGCCAATTATTGCTGAGGGTGTTTAGTACACGCCCCACACTATAAAAGGCCGCCAGCACGGCGGCCTAGTGTAGTGTGTTCCGGAGCAGGGATAGAGCAGCATAGGCAGGGACAGTGACTGTTATTTCTTTCTTGCTTAACCTGGATTCCTTTAGTTTAGGGAAAGAGAAGGATAGGTAGGGAGAGTGTCAGTGTGTTTTGTGCTTGTGCTATAGTGTGCTTAAAAAAAACATTTATTCTAGGGACAGAAAACTGTAGGTAGGGACAGTGTCAGTTTCTTTCACTCTGCAAGTCCTTGTTTCCAGGGACCTGGAAGGACAGTGAGTGAATAGTCCTTGTGCTATATTGTGCTTAAAAAAACATTTATTCTAGGGACAGAAAACTGTAGGTAGGGAGAGTGTCAGTTTCTTTCACTCTGCAAGTCCTTGTTTCCAGGGACCTGGAAGGACAGTGAGTGAATTGTCCTTGTGCTATATTGTGCTTAAAAAAAACATTTATTCTAGGGACAGAAAACTGTAGGTAGGGAGAGTGTCAGTTTATTTCACTCTGCAAGTCCTTGTTTCCAGGGACCTGGAAGGACAGTGACTGAATTGTCCTTGTGCTATATTGTGATTAAAAAAAACATTTATTCTAGGGACAGAAAACTGTAGGTAGGGAGAGTGTCAGTTTATTTCACTCTGCAAGTCCTTGTTTCCAGGGACCTGGAAGGACAGTGACTGAATTGTCCTTGTGCTATATTGTGATTAAAAAAAACATTTATTCTAGGGACAGAAAACTGTAGGTAGGGAGAGTGTCAGTTTATTTCACTCTGCAAGTCCTTGTTTCCAGGGACCTGGAAGGACAGTGACTGAATTGTCCTTGTGCTATATTGTGATTAAAAAAAACATTTATTCTAGGGACAGAAAACTGTAGGTAGGGAGAGTGTCAGTTTATTTCACTCTGCAAGTCCTTGTTTCCAGGGACCTGGAAGGACAGTGAGTGAATTGTCCTTGTGTTATATTGTGATTAAAAAAAACATTTTTTCTAGGGACAGAAAACTGTAGGTAGGGAGAGTGTTTTTTTTCTTTCACTCTGCAAGTCCTTGTTTCCAGGGACCTGTAAGGACAGTGAGTGAATTGTCCTTGTGCTATATTGTGCTTAAAAAAAACATTTATTCTAGGGACAGAAAACTGTAGGTAGGGAGAGTGTCAGTTTATTTCACTCTGCAAGTCCTTGTTTCCAGGGACCTGGAAGGACAGTGAGTGAATTGTCCTTGTGTTATATTGTGATTAAAAAAAACATTTTTTCTAGGGACAGAAAACTGTAGGTAGGGAGAGTGTTTTTTTTCTTTCACTCTGCAAGTCCTTGTTTCCAGGGACCTGTAAGGACAGTGAGTGAATTGTCCTTGTGCTATATTGTGCTTAAAAAAAACATTTATTCTAGGGACAGAAAACTGTAGGTAGGGAGAGTGTCAGTTTATTTCACTCTGCAAGTCCTTGTTTCCAGGGACCTGGAAGGACAGTGACTGAATTGTCCTTGTGCTATATTGTGATTAAAAAAAACATTTATTCTAGGGACAGAAAACTGTAGGTAGGGAGAGTGTCAGTTTATTTCACTCTGCAAGTCCTTGTTTCCAGGGACCTGGAAGGACAGTGACTGAATTGTCCTTGTGCTATATTGTGATTAAAAAAAACATTTATTCTAGGGACAGAAAACTGTAGGTAGGGAGAGTGTCAGTTTATTTCACTCTGCAAGTCCTTGTTTCCAGGGACCTGGAAGGACAGTGACTGAATTGTCCTTGTGCTATATTGTGATTAAAAAAAACATTTATTCTAGGGACAGAAAACTGTAGGTAGGGAGAGTGTCAGTTTATTTCACTCTGCAAGTCCTTGTTTCCAGGGACCTGGAAGGACAGTGACTGAATTGTCCTTGTGCTATATTGTGATTAAAAAAAACATTTATTCTAGGGACAGAAAACTGTAGGTAGGGAGAGTGTCAGTTTATTTCACTCTGCAAGTCCTTGTTTCCAGGGACCTGGAAGGACAGTGACTGAATTGTCCTTGTGCTATATTGTGATTAAAAAAAACATTTATTCTAGGGACAGAAAACTGTAGGTAGGGAGAGTGTCAGTTTATTTCACTCTGCAAGTCCTTGTTTCCAGGGACCTGGAAGGACAGTGACTGAATTGTCCTTGTGCTATATTGTGATTAAAAAAAACATTTATTCTAGGGACAGAAAACTGTAGGTAGGGAGAGTGTCAGTTTATTTCACTCTGCAAGTCCTTGTTTCCAGGGACCTGGAAGGACAGTGACTGAATTGTCCTTGTGCTATATTGTGATTAAAAAAAACATTTATTCTAGGGACAGAAAACTGTAGGTAGGGAGAGTGTCAGTTTATTTCACTCTGCAAGTCCTTGTTTCCAGGGACCTGGAAGGACAGTGACTGAATTGTCCTTGTGCTATATTGTGATTAAAAAAAACATTTATTCTAGGGACAGAAAACTGTAGGTAGGGAGAGTGTCAGTTTATTTCACTCTGCAAGTCCTTGTTTCCAGGGACCTGGAAGGACAGTGAGTGAATTGTCCTTGTGTTATATTGTGATTAAAAAAAACATTTTTTCTAGGGACAGAAAACTGTAGGTAGGGAGAGTGTTTTTTTTCTTTCACTCTGCAAGTCCTTGTTTCCAGGGACCTGTAAGGACAGTGAGTGAATTGTCCTTGTGCTATATTGTGCTTAAAAAAAACATTTATTCTAGGGACAGAAAACTGTAGGTAGGGAGAGTGTCAGTTTATTTCACTCTGCAAGTCCTTGTTTCCAGGGACCTGGAAGGACAGTGAGTGAATTGTCCTTGTGTTATATTGTGATTAAAAAAAACATTTTTTCTAGGGACAGAAAACTGTAGGTAGGGAGAGTGTTTTTTTTCTTTCACTCTGCAAGTCCTTGTTTCCAGGGACCTGTAAGGACAGTGAGTGAATTGTCCTTGTGCTATATTGTGCTTAAAAAAAACATTTATTCTAGGGACAGAAAACTGTAGGTAGGGAGAGTGTCAGTTTATTTCACTCTGCAAGTCCTTGTTTCCAGGGACCTGGAAGGACAGTGACTGAATTGTCCTTGTGCTATATTGTGATTAAAAAAAACATTTATTCTAGGGACAGAAAACTGTAGGTAGGGAGAGTGTCAGTTTATTTCACTCTGCAAGTCCTTGTTTCCAGGGACCTGGAAGGACAGTGACTGAATTGTCCTTGTGCTATATTGTGATTAAAAAAAACATTTATTCTAGGGACAGAAAACTGTAGGTAGGGAGAGTGTCAGTTTATTTCACTCTGCAAGTCCTTGTTTCCAGGGACCTGGAAGGACAGTGACTGAATTGTCCTTGTGCTATATTGTGATTAAAAAAAACATTTATTCTAGGGACAGAAAACTGTAGGTAGGGAGAGTGTCAGTTTATTTCACTCTGCAAGTCCTTGTTTCCAGGGACCTGGAAGGACAGTGACTGAATTGTCCTTGTGCTATATTGTGATTAAAAAAAACATTTATTCTAGGGACAGAAAACTGTAGGTAGGGAGAGTGTCAGTTTATTTCACTCTGCAAGTCCTTGTTTCCAGGGACCTGGAAGGACAGTGACTGAATTGTCCTTGTGCTATATTGTGATTAAAAAAAACATTTATTCTAGGGACAGAAAACTGTAGGTAGGGAGAGTGTCAGTTTATTTCACTCTGCAAGTCCTTGTTTCCAGGGACCTGGAAGGACAGTGACTGAATTGTCCTTGTGCTATATTGTGATTAAAAAAAACATTTATTCTAGGGACAGAAAACTGTAGGTAGGGAGAGTGTCAGTTTATTTCACTCTGCAAGTCCTTGTTTCCAGGGACCTGGAAGGACAGTGACTGAATTGTCCTTGTGCTATATTGTGATTAAAAAAAACATTTATTCTAGGGACAGAAAACTGTAGGTAGGGAGAGTGTCAGTTTATTTCACTCTGCAAGTCCTTGTTTCCAGGGACCTGGAAGGACAGTGACTGAATTGTCCTTGTGCTATATTGTGATTAAAAAAAACATTTATTCTAGGGACAGAAAACTGTAGGTAGGGAGAGTGTCAGTTTATTTCACTCTGCAAGTCCTTGTTTCCAGGGACCTGGAAGGACAGTGACTGAATTGTCCTTGTGCTATATTGTGATTAAAAAAAACATTTATTCTAGGGACAGAAAACTGTAGGTAGGGAGAGTGTCAGTTTATTTCACTCTGCAAGTCCTTGTTTCCAGGGACCTGGAAGGACAGTGACTGAATTGTCCTTGTGCTATATTGTGATTAAAAAAAACATTTATTCTAGGGACAGAAAACTGTAGGTAGGGAGAGTGTCAGTTTATTTCACTCTGCAAGTCCTTGTTTCCAGGGACCTGGAAGGACAGTGACTGAATTGTCCTTGTGCTATATTGTGATTAAAAAAAACATTTATTCTAGGGACAGAAAACTGTAGGTAGGGAGAGTGTCAGTTTATTTCACTCTGCAAGTCCTTGTTTCCAGGGACCTGGAAGGACAGTGACTGAATTGTCCTTGTGCTATATTGTGATTAAAAAAAACATTTATTCTAGGGACAGAAAACTGTAGGTAGGGAGAGTGTCAGTTTATTTCACTCTGCAAGTCCTTGTTTCCAGGGACCTGGAAGGACAGTGAGTGAATTGTCCTTGTGTTATATTGTGATTAAAAAAAACATTTTTTCTAGGGACAGAAAACTGTAGGTAGGGAGAGTGTTTTTTTTCTTTCACTCTGCAAGTCCTTGTTTCCAGGGACCTGGAAGGACAGTGACTGAATTGTCCTTGTGCTATATTGTGATTAAAAAAAACATTTATTCTAGGGACAGAAAACTGTAGGTAGGGAGAGTGTCAGTTTATTTCACTCTGCAAGTCCTTGTTTCCAGGGACCTGGAAGGACAGTGACTGAATTGTCCTTGTGCTATATTGTGATTAAAAAAAACATTTATTCTAGGGACAGAAAACTGTAGGTAGGGAGAGTGTCAGTTTATTTCACTCTGCAAGTCCTTGTTTCCAGGGACCTGGAAGGACAGTGAGTGAATTGTCCTTGTGTTATATTGTGATTAAAAAAAACATTTTTTCTAGGGACAGAAAACTGTAGGTAGGGAGAGTGTTTTTTTTCTTTCACTCTGCAAGTCCTTGTTTCCAGGGACCTGTAAGGACAGTGAGTGAATTGTCCTTGTGCTATATTGTGCTTAAAAAAAACATTTATTCTAGGGACAGAAAACTGTAGGTAGGGAGAGTGTCAGTTTATTTCACTCTGCAAGTCCTTGTTTCCAGGGACCTGGAAGGACAGTGAGTGAATTGTCCTTGTGTTATATTGTGATTAAAAAAAACATTTTTTCTAGGGACAGAAAACTGTAGGTAGGGAGAGTGTTTTTTTTCTTTCACTCTGCAAGTCCTTGTTTCCAGGGACCTGTAAGGACAGTGAGTGAATTGTCCTTGTGCTATATTGTGCTTAAAAAAAACATTTATTCTAGGGACAGAAAACTGTAGGTAGGGAGAGTGTCAGTTTATTTCACTCTGCAAGTCCTTGTTTCCAGGGACCTGGAAGGACAGTGACTGAATTGTCCTTGTGCTATATTGTGATTAAAAAAAACATTTATTCTAGGGACAGAAAACTGTAGGTAGGGAGAGTGTCAGTTTATTTCACTCTGCAAGTCCTTGTTTCCAGGGACCTGGAAGGACAGTGACTGAATTGTCCTTGTGCTATATTGTGATTAAAAAAAACATTTATTCTAGGGACAGAAAACTGTAGGTAGGGAGAGTGTCAGTTTATTTCACTCTGCAAGTCCTTGTTTCCAGGGACCTGGAAGGACAGTGACTGAATTGTCCTTGTGCTATATTGTGATTAAAAAAAACATTTATTCTAGGGACAGAAAACTGTAGGTAGGGAGAGTGTCAGTTTATTTCACTCTGCAAGTCCTTGTTTCCAGGGACCTGGAAGGACAGTGACTGAATTGTCCTTGTGCTATATTGTGATTAAAAAAAACATTTATTCTAGGGACAGAAAACTGTAGGTAGGGAGAGTGTCAGTTTATTTCACTCTGCAAGTCCTTGTTTCCAGGGACCTGGAAGGACAGTGACTGAATTGTCCTTGTGCTATATTGTGATTAAAAAAAACATTTATTCTAGGGACAGAAAACTGTAGGTAGGGAGAGTGTCAGTTTATTTCACTCTGCAAGTCCTTGTTTCCAGGGACCTGGAAGGACAGTGACTGAATTGTCCTTGTGCTATATTGTGATTAAAAAAAACATTTATTCTAGGGACAGAAAACTGTAGGTAGGGAGAGTGTCAGTTTATTTCACTCTGCAAGTCCTTGTTTCCAGGGACCTGGAAGGACAGTGACTGAATTGTCCTTGTGCTATATTGTGATTAAAAAAAACATTTATTCTAGGGACAGAAAACTGTAGGTAGGGAGAGTGTCAGTTTATTTCACTCTGCAAGTCCTTGTTTCCAGGGACCTGGAAGGACAGTGACTGAATTGTCCTTGTGCTATATTGTGATTAAAAAAAACATTTATTCTAGGGACAGAAAACTGTAGGTAGGGAGAGTGTCAGTTTATTTCACTCTGCAAGTCCTTGTTTCCAGGGACCTGGAAGGACAGTGACTGAATTGTCCTTGTGCTATATTGTGATTAAAAAAAACATTTATTCTAGGGACAGAAAACTGTAGGTAGGGAGAGTGTCAGTTTATTTCACTCTGCAAGTCCTTGTTTCCAGGGACCTGGAAGGACAGTGACTGAATTGTCCTTGTGCTATATTGTGATTAAAAAAAACATTTATTCTAGGGACAGAAAACTGTAGGTAGGGAGAGTGTCAGTTTATTTCACTCTGCAAGTCCTTGTTTCCAGGGACCTGGAAGGACAGTGACTGAATTGTCCTTGTGCTATATTGTGATTAAAAAAAACATTTATTCTAGGGACAGAAAACTGTAGGTAGGGAGAGTGTCAGTTTATTTCACTCTGCAAGTCCTTGTTTCCAGGGACCTGGAAGGACAGTGACTGAATTGTCCTTGTGCTATATTGTGATTAAAAAAAACATTTATTCTAGGGACAGAAAACTGTAGGTAGGGAGAGTGTCAGTTTATTTCACTCTGCAAGTCCTTGTTTCCAGGGACCTGGAAGGACAGTGAGTGAATTGTCCTTGTGTTATATTGTGATTAAAAAAAACATTTTTTCTAGGGACAGAAAACTGTAGGTAGGGAGAGTGTTTTTTTTCTTTCACTCTGCAAGTCCTTGTTTCCAGGGACCTGTAAGGACAGTGAGTGAATTGTCCTTGTGCTATATTGTGCTTAAAAAAAACATTTATTCTAGGGACAGAAAACTGTAGGTAGGGAGAGTGTCAGTTTATTTCACTCTGCAAGTCCTTGTTTCCAGGGACCTGGAAGGACAGTGACTGAATTGTCCTTGTGCTATATTGTGATTAAAAAAAACATTTATTCTAGGGACAGAAAACTGTAGGTAGGGAGAGTGTCAGTTTATTTCACTCTGCAAGTCCTTGTTTCAAGGGACAGAGAAGGACACCTGAAGGTAGCCCTTATTGCTTTTTTCCCATCTCCCTGCAGGCCATCTATTAGAATGTCTGGAAGGCAAACAAGGAGAGGCAGACAGTCAGGAGGCAATAAAAGAGGGCAAGCAGGCTCTGTGTCTGGGGGCAACAGTGCTGGTCGTGGACGCGGTGCATTGTCATCAGCACATGGCCATGGGACACGCTTGTCCTTCTTTTCGGCAGCTGGACATGTTGAGCCACATCATGCCGAAGACTTGGTAGAGTGGATGACCAAGCCCTCCTCCTCCTCCTCATCCTCTCTCACCCAGGCTCAGGGTACTGGAAAAGCAGCTGCCAAAGCGTCGTCTTCCCTGGTATCAATGTCAGACAAATCATCAGTCACTCCTTCCCTAGACCCACCATGTCCTCCTCCTGAGGAGTCCCCCGAACTGTTTCAGCACAGTGTTGGGTACATGCTCCAGGAGGATGCCCAGCGTTTTGAAGGGTCTGATGATGAAACCCAGCTAGAGGAAGGCAGTAGCGTGAGAGCAGACAGAGGGGATGCTCAAGAAGGACACCAATCTGGCAGTCATGTTCCAGCAGCTGCAGCATACTGCCAGATTGGCTCCAGTGATGAGGAGGGAGGGGATGATGAGGTCACTGACTCCACGTGGGTGCCTAATAGGAGAGAGGAGGAGGAGGAGGATGAGGAGGAGGCACATCTCCAACGAGGCAGGATGCCCTTTGGTGGCCAGCGTAAGGGCAGTACACCGACGGAATCACACCGCAGAGCTCCGCCTGTGCAGGGCGCTGCCTCTGCCCGTCATTCAAAAAGTTCTTTGGTGTGGGCCTTTTTTGAGGCTAGTGCATCAGATCGCACAGCTGCTGTTTGCAACATATGTCTCAAGCGTATATCGCGTGGCCAAAACATCAGCCGCTTGGGTACCACATGCCTGACCAGACATATGTTGACCTGCCATGCAGCTCGTTGGCAAGCCTACCTGAAAGACCCACACCAAAGAACAAAGCGGACCTCTCCTTGCACCGCATCAGCTGGGATCTCCAACCCCACTATAACTTCAGTCCTCTCTGAAACATGCACTGAGAGGAATGAAGGTGTAGAATTAGGTGTGTCACAGCCAAGTACTTGCGCCCACTCTGCTAGCAGTACACCGACGTCCGATTCTAGCAGGCAAATTTCCCTGCCCCAGCTGCTGGACCGTCGAAAGAAGTTCACTCCCAGCCATCCACATGCCCAGCGGTTGAATGCTAGCTTGGCTAAATTGCTAGCGCTTCAACTGCTGCCTTTTCAGTTGGTAGACTCGGCCCCCTTCCGTGAGTTTGTGCAATGTGCAGTTCCTCAGTGGCAGGTTCCCAAACGCCACTTTTTCTCACGGAAGGCTATTCCGGCTCTCTACCGGCATGTGGAAGGCAATGTCTTGGCCTCGCTGGACAGGGCGGTCAGCGGTAAGGTGCATATTACCGCTGACTCATGGTCCAGCAGGCATGGACAGGGACGTTACCTTTCTTTCACGGCCCATTGGGTCACTCTTTTGGCAGCTGGGAAGGATTCAGGACAAGGTGCAGTAGTGTTGGAGGTTGTCCCACCGCCACGCCTCCAAAATGCTACTACTGGTTGTGACACACCTCTCTCCTCCACCCCCTCCTCTTCTTCTTCCTCCATGGCCTCTTCCTGTGGTTTGTCCTATGAACCAGCGGTGCTCCGTAGCCGTTCACGGGGCTACGCAAGTACGCAGGCAAAAAGATGCCATGCCGTGCTTGCGCTGGTGTGTTTGGGGGACAGAAGCCACACTGGGGCAGAGGTCCTGTCTGCTCTGCAGGGCCAGGCCGAGAGGTGGTTGACGCCACGCCAGCTTAAGCCAGGAATGGTGGTTTGCGACAATGGCACCAACCTCCTCTCCGCCCTCCGACAGGGACAACTGACCCATGTGCCCTGTGTGGCTCACGTCCTTAACCTGGTGGTGCAGCGCTTCTTGGGCAGGTACCCGGGCTTACAGGATGTCCTGAGGCAGGCCAGGAAAGTCTGTGTGCATTTCCGCAGATCTTATAATGCCAGTGCTCGCCTGGCTGAGCTGCAAAAGGAGTTGAACCTGCCCAAGAACCGCCTTATATGTGACATGCCCACCAGGTGGAACTCAACGTTGGCCATGCTGCAGCGGCTGCACACGCAGCAGAGGGCCATCAATGAGTACCTGTGCGACTACGGCACCAGGACAGGGTCAGGGGAGCTTGGTTTTTTTTCTCCACGCCAGTGGGGCATGATCAGGGATGCATGCACTGTCCTGGCACCATTTGAGGAGGCCACGAGGATGGTGAGCAGTGACAGTGCATGCATCAGTGACACTGTACCTCTTGTCCACCTGTTGGAGCACACGCTGCGTGGAATAATGGACAGGGCACTTGAGGCAGAACAGAGGCAGGAAGAGGAGGACTTCCTTGCCTCTCAAGGCCCCCTTTACCCAGACAGTGTTCCTTCTGTCCCACCCATCGCACAGGAAGAGGAGGAGGAGGAGGAGGAGGAGGAGGAGGAGGAGGATTGTGTCAGCATGGAGGTGGAGGCTGGCACTCAGCATCATCAGCAGCAGTCTTTTAGGGATGATTTACAGTCCCAAGAAACCAGTGGACTTGTACGTGGCTGGGAGGAGGTGGCTGCGGATCATGTCGTCCTTAGTGACCCAGAGGACTCCGGAGCGAATGCCTCAGCAAACCTACGCTGCATGGCCTCCCTGATCCTGCAAAGTCTGCGGAAGGATCCTCGTATTCTTCGGATCAAGGAGAGGGACCATTACTGGCTGGCCACTCTCCTTGATCCACGGTACAAGGGTAAGGTTGCGGACCTTATGTTACCGTCGCAGAGGGAGCAGAGGATGAGACAACTCCGGGAGGCCTTGCAGAAAGGTCTGTGCAACGCGTTCCCAGAGACTGGGAGGTTGCAAACTCCTGGTCCTGGACAACGAGTTGCTGAGGCTTCGGCCAGTCAAAGAAGGAGCGGTGGGGAAGGTGGCCGTCTGACCGATGCGTTCAGACAATTCTTTAGTCCGCAGCCCCAAAGTATGATCGGTTCCAGCAACCATCGCCAGCGTCTGATAAACATGGTGCAGGAATATCTAGGGGCAAGGTCAGACTTGGACACCTTCCCCACCGAAAATCCTCTGGCTTACTGGGTCTTGAGGATGGATCACTGGCCAGAGCTTGCACAGTATGCAATTGAGCTACTGGCCTGTCCTGCATCCAGCGTTCTTTCGGAACGCACATTCAGTGCTGCTGGAGGATTTGTCACGGATCACAGGGTGCGCCTGTCCACCGACTCGGTTAATCGACTGACTTTCATCAAGATGAACCAGTCTTGGATCACCACCAGCTACCACACACCTGATGCTGATATAACAGACTAATTGATTTTAACATGTCACATCCCTTCAAGACTGATGCTGATGCTGAGTGCCTGTGCTGTTATGTTGACTGGCTATCCTCCTCCTCCGAGTCCTCAATGATACGATTGATGATGATAGCTTGTAAGATCATTTTTGTTTATGGGTGCCGCCACCAGTGCCTAACGCCCAATTTTTCAGCCCCTGTTTAACAGGGGCGTGTAATTACAATTTTTGAAGCAATACTTTGCAACAGGGCTCATTGCTGTGCTCCAAGTACAGTATCTGTGAGGAGTTGCAGTGTTGTGCCACCAGTGCCTAAGGCCCAATTTTTCAGCCCCTGTTTAACAGGGGCGTGTAATTACAATTTTTGAAGCAATACTTTGCAACAGGGCTCATTGCTGTGCTCCAAGTACAGTATCTGTGAGGAGTTGCAGTGTTGTGCCACCAGTGCCTAAGGCCCAATTTTTCAGCCCCTGTTTAACAGGGGCGTGTCATTACAATTTTTGAAGCAATACTTTGCAACAGGGCTCATTGGTGTGCTCCAAGTACAGTATCTGTGAGGAGTTGCAGTGTTGTGCCACCAGTGCCTAAGGCCCAATTTTTCAGCCCCTGTTTAACAGGGGCGTGTCATTACAATTTTTGAAGCAATACTTTGCAACAGGGCTCATTGCTGTGCTCCAAGTACAGTTGCTGTGAGGGGTTGCAGTGTTGTGCCACCAGTGCCTAAGGCCCAATTTTTCAGCCCCTGTTCAACAGGGGCATGTAATTACAATTCTTGATCTAATAATTCACAGCAGGGCCCATTGCTGCACCCACCAAGAGTAACTGTCAGGGCTTACAGTGTTGTGGCACCAGCACCACCATCAAAGGCCCAATTTTTACTACCACTGTTCAACAATTATATGTAATTAAAATTCCTGATATAATAGTTGACAGCAGGGCGTTCCAGCACCAACCAAGAGTAACTGTGAGTGCTTACAGTGTTGTGCCAACACCAACAACTAAGGGGCCTATTTCTGCAGAGTATATACGGCAGGTCCCTACTTTCAAACATCCAACTTACAAACGACTCCTACTTGCAAACGCAAGAAGACAACAGGAAGTGAGAGGAAATCTACCACTAGGAAGGAAAATTCTCTCCTGTAAGAATAAATATGGGAGAAAGGTGTCTCCTCTGTACTGATGCTTTATCAGCAATCCTTGTTTCAAGAAAAACACCACATTTCAAAAACAGTTGTCATTGGGACGGAAAGTGAGGTGAAATGTTCTGAACAGGGGCACAGACAGCAAAACAAATGTTACAGGGGTGATAACCCTTACCTATGTTTTCCAAAAAGTTTAAAAATAGATTTTTGGTCTGGAGCTACACTTCAACAATGTACCTGTTCAAAATTACAAACAGACTCTACATAAGAACAAACCTACAGTCCCTGTCTTGTATGCACCGCCTGTATAGGGCTGTTCAGAGTATATAGGGCCTTTTTTATTTTATGTGCGGGGTTCCCCTTAATATCCATACAAGACCCAAAGGGGCTGGTAATGGGCTGGGGTAGGGGGGGGGTCATGGGGTAGCTATGCCATTTTTCTTAAAGAATTTCATCCATATTACCGGGACCAGACATTACATTAAAGCCGCAAGCAGTTTTAAATGGCTTTTTTTTCCTTTAGAAGTGTCATTTTGTGCAGGGACAGTTCTAAACACGGGAAACACGTGGCACTTCACAGGCATACTTTAGACACCCCCCAGGTACGATATTTAAAGGAATATTTGACTTTTTTTTTTTCACTTTATGCATCATTAAAATGACTGCTCCCGAAAAACGACCGTTTTTAAAACTTCTTTTTGCATTGATACATGTCCCCTGGTGCAGAACCCGGGTTCCCAAACCCTTTTTAGGACAATAACATGCATAATAGTTGTTATAATTAGCACTTTAGAATTCGAACGTTCGCATCCATTGTATTTAATAGGGTTCTAATGTTCGTTCGAACTTTCGGTCCGTTCGCGGGTTCTGGTGCGAACCGAACCCGGGGGTGTTCGGCTCATCACTAGATGCCACTAACACACTAGAAGTCCTATGGGTGCTACTGAGAAGAAAATATAGGAGCTCTGTTTGCTGCCACTAACACACTAGAAGTCCTATGGGTGCTGCTGAGAAGAAAATATAGGAGCTCTGTTTGCTGCCACTAACACACTAGAAGTCCTATGGGTGCTGCTGAGAAGAAAATATAGGAGCTCTGTTTGCTGCCACTAACACACTAGAAGTCCTATGGGTGCTGCTGAGAAGAAAATATAGGAGCTCTGTGTGATGCCACTAACACACTAGAAGTCCTATGGGTGCTGCTGAGAAGAAAATATAGGAGCTCTGTTTGCTGCCACTAACACACTAGAAGTCCTATGGGTGCTGTTGGGGTGCAATGCTGTGCTAACAGCACTGCGGTTGGTACTACTGCAATACTGTACTAACAGTAAGCACGCACCAGACTAATCCCCAGCAGCAGCTAATAACACACTAACTGTGCAATCAGCAGCAATGAACGATCAATGACTTAGGTAGCAATGGTTTAGCAAAGAAATAGCCAATGGTTTAGCAAAGAAGAGCAAATCTTTCAGTATCAAGCAAAGACAGAATCAGCAGACTAATCTCTCCTAAAGCCGGAACTCATGTGACCGGGGCCGATGGCGTGGCGGCCTTTTAAATGGTGGGGCGTGTACTAAAGCCCCTGAGCTGTAATTGGCTACAGGCGTCCTGCCTGTAGCCAATTATTGCTCTCCGAGTTTCGGGCGCTGTGATTGGCCAAGCATGCGGGGTCACAGTGCATGCTTGGCCAATCATCAGCCAGCAATGCACTGCGCCGGCCGCGCCGGCCGCAATGCATTGCGGGGCCGCTCGCATCACACGAATGTGATGCGAACGGCCCAAATAGTTCTGGGCTCGACGAGCGAGCGAACGCCCGATGCTCGATTCGAACATGGGTTCGAATCGAGCACCGGGCCCATCCCTACTTGTCATACCCTGCTCTACACATGCTCAGTTGCTCTCCATTTTTAGGCACTGCCAAGTTTGTAGAGGCTGATCTGATGACAGCCTTAACCGCTTGCGGACCAGCCGCCGCAGTTATACTGCGGCAGGTTGGCTCCGCTGGGCGAACCGTCGTAGCTGTACATCGGTCGCTTTAAGCGGTGTTAGCAGGCGCGCGCGCCCGCTGCATCGTGGGAGTGCCGATGCTCGTGACCGGCAGTCGTGAACGATCTCCGGGCACAAGAGGCAGAACAGGGACGTGTGTGTCTAAACACAAACACATCCCTGTTCTGTTCAGTGAGGAAATGCAGATCGTGAGTTCCTTATAGCTAGGAACCACAATCTATCATTTCCCCTAGTCAGTCCCATCCCCCCACAGTTAGAACCCACATTAGGGAACACAATTAACCCCTTCCCTGCCAGTGCCATTTTTACAGTAATCTGCATTTTTATAGCACTGATTGCTGTATAAATGCCAATGGTCCCAAAAAAGTGTCCGATGTGTCCGCCATATTGTCGCAGTCCCGATAAAAATCGCAGATCGCCGCCATTACTAGTAAAAAAAATAAATAATAATAATAAAAATGCTATAAATCTATGCCCTATTTTGTAGACGCTATAACTTTTGGGCAAACCAATCAATATACGCTTATTGCGATTTTTTTTAACACAAATATGTAGAAGAATATATATCGGCCTAAACTGAGAAAAAAAACTGCTTTTAAGAAAAATACAAAAAAACAAAAGGGAAATTTATTATAGCAAAAAGTACAAAATATTGTGTTTTTTCAAAATTGTTGCTCTTTTTTTGTTTATAGTGCAAAAAATAAAAATCGCAGAGATGATCAAATACCACCAAAAGAAAACTCTATTTGTGGGGAAAAAAGGACATAAATTTTGTTTGAGTTCAACGTCGCACGACCGCGCAATTGTCAGTTAAAGCGACGCAGTGCCAAATCGAAAAAAATGGCCTGATCATTGGGCAGCCAAATCTTCCTAGGCTGAAATGGTTAAAGCAGAATTATACACTCCTATCCTTTACTAGACATGTGCACACTGAAATATTTTGTTTCGGAATTTCGTTTTCGTTAGAAAAATAAATTTATTTAGTTACTCCCGAAATTCGTTTTTATTTATTTTGTTTTTCGTTAGAAATTGCATTCGTCCGAAAATCTGAATTAATTAAGGTTGAATCTGTCATCGAACGCTTATGGTGTCTGTCGAATGTTCAAAGAAGATTCGACGGAGCAGCGAAACTGTACGACGCTGCAATCATACATTTCCGGTCGAATGTTCCGCCTACAAGCTAGCTATAGTAGAATTATAATGTTGTATGACTAGTAATAATTATATTTATAAATTATTATTACTAGTCAACCAACATTAGAATTCTTCTATAGCCTATGGGCCAAGCATTTGACCGGAAATGTACGATTGCAGCGCCGTACAGTTTAGCTGCTCCGTCGAATCTTCTTAGAACTTTCAACAGACACCATAAGCCTTCAATGACAGATTCGACGTTTGTATGTTTTTCGATGCTTTGTCGAATCTTCGTCGTTCACGTTGAATTGTCAAGTTAGTTCTAGCTATTTTACTGCTCCTCCTCTTTGGTTACAATCAGCCAATAACATTCATCATCATCATTTTTTTATTTTACTTCCCCCACCCAATTCCAGCAGCGATCTTTTCTCTCTATAATGTTGAATCTTTTCTCTCTTTAATGTCGAATCTTTTCTCTCTATAATGTCGAATCTTTTCTCTCCCTGTAGAATAATCTTGGACTAATAGAGTTAAAGGGGTTGTAAATGTTTGTTTTTTATTTTCTAAATAGGTTCCTTTAAGCTAGTGCATTGTTGGTTCACTTACCTTTTCCTTTGATTTACCTTCTAAATGTTTTTTTTCTTCGTCTGAATTTCTCACTTCCTGTTTCTCCTCACTAAACTTCACACCATCATCCGAGTGATGTGGAGTCAGCCAGAACAGCTTACTGAACAGCTTACTGAGGAGGAACAGGAAGTGAGAAATTCAGACAAAGAAAACAAAGAAAAAAAATATTTAAAAGGGAAATCTAAGGAAAAGGTAAGTGAACCAACAATGCACTAGCTTAAAGGAACCTATTTAGAAAAAAAAAAACGAACCTTTACAACCCCTTTAAGGTTAGGCACATTCGACCACAGGTTCGATAGACACAGATTGTTATTGTCAGCCTCATGTCGAATCTCCTATTTATATCGAACTGTTGTTGCAACGAAAACGAAAATTAAGCATTTGTTTATGTCGGATCTTTCGTTTTTCGGATTCTGCATTTTCGTTTTCGTTTGTTAAAACGATAACGAAAATAAATGCATTCGGACGAAAACGAATGCACATGTCTGTCCTTTACAGCCAAGGAAACTGCTTCTGTTTGAATTGCAACTGCCATTGTGCTTCACATGGGATCAGTTATGACACAAGCCATTTAATGATTGACAGTTTGGTTGAGGACACAAGCAAATGTGACCGTTTGCATTTCCAGGAATGTAATTGTTTTTTGAAACCGGTAAATTGATGGGTTTAGTATTGCTTTATTATTTTCTGCTGGGGCTTTGGGTTTCAGCAAAATGGCAGCCTCCAGCAAGAAGAAACAGGAACAACGCTGGAGGCAATTTTCAGCACACACTAATTTTGATACCATAATTCTTAATGAGGAATGTATGTTTCCTGACGGCTCCATGTCAGCACAGCTGGGAGAGGCCCCGCCCACCCCTACGTAATCAGGACTTTAACTATACATTTTTTGCTCACCGCAGCCTCAGTGTTCCTTTTTCTTCCTCCTAGGTCAGGACTAGCGGTGTCTCCCCTCCTAGCTGGTATAAATTACTGGCGGTCCGTCCGGATGTGTCTGCTGCCAGATGCAGTCCCTGCGGTATAAGGTAATAATGGTAGCTTGGTCAGGGAACCCCGCTGCTGATCCTCGGGGTGGCTTTATGCAGCCTTAAATAGGCGGCTTGGGGGAGCTGGTGGTGTGGCCTGTCTCTCATCTTGGATATTCTTATGGTGGTGCCTGTTAAGGGCGGGCCGCGCTCTCTCTCTGCCGTTTATGTGGAAGCCGACTCTGAACATGTGCTCTGCCATTCAGCCAATCAGGAGTGGAGGGGGTGGAGTAAGCTCTTAACCACTTCCTTACTGGGCACTTAAACCCCCCTCCTGCCCAGACCAGCTTTCAGCGCTGACGCACTTTGAATGACAATTGCGCGGTCATACAACACTGCACCCAAATGACATTTTTATAATTTTTTCCCCAGAAATAGAGCTTTCTTTTGGTGGTATCTGATCACCTCTGCCGTTTTAATTGTTTGCGCTATAAACAAAAAAAGCGACAATTTTGAAAAAAAGACACAATATTTTTTACTTTTTTGCTATAATAAATATCCCAATTTTTTTTTTACATTTTTTTTTCTCTTAGTTTAGGCCGATACGTATTCTTCTACATATTTTTGGTAAAAAAAATCGCAATAAGCGTTTATTGATTGGTTTGCAAAAGTTATAGCGCCTACAAAATAGGGGATAGATTAATGAAAATTTTTTTTTTCCACAAGTAATATCGGTGATCTGCAATTTTTGTCAGGACTGCGATATTGCGGCGGACACATCGGACACTTTTGACACTATTTTAGGACCATTCACATTTATTCAGCGAACAGTGCTCTAAAAATGCACTGATTACTGTATAAATGTGACTGGCAGGGAAGGGGTTAACCACTAGGGGTCGGGAAGGGGTTAAATATGTTCCCTCATGAGTGATTCTCACTGTGGGGGGAGGGGACTGACTGGGGGAGGTGACCGATGGTTGTCCCTATGTACAAGGAAGGGACACACCATCAGTCTCCTCTCCCTAGCAGGACGTGGATCTCTGTGTTTACACACAGAGATCCACGTCCCTGGCTCTGTGACAGCCGATCGCGGTTACCTGGCGGACATCGCGGCTGCCAGGCACGCGCATCGGCACCCGCGTGACACAGCGGGCACAGCTCTTCCGTGATGCTCGCCGCCGCGGGCGCGCATTGCGGAAGTAAACAAGAGGACGTCCACCCGGCAGTTCAGGTCCGCGCTGCAGCCGTCTTTCGGCTATAGCGCGGATCTGAAGTGGTTAAAGAGCCAAATTTTGAAAGTCTGCTGTTCAGTTTAAACCTGGCTGTTGCAGTGTGCAGCGCTTTGTGTGCTAAGCTGCCTGCGTTGTACACACCCTCTCCTCAGGTATGACTTGTAAAGGACAGGATTCACTTCTACACACCACCTGCTTGAATATGGATGCTGGACATAACATATGTTGTATTTTTTCTACAGAACCAAAATGCCTACCCCCCTCTAAAGATCAGCGATCACAAAGAAGGAAGGGGAGACACCGATGTTTATATGCATCTTTATAATGTTGCATCTAGCAGACTAATTTTTGCCTCACGCCTGTCTGTGCTGCTCCAGCTCCTCAGGTCATGGTCATGGCTCTTCACGACATTCAGAGGATGAAATCTCAGGGAAATATAGGAGACGTTCGTCCTCACGGGAAGATCGACGCTCTTGCTGTAGAAGAGAAGTGTCACGCTCTCACTCTCCTTCAAGACATCACCGATCTCCATCACGTCACCGCCAGGATTCACATCATGATCAACCCAGGCCAGGAGGCTGCTGGGCCTGCCCTAAAAAGGCATTGGCCGAGAAGTCGGCTTGCGCGGATTGCTTCAAGGAAGCGACAAATGGCCATGAATCGGATAAAGCGGAGCTAGTGTCATTAATAAAAAAGGCGTTTGAGGATACACTGCAGACGTTTGCAACGCAGACGCAAGTGTCAACTGCCCCAGTTCCTTCCACCTCTCGTTCCCTGTCACCCCAAGAATGTCCAACGGTTCAGAATAATCCAATGACTGAAGCTCAAGCACGAGCACAAGATTCGGATGCATCCTCTGCAGAAGAAGAAGATGACCAGTATGATGGGTTTGATTTCACCTTGGTTCCATCCTTGGTGAAAGAAGTTAGACAGGCCTTGCAGTGGCAAGATGAGGCAGTAGAACCTCAACGGAAACAAAGGAAGTTATTTGCCAACATGAAGCGGGAGACGGTAAATTTTCCCTTTGTTGAGGAAATCCAAGACATAATCACTGGCGAATGGGAAAACTCAGACAAGAAAGGCTTTTACAAAAATCAATTTGCAAAAATTTACCCATTTCAGACAGAAAAGGTGAAGGTTCTGGAAGAGCCCCCTGTAGTGGACGCGGCGCTCATGTGCCTCGCTAGGCATGTGACCCTGCCACTGGACGACGTAGTGACCTGTAAAGACGTTCTAGACAGGAGGGTGGATATAGATCTTAAAAAGATCAACACTCTGGCCGGCGGAATATGTAAACCAACGATGGCTTTGGCCACCATCTCTAAGGCCATGGAGATCTGGGTGCAGAATGTCGAAGGGGCGGTGGAAGATGACCTATGAAAAGCTGAGGTCTCAGCCCCGTTAGCAAATTTGAAGCTAACAGCTGCATTTATGGCTGAAGCATCCATTGACATAATCAATATTCTGGCCAGAGTCATGCTAAATGCAGTGACGGCCAGAAGAGCCCTATGGCTGAGGCCCTGGGTGGCGGATCCTGCGTCCAAACAAGGATGGTGCAGAATACCTTTCGAAGGTCACTCCCTGTTTAGGAATAAGCTTGATACAGCTATCTCTAAAGCGACAGGTGGAAGATCGGGTTTCATCCCACAGGATCAGATGCTGCTTAAGAATAAAGCGACCTTCAGAGGCACAGCAAGATCCAGAGGCAGAGCCACCAGGTCCTACAAGCCAGGAAGGGAATTTCGCAGACGATGGCCGAACTCGGCGACAAGCCGCAAATCTGGAAGACCAGCCTCCTCCGTGGGACAAGAAGCCCGAAAGTCTTTTTGACTATACATCGGCCCACACTTGCCGGGTAGGAGCCAGGCTGTTTAGATTCCGTCAACTGTGGGCAGAAAAGATAAAGGAGCCATGGGTGGTGTCGACCATCAAGTATGGACACAGTTGGAAATTCCTCAACCGACCCCACAGAGTCTTTGTCTCAACAAAAATGCCCCCAGAAAAAGAAAAACGGGAAGTCTTTTGGAATTACATCCAGACCCTCCTGGATCAGGAGGCAATAATTGCAGTTCCTCAGCGGGAGCGTTTTTCCGGAGTCTACTCACCTCTATTCTTGGTTCAAAAAAAGTCGGGAATGTGGAGGCCAGTAATAGACCTCCGAGGTCTCAACAGATCCATCAAAAAGGAGCGGTTCAGGATGGAGTCGCTCCAGACAATTCAGAAAATTGTCCAACCAGGAGATTGGATGCTAGCAGTGGATTTCAAGGATGCGTCCTTCCATGTGCCCGTAGCCCAGTACTACCAGAGATTCCTCCGGTTCGCAATTGGACAACTTCACTACCAATTTGTGTGCCTTCCCTTCGGGCTGACTACATCCCCCAGAGTATTCACAAAAATCCTGGTGGCACTGGTGGCACATCTTCGACTCCAAGGTATCCGCATACACCATTACTTGGACGATATCTTACTGCTGAGCCAAGACAGGAGCACGCTCCTAGTACACCGGAACACGACTTTGTTGACACTAGAAAACTTCGGATGGTTAATCAATCGAGAGAAGAGTCACCTTGTGCCGACTCAATCCCTGGTGTATCTAGGTGCGAAGATAGATACCAAGATGGCATCGGTAGCATTGCCCAGGGACAAGATGTCCAGCATACTGAAAGTAATGTCAGAAGCTCGGAAGCAGTCATACATGCCAACAGTAGAGTGCATGCGACTCCTAGGCATAGTGATCTCAACCATTCCGATGGTCAAGTGGGCGCAATGGAATTCACGCCTCTTCCAAATGGGTCTCCTGAGTCAATGGAGATCGGGGGATCTTGGTCAAAAAATCCAGATCACAGCCCAGATGAACGTCAACTTAGACTGGTGGGCAAGTCAACAGAATCTTACACAGTGCCACTCCCTACTCTCGGAGAGATGGCAAATCATCCAATCAGACGCCAGCGGCATGGGCTGGGGAGCCCTATACAAAGACCAATGGGCCTAAGGTCGTTGGGCATACCAGGCGACCGACGTAAGCTCCAACATCTTGGAGCTGAGGGTGGCCTTCCAGGCCCTCCTGGCCTTCAAGAATCAGATCCAGGGAGCGACTATCCTTCTGAAACTAGACAATGTGACGGCAGTGGCCTACATCCGCAGGCAAGGGGGCTCCCGCAGCAGTACCCTACTGAAGGAGGTAACCCCGATCATGAATTGGGCAATTTACATCTGCTAACGGCTATGTATGTGCCTGGACGTCTCAACACGCAAGCAGACTACCTGTCCAGAGCGGATTTGAACAACAACGAATGGGCCCTGTCTCCGCGGGTCTTCCAGAGCTTGGTGGCGTGGGCCTTCCTCCCAGAAGTAGACCTATTTGCCTCTGCCATCAACACCAAACTACCACGGTTCTTCACCCAGTTCAGTCACCCACAAGCGGCAGGAGTGGATGCTCTGACAGCAGAATGGAACTTCAGAACAGCATATGCCTTCCCTCCGATTCCGGTGATCCTCCGCTTTCTGCAGAGACTGCAACAAGAGAAAGTATCTGTCCTGGCAGTAATTCCAGACTGGCCCAAGAGACCTTGGTACCCTGTACTCCGCTCACTGAGCATCAGGAAGCCACGACCTCTACCAGTATCCTCAGACCTACTGAAATAGGGGCCAATCTGCCACCCAGCTCCGGAGAGCCTGAGATTGACGGCCTGGGTCTTGAGAGGTGTAGGTTAACTGATCTGGGTTGTTCAACTAGAGTCACGAACACTCTTATGAAGGCGAGGAAAAGCAGCACCAACAGAGCCTACAGCAGGACCTGGAATAAGTTCGTGGAATTTGCTCATATGCATGATTTTCTGCCCGACTCGCCAAAAGTCTGCCACATCCTGGAGTTCCTCCAAGCGGGCTTGGAACTCGGTCTCTCCACAAGCATGTTGAAGACTCACGTGTCTGCTATCTCTGCTTTTTCGGGTGTCCAATGGGCCACTGAAAAGTTGGTGATTCAATTCTTCAGAGCAACCATCCGCCTGAGACCGCCAAAGTTGCCAAATTTCCGAAGTGGGACCTACCCTTAATCTTGGACTTCCTATCATCAAACACCTTTGCCTCTCCAGGCTCTCTGTGGCTTCTCACATTGAAAACTTTCTTGTGGCAGTAACCTCAGCCAGAAGGGTGTCCGAGATGGCCGCGCTGGGGTTTAAGGAGCCCTTCCTCTCCTTCTTCCCAGATAGAGCGGTGCTCAGGCCAATGCTGGGGTTTGTCCCTAAGGTAGCCTCTACCTTCCATATGACACAGGAAATCACTCTCCCACTGTTGCTCGCAGAAAACTCTCAGGATCCAAATCCGCTTGACGTAGGAGCTTCCCTGAGAGCCTATGTGGACGCGACAGCCGAACTCAGGAAGTCGGACAATCTCTTCATTATACCAAATGAGTAAAGGCCTGAAAGCTTCTAGCAGAGTGATCGCCACGTGGCTGGTTAAATTGATATCTTTAGCCTACAGAGCCAAAGGTCTGCCGGTGCCTGAGGGGGTCACAGCGCATTTTACGAGAGGAGTCTCTGCCTCCTGGGCTGCGGTCAGACAGGTGTCCTTGGACACGATATGCAAGGCAGCTACATGGACATCTATACATACCTTCATGACACACTACCGTGTGGAGCCAGCGGCTCTAACTACCATAGAGTTTGGCAGGAGGGTTCTAGCCTCCACCTCCTATATGGATTAAAAAAAAAAAAATTTCGCAAGCATAACCCTCCCGTGTGTGGCTAGTTAATTCCCAGCTGTGCTGACATGGAGCCGTCAGGAAAACTGAAAATTTAATTCAAATACTTACCGTAATTTTCCTTTCCTGACGAGGCGCCATGTCAGCACAGAACCCGCCCAGTCAAGTAGTAATAGTTACGAAACACTGAGGCTGCGGTGAGCAAAAAATTTATAGTTAAAGTCCTGATTACGTAGGGGGTGGGCAGGGCCTCACCCAGCTGTGCTGACATGGAGTTCGTCAGGAAAGGAAAATTACGGTAAGTATTTGAATACCAATTTTAAGTTTCTTTGCTAAAGAACATTATTTTTTTTCAAGTTGTTATGGGTAAATTTGCACTTTAACCACTTGCTTACTTAGCACCTAAACCCCATTCCTGCCCAGACCAATTTTCAGCTTTCAGCGCTGTCACACTTTGAACGACAATTGTGTGGTCATGCAATGCTGTACCCAGATGAAATTTTTATATTTTTTTTCCCCACAAATAGAGCTTTCTTTTGGTGGTATTTAATCACTGCTGGGTTTTTTATTTTTTGCTAAAAAACACAAAAAAATCCCCAAAATATTGAAAAAAAAAACTTTTATAGTTTGTTATAAAATGTTAAAAACAGATATTTTTTCTCCTTCATTGATGTGCACTGATGAGGCAGCACTGATGGGCTGCACTGATGGGCACTGATAAGCGGCACTGGTAGGTACTGATAGGTGGCATTGGTGGGCACAGATGAGGCAGCCACAGCTCTCTGTGTAAGAGACCGGCGTCAACGCTTTTTGCATGAGGGAAAAAAAAAAATACAGATTATCGGTCTTCTGTTTAAATCACGTGATCAGCTGTCATTGGCTGACAGCTTATCACATGGTAGGGGGTCGGGATCGGCCCCTTACTCCGATCTGTGATCAGCCGAGTCTCATAGACTCACTGATCACAGAGCGCGGCCCGCAGGTTTTGGTAGTTTAACAATTGTCATAAAAAAGTTGCCGATCTGTCTCCGATGTGTCTGATCAGACCTGCAGGTACATGTAGTTCCATAGCTCTAACTTGCAAGGTTTTTCTGTTACGCCGGGCATACTTGGATCAAAATTCAGCAGGGGCTGGCCGAATTTTGATCCATATATGGGCAGGTTGTACAGAAGATCAATCTACTGATTGACTTTCGTACAACTGCCCTGTTTGAAAATTTCCGCTCGATCAGCTATAGCCGGTAACGCTGATCCGTGTATTCTGACGGCAAGGAAGTCCCCCACTTTAAGAAAACAGTAGCTCATAAGGGAGAATCCCCCCCCCCCATCCACATCAAATTTGTGGATGGGGGAATCATGCTGGTTAAAAAAAAATGCATGATCTATGGGCTGCCTTAGCCTACAAGACATATTCAAGATGTGTAGTTCTCATTCTGTTGATTCAATCAGTTACACACCCAGGCCCAGCTAAACCCTTCAATTTAAAGGGGAACTTTACCCAAAACAACTTGATAAAAAAAATAATGTTCTTTAGCAAGGAACATACATTCCACATTAATAATTATGCTTTCAAAATTAGTGTGTGGTGTAAATTGCCTCCAGCATTGCTCCTGTTTCTTCTTGCTGGAGGCTGCCATTCTGCTGAAGCCCAGAGCTTCTGAAGAGCAGTAAATCATAAAGCGCAACTAAACCCATCGGTTTTGTTTTTAAAAAACAGTTACATTCCTGGAATGCTGGTGTAGCGGACCCCTACCTAGGGGGGGCGCTGTGCTTAACCACTTCCATACTGGGCACTTAAACACCTTCCTGCCCAGACCAATTTTCAGCTTTCTGCGCTGTTGCACTTTGAATGACAATTGCGCGGTCATGGTACACTGTACCCAAACTAAATTTTTATCATTTTGTTCCCACAAATAGAGCTTTCTTTTGGTGGTATTTGATCACCTCTGCGATTTTTATTTTCTGCTAAAAAATAAAAAAAAGACCGAAAATTTTGAAAAAAAAAGTTTTTTTTTGGTTTCAGTTACAAAACTTTGTAAATAAGTTAGTTTTCTCCTTCACTGATGGGCACTGATGGGGCTGCACTGACGGGCACGGATAAGGCGGCACGGATGGGCACCGATGAGGTGGCACGGATGGGCAACGATCGGCGGCACGGATGGGCAACGATCGGCGGCACGGGTGGGCACAGATAGGCGGCACGGATGGGCACAGATGGGCACGGATAGGCGGCATGGATGGGCATTGGTAGGTGGCACGGGTGGGCATGGGTGGGCACTGATAGGTGGCACTGTACTGTACTAATGGATGCCAATCAGTGCCAAACAATAATGCCTGCCAATCAGTGGTGCCCATTGTGGGCACTGATTGGCATCCATTGTGGCACTGATTGGCATCCATTATCCCTGGTGGTCTAGGGTGGCATACCTTATTTACCTTTTTATGGTGTGCTTCCCTGGTGGTCCAGTGGCATCCCTGGTGGTCTAATGGCATCCCTGGTGGTCCAGTGGGCATCCTCGGGGGGGCTGTGCTGATAATCGATCAGCACAAACCCCCCCCTGTCAGAGGAGCAGCCGATCGGCTCTCCTCTACTCGCGTCTGACAGACGCGAGTGAGGAAAAGCCGATGACCGGCTTTTCCTGTTTACACTGTGATCAGCCGTGATTGGACACGGCTGATGACGTGGTAAAGAGTCTCCGTCGGAGACTCATTACCTAGATCGGTGTTGCGGGGTGTCAGACTGACACCCTGCAACAACGATCGCCGCGATGCGCGCCCCCGGGGGCGCGCAGCGGCTCAAAATCCTGAGGACGTCATATGACGTCCTGTCAGGATTTTGCAACCACTTTGCCGCCGTCAATCCGCTATAGGGCGGGCGGCAAGTGGTTAAATTTAGGGGTGACCTGAGCGGTAGTTGGCTCGGGTCTTCTAATTGTTTGGACTCTGCCTTGCTGCTGTGTCACCTGGCGTGCAGTTCCACTTTAGGCGTATAGGTGGTGCTGTCACTTATACCCGGTGTTGAACCACAGGTGATGGAGTGGCTATTGGATGTCCTCTCTCGGCTGCCGCACGGTGGGCGGTTCCGGCCATCTGTGCATGCCGGGAGAGGGTATATAAGGGGCAGACGCCATTGTTCAGTAGTAGTACCCGGGGACCTGTACCCGGAGGTGTGTGCCCCTCTAAGGGGGGGGTGCATCCAACTTTGACTAAGGAGTCTCGGGCACCTTCGGTCAGAGGCTGCGGAGTTCCAGGTAGGCCCAGTACCTTCAACTGGGTCTACAACCAGAAAGGAAACCCAGGGAGCCCAGGTGAGGGCGACCGCTCTGACTGAGAGGAAGCCAGGGGAGGAGAGGATCGGTCCCATAGAGGAGACGAGTAATACAAGATTGCTGTCTCGGGAGAGGCCTGGTGGCCTGTCGGGAAGGATTCCTTTCTTCGCAGACTGCCCTTGCGGAAGGTCGTTACTTAAGGAGGGATCTCCTTGACTTTGTCCTTGGAGGGGACTAAGTCACTGTTCGAGCTTCATGCCGGCTGCTAGTGCTATTGAGTGACTATCCGGGTGAGCTGTACCCACTCGGAACCGAGTGGCGACGAAGCCAAGAGTGTGCCTGAATCCATCCTATTCTGCTAACCCCTTTCCTCTCTTCAACTTTCTGGTTACTGAAGCAAAAAAAGAAAATAAACTCTTGTTGGAGTTGAAGTGTTGTGTGGACATTGACCTTCCTTGGGAAAGGTAAAGACTTGCCTCTATAGTCTAGAGGGTAGAACCAATGAAAAGAAGCAACTCGCTGCGGGACCCAAATACATAACACCGCCCGACCTCTAATCCAGAGGATGCGGGCATGTGGCATGGTGTGTCCGACCCCCCTAAAAAGAAGGTAAGAGGGGGAAAAAGATCTGTGTGCTACACTGGGATTGCTAACTCACTTTCACTTGTGTCCTCAACCAAACCATCAAATGGTTAGTGTCATAACTGATCACATGTGCAGCACCATGACAGTTGCAGATCAAATAGAGACAAATGCCTCGTACACACGATCAGTTTTCCCAACTGAAAAGTGTGATGTGAGCTTTTTGTCAGGAATTCCGACCGTGTGTATGCTCCATCACACTTTTTCTGTCAGAATTCCTGCCAAGAAAAGATTGAGAGCAGGATCTCAATTTTCGTGACAGGAAAAATTCCTATAGGGAATCGCGCTCGTTTGTATGCAATTACGACATGAAAAAAAACACGTATGCTCAGAATCAAGCAGAAGAGCCGAACTGCCTATTGAACAGTTTTTTCTCGGCTCGTCGTAGGTGTTGTATGTCACCGCGTTCTTGACGTTCAGAATTTCAGACAAGATTTGTGTGACCGTGTGTATGCAACACAAGTTTGAGCAGTTTTCCTGCTGAAAAAAAAACACGGTTTTCCTGTCGGAAAAACTGATCGTATGTACGAGGCATAAGATGGCAGCTTCTATGGCTGAAAAGAAGGGTTTAATTCCGCTTTAAGGCTGTCAGAAGATTCGGCACTGCCTAAAAATAGAGAGCAACTGCATAGCAGATTTAAGCCTCGTACACACGACCAAGTTTCTCGTGAAAAAACGACAAGAAAACTGCAGAGAGCTTTCTTGCCGAGAAAACCGTTCGTGTGTATGGTTTCTCGTCGAGAAAACTGCCGGGAATCTCCACGAGAAAAATAGAGAACCTGCTCTCTATTTTCTCGTCAGGATTTTCGATATTCTCGTCGGGTTTCTCGTCGGCCTGTTTTGCGACGAGAAACCGGTCGTGTGTATGCTTTTCCGAGTCTTAAAAAATCGCGCATGCTCAGAATCAAGTATGAGATGGGAGCGCTTCTTCTGGTAAAACAATGCAGAAACTAAAGAAAAGCTTGGACAGCCGCACTCCAAAAAATGTGTTCGTTCTTTATTTAAAAAAACATGTGCTTAATCATAGCTATGATTTGCAGTGTGAAACATGTCAGCTCCTCTTGCTGTTTTTTGCTGTCATATGTGTTGATGTGACTTTGTTTTTTTAAATAAAGAACCAACAATTTTTTTGGAGTGCGGTTGTCCAAGCTTTTCTTTAGTTTCTGCATTGTTATATGCAATCGCCTGCACCCACGGCTTCGGATCCAGTGAGCAGATCAACAGCCACGTCTGAGCGGTAACTTCTTTCTTCTGGTAAAACAAGCCTTCGTAAATGAGATAGCACATTCGTCACGCTGTAACGAACTGAAAGCACGAAGACTGAAAAGCGCGAATCGTCTCTTCCCAAACTTTTACTTCACACACGGTAACACGAGATCAGCAAAAGCAGCCCAAGGGGTGGCGCCATTGAAATCGAACTTGCCCTTTATACTGCCGTCGTACGTGCTGTACGTGACCGCGCAGAACAACAACGAGATTTGGAATTGACAGTGTGTATGCAAGGAAAGCTTGACAAGAATCTCGTCGAGAAAATCGACGGGTTTTTTACGACGAGAAACTCGGTCGTGTATACGAGGCTTAAGAGTGCATTACTGGAGTTTAACCCCTTCCATACCGGGCCATTGTAAAATGACGCCGGCAGGAACCCTTTCTCCCTCCGGGTGGACGTCATATGATATCCAGCCCTTCTCGCCGCACTGCGGGCCCGCAACGCGGCGATCGGTGACGAGGCGTGTCCCTTGGACACAGCCTATCCCCGATCAGGGTAAAGAGCCAATAAAATTGGCTCTTTACCACGTGACCGGCTGTTTCCAATCACAGCTGGTCACTTTGCAGAGGTCCGGCGTGCGCGCCCCCGGGGGCGTGCAGCGCGGCGATCGGGGACGAGGCTTGTCCCTTGGACAAAGCCCAGCCCCGATCAGGGTAAAGAGCCAATGAAATTTGGCTCTTTACAACGTGACCGGCTGTGTCCAATAACAGCCGGTCACAAGTGTAAACAAAGAAGACTGTAACGGCTGTCTCTGGGTTCTCCTCCTCACACACCGATCCTGTGTGAGAAGGAGAAATCAGAACAGTGAGTTACAGTGTCAGTTACGGTGTCTGTCAGTACTGTGCCCAGATTTCCCCCCCTCGAATAAAGAGTACCTGTCACTCCCCATCAAGAGTGCCTGGGTACCTGTCACCCCCCCATCAAGAGTACCTGAGTACCTGTCACTCCCATCAGGAGTACCTGAGTACCCATCACCTCCATCAGGAGTACCCATCACCTCCATCAGGAGTACCCATCACCTCCATCAGGAGTACCTGTCACCTCCATCAGGAGTACCTGTCCCGTGAGCCCAGCAGTGCCTGACGTGCAGCCAATTTCTAGCTGACGTACAGCCAATTTAGTCCCTGTCGTGCAGCCCTGTCATACAGCCACCACGTCCTGAAGATTATACACCCCAGAAGAGGCATACCAAATGCTAACCCAGAGCGATGAGAGCAGCGGGGAGCTCTCACCGCCCCAGTAAAGTTCTGATTCCGATTCTGGTTCACAATACGAGCCCCCCGAAAGCAGTACATCCGAATCGGAGGAGGAAGTAGTCCGGCCAAAAAGAAGACAGTCTTAACTCCAGGCAGCTACCAGCAGCCCCGGACACCCAAATGGCCAATCAGCAAATGCAAATGGCGCTAGACCCCAGGAGGAGAGGCCCAGTACAAGCTCTGGAATTCCACGCCGAGGAAGTAGGGCCCAAACCCATCTTCCGGATGGCTTGGCCAATCCATTGTGGCTGCCTTCTAGCATAGGCTCAGCCACAATCCCCCCTTTTACAGCACAGCCAGGTGTGCAGGCCAACACCGAAAGTTTCTCTGAAATCAATTTTTTTTATTTATTTTTCCCTGATGAGTTACTTCAAAGCATCTTAGACCAAACAAATCTTTTTGTCCATCATTACATACAAAACAACCCCAACTCATGCTATGCCCGCCCTTTTGAATGGAGACCCCTAACAATGGAGGAGCTTAGATTGTTTTTAGGCCTTACGCTGAACATGGGGCTTACAATTTTTTTTTACTTTATTCATATTGGTCTAAAAAGCCCATCCTCCATATGCCAATTTTTTCATCTGTGATGTCCAGGTCCCGCTATGACATGATCATGCGGTTCCTGCATTTCAGTGACAACTCGCAGTACCCCCCCAAAATCATCCGGACTTTGATAAATTGTATAAAATTCGCCCCCTAATAGATTTTTTTAATAAGTGGTTTGCCGAACTTTACAACCCGGAACAGAACATCTCTGTGGACGAATCCCTGGTCCATTTCACAGGCCGGCTGGGAATCAAGCAGTATATTCCCAGTAAGAGGGCGAGGTACGGCTTGAAGCTCAACAAGCTCTGAGAGCTCCTCCGGATATGTGAATGCCTTTCGTGTGTACGAAGGCAAAGACTCCCAGCTTCAGCCCCCTGAGTGTCCATCGTATATGGGAATAAGCGGGAAAATTGTATGGGAGTTGGCATTCCCACTCCTCAAAAAGGGGTATCATATATACATGGACAATTACTACACTAGTTTGCCCCTTTTTGGCCACCTATTCCTGAAGGACACTTTGGCCCTTGGTACTGCAAGAAAAAACAGGAAAGGCTTCCCACAGAGTTTAGTCACCACAAGGCTACAAAGGGGGGAATCGGCAAGCCTGAGGAACGAGGAAGTGTTGGCCGTGAAGTGGAGGGATAAGAAAGATGTTTACATCATGTCCACTATCCACAATGACACCTCGGTGGAACTTCACAGAAGACGCGGTACCGTTCAAAAGCCTTGCTGTATCAACGAATACAATAAGTTCATGGGGGGGGGGGGGGTGGATTTAAACGATCAAATGATGCAACCCTATCTTTTAACACGAAAGTCTGTCTTCTGGTACAAAAAAGTTGCAATATACTTCTTCCATTTGGCCATTTATAATGCATACGTCACTTATCACAAATCAATGGAAATGCCTATCCCCTTTATCAGATTTATCGAAAATATTGTCACTGCCCTGATCTATCAGCAAGGCTCCGCCCCACAAAGCATTCGCTCCGATTGTGTCAGCAGACTGCATGAGCGCCATTTTCTTGACCATATTCCACCATCAGCAACTGGAAGAAGACGCCAAAAAAAATGTCGGGTGTGCAGCAAAAGTGGAATTAGGAAAGACAACAGTTACCATTGTCCCGAGTGTCTCTCCCAACCTGGCCTATGTATCGGACAATGCTTCAAGCGATATCACACTGTCAAACTATTAGCCGAAATTTCTATAAGACTGCCACTTCCCCGGTTTCAATTTCTGTGCTGATTATTTCCCTGCTGCCTCAACCAACCAACCTAGTGCCTCAACTCAACTGACCCTGGCCTGTTTATCGACTATGCCTCTGCCTGCCGTCTGCATTGTTTATCCGCCATGTTTCTGCCTTTCACGTGAACTGACCCTGGACTGTATCGACTATGCCTCTGTCTGCCGTCTGCATTGTTTATCCGCCATGTTTCTGCCTTTCACATGAACTGACCCTGGACTGTATCGACTATGCCTCTGCCTACCGTCTATTTCTGCCTTTTACCTGCACTGACCTCAGCTTGTTGACCATGTTTTTGCCTGCCCCTTGGACTGATCTTTCACCCTGCTACACAGGGGTCTCACATATGTGAGGGGCTCCAGAATAGTGTTCTGGGTTGAGAAAACCAGTTTTTGGTTTTCTGTGTTCCCAGAACAGGGTCTGGTTGCCCGGAGGCTTCAAAGCGATTTGGGTGGGAGAAGCCTCTACCCCTGTCATCATTCTTTCCTGACCGAGGCCCTAAACTTGATGGTCCTGCCTGCTGCCTGGACCAATACTTTGGCTGCACTAACCATATCTCTGCCTGCTGCATGTACTATGGACAGTATTCCTGCCTGCTGCATGGACAATCCTTTCGCTGCTGCTGACCACATCCGCCTGCTACCTGGACCGATGCTCTCCTCTGTGAACCACTGCACTACTAAAACCGCAGGTAATCTTTTCTTTACTCTTTGCTCAGAAGAATGTATTTTGGTTTGTAATTGGTATGTACAGTACATGCTATGGGTTAGAAATATGAAGGGCCTTCAACAATCTGATAGGCTGGCAGCAATTTGTGTGTGTAATTTATGCTCCTAGAACGCCTGGAGGTGCTACTTGGATGTTGGACTTCTGTATGTGGCCAGGCTATTTTAAAGTCTTACACATGTGGTATTGCCATACTCAGGAGGAGTATCAGAATGTATTTTGGGGTGTAATTTTTGCTATGTACAAGCTATGTGTTAAAAACATCTTATAAATGGACAACTTTGTGTAAAAAAATAGGATTTTTTACTCACCGTAAAATCCTTTTCTCTGAGTCCATGGACCGACACAGCTTCTCTATTGACATAGTGGGCATTATCCGTTAATTAGGAGTGACTAGGCAGAAAACTTGTAAAAAGTGTTGCATCACACCTTCTACAGCACCGCCCAGGGGGCGGACCCTCTGGGTATATCCCCTCAGTCTGCATCTCGCAGATCAGTTCGTCAAAAAGCAGTACAAACTTAAAAGGAGGGGTGGGTGCTGTGTCGGTCCATGGACTCAGAGAAAAGGATTTTACGGTGAGTAAAAAATCCTATTTACTCTTTCGTCCATGGACCGACACATCTTCTCTATTGACATAGTGGGACGTCCCAAAGCAGTGTCAGAGAAAAAAACGAGGGGTGGTAACAGCATAAAAATAAAATTCACCCCAAACACAAAACAGCACTCCTCCAACGGAGGAGTTGCAACTCTAAACAGCCGCCTGCAAAACTTTGCGGCTGAAAGAGGCATCCGAAGATGCACCTACATCAACTTTGTCGAATTTTGTGAAAGTGTGAGCGGACGACCAAGTCGCCGCTTTACATAATTGGGAAACAGACGCTTGATGTCGTTAAGCCCAAGAGGCACCTATTACCCTGGTCGAATGCGCCGTGACCGGAAATGGGGGCGCTTGACCCTTTAAGGCGTAAGCCTGGATTACTATCTGTCGGATCCACCTACCGAAACAAACAGTGAGTCTGACTTCCGGAACAGGGAAGTAGCAGATAGGTATACTCTCAAAGCTCGGACAACATCCAAGGAATGCAACGCTGACTCCTTAGGATTCGACGGATGAGGACACAAGGATGGAAGTACAATGTCTTCGTTGAGATGAAAAGCCGATACGACTTTCGGAAGAAAGGAAGGCTGCAGCCGCAGCACCACCTTATCCTTGTGGAAAATCAAATAGGGAGCCTTGCAGGACAAGGCTGCCAGCTCAGAGACTCATCTAACTGACGTAACAGGCACCAAAAAGACCACTTTTTGAGAAAGTGTCAACAGTGTCAACAGGGGAATATCTCTAATATTCTCAAACGGTGCCTTCTGAAGCACTGCGAGGACCAGGTTCAAGTCCCACGGAGGTAGCGGGGGACGGACCGGAGGAGCCACATGTCGAACCCCCTGCACAAATGTACTCACGAGAGAGTGAGTCGCCAGGGGTCGCTAAAAAAAGACAGCCAGGGCAGATATCTGTCCCTTAATCGTACTTAAGGCAAGCCTTTGGTCCACCCCATGCTGTAAAATCAGCAGGATTCTGGAAACCAAATAAGTACACGGATGCCATTTCAGTTCCTCACACATGGAGACGTAGGCCTTCCAAGTGCGGTGATAAACCTTCCTAGAGGACGGTTTCCGAGCACTTCTCATAGTAGAGATTACTGAATCTGATAGGCCCCGGTCTCTCAGTACCTGGTTCTCAACAGCCAAGTCGTTAAAGCCAGTGACCGTAAAGCAGGATGGAGTATGGGACCTTGCGATAGCAGGTCCTTCCGTAGTGGTAGGCGCCAGGGGACGTCTGCTACCAGACATACTAGATCGGCGTACCAAGGACGCTGAGGCCAATCTGGAGCGATTAGGATCATTGGAATTCCCTCTGCCTCCACTCTGCGGAGCAGAAGAGGAGGAAGCCTTAAGGGAGGGAAGGCATAGATTAGTCGATACTGACCCCACAATGCCACCAACGCATCCATTGCGTCTGCCCCTGGGTCTCTTGACCGGGCCACAAACCTCAATACCTTCCGATTGAGTCGGGAAGCCAAACAATCTAGCTGGCGTCCGTCGTGATCACTATCCAGTAAACCGGAAGAAATGACTTCCCGGCCAGAAGAGCCGGTGCTGTCAGCCACCATACCAGGGATCTCCTGACTAGGTGGCTCACTCGGATTTGATAATCCAGAGCTGATGGACATCTGTTCCATCTGGACAGAACTTCCTTTTGTAACACTCGAGTGTGGTATTGAGCATATGGGACCGCCTCGAAGGAGGCTGCCATGAGGCCTACCACTCGCATGCAAAAACGGAGTGACGACCAATTCCTGGAAGTCAGCTGCCGTACTGCAGCCCGAAGGGTCTGCAACTTCGCCACAGGGAGGAATACCTTTGCCTCTGAGGAATCCAGAATCAACCCCAGGTACACTAGGCGTTGAGTGGGCACCAATACTGACTTTTGCGTGTTTAGTATCCAACCACAGTCTCGAAGAGTCTGACAGGTAATGGACACGCTTACCTCTAATTCTGAGCTTGAAGGGGCCTTCAGAAGAAGGTCGTCCAAGTAGCCCACGATAGCGATACCCCACTTAGAAGTGCCAGAATCGGAGCGAGCACCTTGGTGAATGTCCTGGGTGCTGAAGCAAGGCCAAACGGGAGGGCCACAAACTGATAGTGGTTCTTCCCGTTTGCAAATTGCAGAAACCTCTGGTGTCTGGAGTATATGGGGACATGCAGGTATGCGTCCTTGATGTCCAAGGAGGCCAGAAAGTCCCGACTCCATCCCTAAAATTTGTACCTTCACAAAGCAATTGAGGGCCCTGAGATCCAAGATTGAATGAACCCCATCCTTCTTCGGCACAATGAACAGATTTGAGTAAAAACCCTGACCCTGTTCCTGTTCTGGAACTGGAATAACTACCCCGCGTTCCAGCAGACCCTGGACCACCCCATACAGGGCCTCCCGACGGGTCGGTAGTAGCTGGAGATTGGATGTGACGAATCTGTCCGGTGGACAATAGAGAAATTCTATCTTGTAGCCTGAAGAGATTACTTCGCAAACCCATCTGTCGGAGACTAGAGCTGTCCACTGAGTCACGAATTTGCGAAGACGTCACCTCACCCGAGAGCTAGGTGGGGGCGGACCTTCATGCAGACGCAGATTTGTCCGCAGGCTTGTTGGGTTTGCGGGACCAAGGACGCTTTTGTCCTTGGGCAGGCGCCTTGTCAGCCTGGGGTCTTTTCCCTGTCGCCCTAGGGGAACAAAAAAAACGCTTGCATGCAGTAAAGGAAGGCCCTTGCCCTTGGCGTGGCCCCTACCTTTGCTAGTTTAAGGAAGCAAAGTGCTTTTACCTCCTGTGGCATCCTTGATGATGTCATCCAGAGAGGCCCCAAAAAGTCTGTCGCCCTTAAAAGGCAGATCCAACAGGGCTTTCTTGGAGGTCTGGTCCGCAGACCAGCCCTTTAGCCAGATCAGGCAGCGTATTGCTACTGCATAAACCAAAGCTTTTGACAGCAGGGGAATAGTATCCATGTCTGACTCGCAGACAAACCTAAGGCCCTGGACCAACTGGTCGGCCACAGTTATCTCATCAGGAGGAGCATCTCGCTCCTTTAACCCCTGGAGTAGAAATTTTGCCCATTCAGTAAGTGTCTGAGACACTAGGGCCCCCGCCAATGCCGGGCGTACTGCCGAGCCTACCACTGAGTATAGGTAGCGAGCAAGTGCTTCAGCCTTCTCATCCACAGGGTCCTTGAAAACAGGAGCCCCTTCTACTGGAATTGTGGTAGCTCTATTAAGTCTGGACATCGGAGGGTCCACTATAGGGGGAGAGGTCCATTTCTTCAGAAAACTCTCCTCAAAGGGGTATCATACCGCAAACCTCTTTGGGGCTGTAAAGACCCTCTGTGGGTTTTCCCATTCCTTGTATAAGAGTTTATCAAAATAAGACACACAAGGGAACACCTTAGCAGTGCGGGCAGGTTTACGAAACCCAAAGTGGACCGGAGTCTCTGCTGCTTCTGCAGTATTTTCCAACTTTAACGTATCCCGCACTGCAGTAATAAGGTCAGATACCAAAGCCATCTCGCGTACTGACCTGGACTTGGAGTCATCCTCACTGTCCGATCGGTCATGGTCTGCAGTCTCTGATGCGTCAGAATCTGGGCCATGAGCCGTAGCTGGACCTAGTTCTGCCTCAGAAATATCCCCAGAAGCTTGCAGGGGATGGGGGCGTTTACTACCCCCCTGTATTCCCGTGTGCTTATTCCACCCTGGCAGCAAATGCCTCTAGGATTGCCGTCATAGCGTTCATAGACAACTCAGGGGCACCAGCTGCTAAATCTGGTGTTTCAGGGGAAAAGACATCTGGCTCAGATGCCATGCTGACCACGCGCTGACACCCACAGGGCTCCAGGCAAGATATCAATAGGCCACCCTCCTGTGCTGCAGAGATGCTGGGTCACCCAGAGGACTCACCACCCTTGGATCGGTACCGCTATGCTGCCGTGTGCTGCGCCTGTGATGCTGTCCCACCGCTGCTGTGTCAGTCTGCTTTGTTTATCAGCGCTTCCTGTGTGAATTTCTCGCGCCAGTGTAATGCACCCTAGAGGCCGGAGACTCTCGCAAAATGGCCGCCAATCGGCTGTATGGAAGATAATGTGGGCTCCAAGAAAATGGCTGCTGAGCCGAAGATAGAGGCCAAAGCAGCCGTAGACCACAAAAAGATGGCCGCCGTACGGCGGTATATACATACAGCATGAATCATAACAAACATGGCCGCCGATCAGTCGATAGAGGCCAGTGGGTGTGAACTACAATAAAATGGCGCAGAGCGGTGATATATAACTCTATACGCGAAACTACAGGAAAATGGCCACCGGGTAGTCACTAGAGGCCGAAACAGGCACGGACCACCGCAAAATGGCCGCCGACAGCATGGAGGGGGAAGAAGCACACACACAGGTAAGCAGAAATTACATTTTTTAAATGTTAGTTACAGCCAGCCCCGCTCCAGTGGAACCCCCTAGGTGACCCCCAGCACCCAGCAACCTTAGCTAGAAGCCCAGGGAGGAGGGAAGGGCAAGGAGAGAAGGAAGAAAGGGGCCACAACCACTTACTTGGTCTCTCCAGGAATGTCCAGCCAAATCACCCAACCGAGGCAGGGGAGCTTACTTACCTATCCTGCATGTATTATGCTGGAAGACATTCCAAACAGATCATCGTCCGCACACGGAAGGTGACTGTTGGCCAGGCATGCTGTGATTGGACCCAAGGGGACGATCATATGTATGCCCTGGAGCGTGACACTCACCGGATAGGCTGCTGCGACTCGGCCGTGAGGTCAGCCGAAGCTGAGCGGTCCGATGCAAGCCTTGGAGCATAAGCTCACCGGCCAGGCTGCTGCGACTCGGCCGTAAGGTCAGCCGAAGCTGAGCGGTCTGATGCAGGCCCTGGAGCGTAGGCTCACCGGCCACCCGTGGAGCGACGGGTATGTCGTGGAAAAAACAGCGCGTAGCTAGGGTCGGCACACGCTCGATGACCGAAACTGGGGAGACTACAAGGATCGAGGATCCAGCCTGTCACCCAGTCGGCAGTTGATCGCAGGAACAAAAAATGTAGAAAAATATATTTTTCCCCCCGGACCAATGGGCCCGAAGGGAGCCATGTCCTACTCTTTGCTAGACAGAAAAAAACTGATCTGCGAGATGCAGACTGAGGGGATATACCCAGAGGGTCCGCCCCCTGGGCGGTGCTGTAGAAGGTGTGATGCAACACTTTTTACAAGTTTTTCTGCCTAGTCACTCCTAATTAACGGATAATACCCACTACGTCAATAGAGAAGCTGTGTCAGTCCATGGATGAAAGAGTAAAATGCGTTTTCATTTTTTTCCACATTTTCCAAAAACTTCTGGAAAAAATGAACCATTCAAAAGACTCATTATGCCTCATAGATTTTACGTTGGGGTGTTCGCTTTCCAAAATGGGGTCATTTTTGTGGGCGTATCCATTGTCCTTGTGCTCCAGGGCCTTCAAAAGTGTAACAGGTGGTTGAGAGATTAGATGTGTAATTTATGCTCCTAGAACGCCTGAAGGTGCTACTTCAATGTTCGGCCTCTGTATGTGGTCAGGCTGTGTAAAAGTCTCACACATGTGGTATTGCCATACTCAGGAGGAGTAGCAGAATGTATTTTGGGGTGTAATTTTTTCTATGTACATGCTATGTGTTAGAAATATCTTATAAATGGACAACTTTGTGTAAAAAAAAAATGTGTTTTCATTTTTTTTCCACATTTTCCAAAAACTTGTGTGGAAAAATGAACCATTCAAAAGACTCGTTATGCCTCAAATTATAGGGATGAGCTTTGTGTTCGAGTCGAACCCATGTTCGACTCTAACATCGTCTGTTCGCCGAATTGCGAACATTATGGGCCGTTCGCGCCAAATTTGAGTGGCGCGTCACGGCCCATAATTCACTGCGGCATCGCAGTGCATTGCTTGGTGATGATTGGCCAAGCATGCACTATGACCCGCATGCTTGGCCAATCACAGCGCCGTCTAAACAGAGAGCCATAATTGGCCAAAGCCAGGGTGGCTTTGGGCAATTTTGGCTCAGGGTGTTTAGTACACGCCCCACACTATATAAGGCCGCCGGCTTGGCGGCCTTGTGTAGTGTGTTGGAGTTGTTTAAAGAGAGATTACAGAGAGAGACAGTGTCATTTATATTGAATTAGATAGAGCAGGCAGGCGAGTCAGTTAGCTGCAGTTACAGCGTGTAGAGGATATATATGCATCCTAGGTGTTGTATATATATTTATACACTGTATTCAGTTTAGCTAGATCCGTTCCTGTTATTCTCTATACTGTGACAGGCAGGCAGGTGATTGTGCTAGCTGCAGTCAGTGTTTCACTTAGTGTACTGTGTGCTTTGCATAGCGTTCACCTAAAGCTTACCTGAATACAGTTGCTTTATCACCAATCCTTGTTTCAATAAAAACCCACAATTTTCGAAAAACATTTGTCATTGGGACGGAAAGTGAGGTGAAATGTTCTAAACAGGTGCACACTGCACAGACAGCAAAACAAATGTTACAGGGGTGATAACCTTTCCCTATGTTTTCCAAAAAGCTTAAAAATAGATTTTTTGGCTGGAGCTACATTTAAAAAATGGACCTGTTCCAAATTACAAACAGATTTTACTTAAGAACAAACCTACAGTCCCTGTCTTGTTTGCACCGCCTGTATACTGCTGTTCAGAGTATATAGGGCCTCTTTTTAATTTGGGTGCGGGGTTCCCCTTAATATCCATACAAGACCCAAAGGGGCTGGTAGTGGGCTGGGGGGGGGATACCCATGACATTTTTCTAAATGATTTTCATCCATATTGCCGGGACCAGACATTACATTAAAGCCGCAAGCAGTTTTAAATGACTTTTTTTCCTTTTAGAAATGTAATTTTGTGCAGGGACAGTTCTAAACCTGGGAAACACGTGCCACTTCACAGGCATACTTTAGACACCCCCCAGGTACGATATTTATTTAAAGGAATATTTCACTTTTTTTTTTCACTTTAAGCATCATTAAAATCACTGCTCCCGAAAAAACTTTAGTTTTTAAAACTTTTTTTTTGCATTGATACATGTCCACTGGGGCAGGACCCGGGTCCCAAAACCCTTTTTAGGACAATAACTTGCATATTAGCCGTTATAATTAGCACTTTTGATTTCAAACGTTCGAGTCCATTGTATTTAATAGGGTTCTAAAGTTCACGCAAACTTTCGGTCCGTTCGCAGGTTCTGGTGCGAACCGAACAGGGGGGTGTTCGGCTCATCCTTAATAGATTATACGTTGGGGTGTTAGCTTTCCAAAATGGGGTCATTTTGTGGGCGTTTCTATTGTCCTGGTGCTTTAGGGCCTTCAAAAGTGTAATAGGTGGTTGAGAGATTAGATGTGTAATTTATGCTCCTAGAATGCCTGAAGGTGCTACTTCAATGTTCGGCCTCTGTATGTGGTCAGGCTGTGTAAAAGTCTCACACATGTGGTATTGCCATACTCAGGAGAAGTAGCAGAATGTATTTTGGGGTGTCCTTTTTGCTATGTACATGCTATGTGTTAGAAATATCTTATAAATGGACAACTTTGTGTAAAAAAAAAATGCGTTTTCATTTTTTTTCCATATTTTCCCAAAACTTCTGGAAAAAAATGAACCATTCAAAATACTCATTATGCCTCAGATTATACGTTGGGGTGTTAGCTTTCCAAAATGGGGTCATTTTGTGAGTGTTTCCATTGTCCTGGTGCTCCAGGGCCTTCAAAATTGTGATAGGTTGTCTAATGAGATGTGTAATTTCTGCTCCTAGAATGCCTGGAGGTGCTACTTGGATGTTGGGCCTCTGAATGTGGCCAGGCTGTATAAAAGTCTCACACATGTGGTATCGCCATACTCAAGAGGAGCAGCAGAATGTATTTTGGGGTGTCATTGTAAGTATGCATGTGCTGTGTGAGAGAACTAACTTGTTATTATGACAATTTTGTGTAAAAAGAAAAATTCTTAATTTTCCCAAGAATTGTGGGAAAAAAATACAACTTCCAAAAATTCACCATGCCTCTTACTAAATACCTTGAAATGTCTACTTTCCAAAAATGGGTCATTTGGGGGGTATTTGTACTTTCCTGGCTTGTTAGGGTCTCAAGAAATGAGATAGGCCGTCAGTACATCAGGTGTGATCAGATGTGATACATTTTCAATGATTGGCACCATAGCCTGTAGACTCTATAAGGTTCACAGAGACCAAATAATATACACTAATTTGTGTTATTTTTACTAAAGATATGTAGCAGTATACATTTTGGCCCAAATTTATGAAGAAAAATTATTTCTTTGCCAAATTTTATGATAGAAACTAAAAAAAAGTAGTTTTTTTTCAAAATTTTCTCTTTCTCTTACCGTCCATGGACTGACACAGCCTCTTCATACTTGACAAGTGGGTTTATGTCCCTGCTCATAGGAGAAGACTAGGCAGAATGTTAGATGTTACAACATACATTCCAAAACCAGAGCTGAACAGCCCCGCCCAGGGGGTGGTCCCTCTGGACATAACCCTCCTACCTGTAGCCAGCAGCCTTCAGTTTTTTTTCTGCCTAGCAGAGGAGGACGTGGCTCTCTCCGGAGCCAGTCTCCTGAAGAAATTTTTTATTCCTTTTGGAATTTTTATTTTTTATTTTTGAGATCTTCTATCAACTGTCGGCTGGGCAACAGGTTGGGTACAAGATAACCTCATAGTCTTCCCTGTCCGACCATCGAGCGTGCTGATCCTCGCTTCAGCGTGAGACTCAGTTCATGACATGCCCCATGACTCCAGGGGTGGCCAGTGGGCTTTTATGCTCCGCGGTCCGCATAAGATTGAATAGTCCTACTGTATCTTTCGCATGGACCGGGCCGACAGCTACTCAGTACCGAACTGTGATAGGTCTGTCAGGAACACACCAGTGGGTCCTTCTGGGACGGGTAAGTAGTATCTCCTGCCTTCGCAGAAGAGTACATGCTGTGTGTTCCTCTGTATGGGGGATTTTCCCTGTCTCCCCCTTGTTTGTTGCTCTCTGTGGGTGCCTGGGGGTCGCTCTGTCCTGGGGGGGGGGCTCATGGGTGTCCGCATGGAGCTGGGGATGTTTTTCTGTGTTTTGGGCCTGTGCGCCATTCGGCGCCATGTTTTTTGTCACTTTATATGTTTTTTACATTGGTGCGCATGGCGGCCATCTTGCCGTGGATTCTATGGCGCAGTTGCGATGCAGAAGCAATTTTCACAGAGCCGCACGCGCTTTTGTATACTGTTTGGCCTCTATCGCTGCTGGAACGGCGCGATTCTCCTCACACTCTCCTCACTGCTCACTCGCGCTGTATAGCACAGCACAGGCAGCGGAACCGAGCGGTCCCAACCGGGTTGGTGAGTCCCCTGGGTAACCCCCCGCAGTCAGCGCAGCCAGAGGATGGGCTTTTCTTTTATTGCAAGTCCCAGAGAGTGGCAAGTTATGGAGTCTGGAGGGCGTGGCTTAGCAATGGGCGAGTGAGGACATGCTTTAGAGGAGCTCCCGGCCTAACCTGTCCTAAAACGGCCACCAGACGACCCTTACCTCCTGTAGACGCGGCATGAACACCCCTCATTGCTATAGGACACGCTCGGCAGCCAGAGGACTCGGGCACCAGACCTCCCAGGCCACTATTCACTGCTACTTTGGGGATCCATCGTTGCCGCATCATGTGAGTCCAACACTGGGCCGTCCTCTGACATGCTACAGGCACCCGCGCCGGCACATTCGCCGGTCTCAGAACCCCTCACGGGGACCCCGGCGGCCCTCCATTCGGACATGATGGACCCTGCCCAGAGCCAGAGTCAGCTGGACTCTGACCTCCGTGCCATGCTGCAGGCTCTGCCCACGAAAGCAGCCATAGAGTCCCTCATACGGAGCATGGAGGAGGCACACAACAGGGACATACAGGAGGTGCGAACGGAGATCCACAGTGTCGCCAACCGGGTGACCACTGGGGAGTCCGCAGTGGCGGCGCTGGAATCCCGGGTTCAGGCCCTAGAACATGCATGCGCCTCCAATGCAGAGGAAACCCAGGAGATGCAGCTCCACCTGGAGGAAATGGAGGACCGCAGTCACCGCAACAACTTGCGACTGCGGGGAATCTCTGAAGCCACGGGCCCGGAGGACCTGGCGGAGACAGTCACGGCCATGTTCCACAGACTCATGGAGTCCCCGCCGCCCACACTGGAGATCGACCGAGTGCATCGCACCCTGGGCCCCAGATCTGCAGACCCCTCTAGGCCCCGGGATGTGCTGTGTCGTCTACACCGCTACGCTCAGAAAGAGGACATACTGCGAAAAGCATGGGATCAGGGTGACATCGAATTTGATGGAGCATACATACAGATCCTCCCAGACCTTTCTAGGGCTACCCTGCAGCGACGCGCAATGCTTAAACCGGGCCTGGAAGTTGCTAGGAGACACGGTTGCACCTACCGCTGGGGTTACCCACTGGCGGTCACCTTCCGCACGGCACAGTCATCCTTCACCCTGAGAACACAAGCAGACCCCCCTGACCTCTTCACCTTCATGGGCGCAGAACCGGTGCGTGTGCCTAACTGGCTGCTGAAAATACCGAGACCGGCAGGCCGCACGGGCCCGATTGCAGGCAGATCCAACCGGCCTACCCGCTCTCAGAGACCTAGAGGTCACTCCCGAGCTTCATCCGCCAACGGGTCACGTGAGTCTTAACCGCTTGCTAGCAAACTTTTCTCCTGAACTTTACATGAGCTGAATATGTTCTCCGCTGTTGATGGACTCCCTGGTTGGGCCTGTTTCCCCCCCCCCCCTGCCGCCCCCCTCGCGGGCAGTGCTATTCGCCCGGTGCCCCCTCCCCGCTGATGTGCCCCTCCGCCGGTTTTCCGGGTCCGCCAGACCCTCCTGTACCCCGCACCGTCAGCGCTTCCTCCTACCTCCCCCTCTTGATCAGTGATTCGCCCACCCTGGGGTTTTGTTTCGTCTTCCGGGGGATGGAGCCAGAACTTTGGTGTCTCTTTTTACTTTGAACTGCACCTGGGCGGATTAGGCTGTTGGGGGGCGGGAGTACCAGGGAGTACTAGATTTTTATATGTTGGTCTGCTTATGTACTTTGACTGTTTGACTGTTTTATTACACTGTGGATGTTTCTAGAGATTTATTTGATCTAAATGCCCGGTTTACATACGTGTCCTTGCTACTCACCCATTTCCATGCTGTCCACATCCACACAATCGGAGACGGCCGGTGTGGGCGGGAAGGGCCTGGGAGTCTCCTAGAGGCCCTTGCTGAACACACTCCCACTTAGGACAACACTCTTTATCCAGGAATTTCTGGGGAGCGTGGTTGCAATTGTTTTGCAGATACTTTAGAATCCCAGCTTGGCTGGGTAGCGTCCGCTGCAGGTGTACTTCTCCAGCGGCCGCATCTTAAAACCCAGTGGGATTGGTCACCCGCAGGAATCCTTCCTCTTTCTCTGTTTTTCTCTCCCTCCTCTTCTTCTTCTCACTAGCTTTGCCACCTCCTCTCCCCTCTCTCCCCTTACGTCTGACCATCCCTTCCCCCTCTATCCTCCCGCGAACATGGATGAGATTAACATTGTCACCTTAAATGCTAAGGGACTTAATGTTCCTGAGAAGCGGCGGATGCTGCTCAATGACATGAGGCGCCTGGACGCTGACATTGTCCTATTACAGGAGACACACTTCCGAGACCACACATTTCCGATTCTTAAGAATAGGTTTTACCCGACGGTATACCATTCGGCGTACTCAGAGGCTAAAGCTAGAGGGGTCTCTATCTTGATCTCGGCGAGACTGCCGTGGTCCCTTACTGCAGTCCTCACTGACCCGATGGGCAGATTTTTGTTCCTAAAGGGCCTGATTGGAGACGTAAGAGTGACTATCGCGAACCTTTACGCCCCTAACAGTCAACAGGACTCCTTCATTAGGAAGCATCTAACTCTCCTCCGGAGGTTTTCCGAGGGGCAGCTCATCGTAGGGGGTGACCTTAATATTCCCCTACTCCCTGAGGAGGATACCTCCACGGGACGCTCCTCTACCACTCGGGGCACACGCAAGGCCATACATTTGGCTCTCCATGCCTCACAGTTAATTGATGTCTGGTGCTTTTTTCACCCCGGAGAACGAGACTATACCTTCTATTCTCGCCCCCATAACACGTACTCGCGCATTGACTATTTTTTGCTCCCCCACTACCAACTCCAGGCGATTAAAGGAACCTCACTGGGGTCTATCACTTGGTCGGACCATGCCCCGGTCGCATTACGATACACCATGAATGACTTCCATAGAACCCGGAGGAAGCCATGGAGGCTCAATGAGAGCCTTCTACAGGACCCTGAGGTACTAGCAGACGTGACGAAGGAAATAACCCACTACTTCCATACTAACAATGGCACTGACAGTGACACGGGCCTTGTCTGGGAAGCCCACAAGGCAGTCATACGGGGGGTACTCATAAAACATGGTGCAAGACTTAAAAAACAGAGGACAGCCCAACTCACCCTGCTCCTTGACAAACTCCAAACCCTGGAAACTAGTCACAAGCGAACCTCGACGACCCTGATCAGAAATGAACTTGACACAGTACGCACACAGGTCACGGACCTTCTCACTTTTAGAGCGAAATCAGCGCTCCAAGTATTTCATAAAAAGGTTTATGAATCTGGTAATAAGTGCGGCAGGTTACTGGCGCAATCCTTACACTCCCAGAAACTGGCGTCATACATACCGTACGTTCAATCTCCGACGGGCCAAAAAGTAGCCATGCCCCAACAGATAACACAGGAATTCAAATCCTTCTATGAGACACTATACAATCTGACCACGACACCGCCACCTCAGCATCACATGACAGAATACATAACCTCCTCCTGTATGCCCACCCTGTCTACTGCAACACGAGACCTGCTAGAGGACCCCATCACGCTGCCCGAGTTGCAGTTAGCAATAGGTAGTAGAAAACTAGGTAAGGCTCCCGGTCCGGACGGGCTCGCGCTCCAATATTATAAGACGCTACTCCCGTCACTGGGTGACCACTTGGTCAGACTGCTTAACGGCCTCACCAAGGGGGGAACATTGCATACCGATACTCTACAGGCCCAGATAGCGGTTATTCCCAAAGACGGTAAGGACCCGACACACTGTGGTAGCTACCGACCTATATCCCTGCTTAACACGGATCTTAAATTATTCACCAAAATCATAGCCACTAGACTACAAACCCATCTACCCCACCTGATACACTTGGACCAAGTGGGCTTCGTCCCAACGAGGGAAGCGAGGGACAACACTACCAAAGTCCTGAACTTGCTTTATTCTGCCACTCGCACCAACACCCCCAGCGTCTTCCTAGGCACTGACGCTGAAAAAGCTTTTGACCGGGTCAGCTGGGACTTTATGTTCGCCACACTACGCCACATAGGCCTGGGCGGTAATATGTTGGGTTGGATATCTGCGACGTATGCGACTCCGTCGGCTAAAGTCAGGGCCAATGGGATGACCTCAGACTCTTTCCCGATTACCAATGGGACGTGACAGGGGAGCCCATTATCCCCCCTTCTCTTTGCCCTCTCGCTGGAACCGTTCCTGTGCCATGTCAGACTGAACCCCGATATCTCAGGAGTGACGGTTGGCCGCACCCAACATAAGGTGTCGGCCTACGCGGACGACCTTATGTTCTCACTTACCAATCCCTCAATCTCTCTTCCAAACCTGCTATGGGAATTCGCAAAATTCGGGACGCTCTCCAATTTAAAAATACATTTTGCAAAGTCGGAAGCGATGAGAGTGGGAATACCGCAACCACAACTGACACATCTACAATCTTGCTTCAGACTGAAGTGGTCAACGACTGCCTTGAAGTACTTAGGCACTACTATCCCGCATTCACTCTCATGGCTATACGATCTTAATTTTCCGCCCCTGCTGAGAACTGGTAGGACGCTGCTGAACCAGTGGCACACGGGTCTGCATTCCTGGGTAGGTCGATGTAATATCCTTAAAGTGACGATCCTCATGGAAATTTCTTTACCTTCTGCAAGCGATACCCATCCATGTCCCAACATCCTACTTTAAACAGGTCCAATCCACATTTACAGAATTTATATGGGCCAAGAAAAGGCCACGGTTATCACATAAATTACTGGTCCTACCTAAACACTACTGCGGGCTCGCACTACCGGACATTCGTACCTACTATCGGGCAGTACACCTAGGGAGGCTTATCGATTGGTGTCGGCATCAAGAGACCAAACTTTGGACACAATTGGAACAAGACCAATGCATGGTCCCCCTTAACAGAGCTCCCTGGTGTTACATGTCCCTGTCGGCGGAGCTCAGGCGCCACCCAATGATTGGCAACACGACCCGGGTTTGCGCTCGTCTCATCTCCCAGACCTCCTTATCCTCTCCCAACTCGCCTCTTTACCCCATACTGGGAAACCCCGGATTTGCGCCGGGCATGCAGGACGTGATCTTTCAGAGGCTGGGCGCGGCGGGCCTACATCAGGCCTCCCACTTCAGTACAGGAGGGCGCTGGTATACCATTGCGGAACTTTCTGACCAGTGAGGGCGGTTTCGCTTAATACTTCTTGAGATCCCGTCAGCTAGCCCACTTTCTCCACCCTCTGACGCCCCCCGGCGCAAACGACCAATCTCTCACAACACTGGAAGAACTCTGTGACGCCTCAAGAACTATAGCACACACACTCTCACTGACCTACACTCTTCTAAACACTCCACAGGCAGACTTTGTACCCCAGAGATTACTTAAATGGGAGCTGGATCTGAACTGTCACTTTGACGACGCTAAGCGACAGCGTATCCTTCGGTTCACACACAAGTCCTCGATCTGTGCCAAAATCCAGGAGACCAATTACAAACTACTGTCGAGGTGGTACAGAACCCCCGCACTCCTACACAAATTTTTCCCGGCCACATCTGATCTTTGCTGGCGCTGTCGGGCAGATAGGGGGACGCTTGTACACATCTTTTGGTCCTGCCCCATCCTGGGCCACTTCTGGCGCGTAGTGCGAGAGGTGGCCCAGAAATTTACGGAACGCACCATACCGGACGACCCTGCATTTTTTCTTCTGCACGCGTCTAGCGTCCTGGAGAAGGTGTACAAAAAGTCTGTGCTTAGACATCTACTTGACGCAGCTAAGGCCTGTATCCCACTCCACTGGAAGTCCACACTTCCACCAACCATTGCCTCCTGGCTGGCAAGAGTGGAAGAGATAAAACGCATGGAGGACCTTGTCCTTACGGCTAAGGATAGACAAGAAACGTTTAAAAACACTTGGCAGCTCTGGAATATCTTCATATTTTCGGCTGAGGGACAGGCGTTGAGGGAACCCGCCGTTGATGCACGACGATGCGCTCTTCTGCAGACCTCCCCTCCCGGCCCCACTCAACGGTAGATACAGACGGCGGTGTCGGCGCTCCAGGTGTGCTCCACTGTCATTCCATATGTGGGAGATCTGATCCCCTCCCCCCCTCCCAACCCCCCCTCCACTCTATAGTCTCTGACCGCTTCTTATGTTTATTTTCATTCCTTTTTTCTCTCTCTCCTTCCCTCTCTTGCTACTTCTTACTCCCAGGCTTGGGAGTCTGTTTGAATATTTAGAAAATGTGGGGACCGAGCTCACGGGCCCTGACATCTTGCATCGCTACAATTTAGCACACATACACTCTCCTCTTTATTGGAGACCCCCTGCCAACATTACACACGCAGTATAGCTAGGACGCCTGGGTGACAGGTCAGGGATGCAAGAGGCACGTTGTGGTTAGTTGTAAAGTTGTTACCCATTGTATCGTGTCTTGTGTTTAGACGTGTCGTTCACTGCTCATGATGCCATGTACCTAGATTTGTAAAGTGATATTGGTCTATGCTGTGTATTATCTTGTGCTTTGTCGGGTCATGTGGGCCCTGTCCCTGTTATAAATAAAATAAAAAAAAGTTATGGAGTCTGGTTCACCTGCTTCCCCATTCATGTCAGGGGCAACAGGCAGTGCTCAAGCACCTGCGGTCCCCATGGACCAGTTGTCGGCAGTCCTGGAATCATTTCTTGTCAGGATGGAAGAGGTGTGTGAGCGCAAGGGAGCTATAAAGCGCCCTCTCCCCACACAATCTCCAGTAGAGGAGTGCTCTGATTCAGATATGGGCCTGGCTGCCGCTCAGGACCCTAGCTCTGAATTTTTTGATGTTTTTGAACAGGACATTCCTTGTGAGGAAGACTCCTGCTCTGAGTCAGTAAATGACAGGGCGCTTGTAAGTGAACTCATTGATGCTGTGAGGGACACTCTCAAGTTGGATGCTGTGGCTGAGGAACCTCAGGTGGAAGCTGTCTCCTTTGGTTCTTTTCAAGCCAAGCCTTCTAAAAAAGTTTTTCCTTATATGCCTTTCTTTGACAGGTTCATAGATCAGGTTTGGGAAAAGCCGCAGAAGACTTTTGCGCTCCCGCGGTGTCTGTCTATTAGATACCCCTTTGGTGAGGCCCTGGTTAAAAAATGGGCCTCTCCTCCGGTGGCTGACCCCCGGTCGCCCATTTGAATAAAGCCACAACTCTCCCAATGGAGGGGACTCCTGCCTTTAAGGACCCCACTGACAGGAGGTCAGAAGTGGTGAGCAGAGCTATGTTCGCTTTGCTGGGATCCGCCTTATGTCCCATTGTAGCGGCGACCCTAATGTCTCAGACACTCACGGAATGGGCAAAGATTTTTCACCAGACCGTGCAGGAGCATAATCGTCCTCCAGAAACCATTGCACTAGCCCACCAAATGGTGCAGGGTCTAGTGTATGTGTGCGATGCCACTTTGGACGTTGCACCCTTAATTTCTAGGGTCTCAGTGTCTGCAGTGGTGTTGCGTCGTCTTATCTGGTTAAAATGCTGGTCTGCTGACCTGGCCTCTAAGAAGCTCCTGACTGATTTGCCCTTTAAGGGCAGTAGGCTGTTTGGTGCTGCCCTGGATGACATTATTAAGGATGTCACAGGGGGTAAGAGCACCCTCCTTCCTCAGACTACTAAGGGTAAGGAGCCCCACTGTAAGCCGGGCCCCTCCTTTCCAGCACAAAAAAGTTTTTTTCGTCAGTCTGAGCCCTCGGGTTAAACCTCCCAGACTGACAAGAATGCAGCTGGTGGACAGAAGCGTCCCTGGGTGCATAAGCCGAACAAGCCGGCTACCAAGCCCGCCACTGCATGAAGTCTTGCCCCCACCCAACTCGGGGGTGGGGGGACGTCTTCGCAGGTTCACGGATCGGTGGACTTCCCGGATCTCTGACCAGTGGGTGTGCGAGGTGGTCACCTCAGGGTACAGGATAGAGTTCCGTTCCTGGCCTCCAAACAGATTCTTTCCCTCCAATCTCCCTCTCCTTCCAGCGCGTCGGGCGGCCCTCTTAGGGGCAGTGCAGGACCTGCTCAGGTTCGGAGTAATTGTGCCGGTACCGTCACAGGAGAGGTTTCAGGGTTTTTATTCAAATCTGTTTGTGGTCCCAAAGAAGGACGGAGTCCGTCCAATCCTGGACCTCAAGGCCTTAAATGCCTTTGTGAAGGTTCAAAAATTCCGCATGGAATCCATTCGCACGGTGATTGCTGCGCTCCATCCTGGGGACTTTCTGGCATCCTTGGACATCAAGGACGCCTACTTGCATGTTCCAATCTGTGCAAGTCACCAGAAGTTCCTGCGTTTTGCGATCGGTGAAGTCCACTATCAATTTGTGGCCCTTCCCTTCGGCTTAGCGTCAGCACCGCAGGTTTTCACCAAGGTGCTTGCCCCGATTCTGGCTTTGCTGAGACAGCGAGGCATTGCTATCGTGGGCTATCTGGACGATCTTCTTCTGAGAGCAGACACTGGCTCAGAATTAGAAGAAAATGTGACGATAGTCAGTCAGACCCTCCGGGACTTCGGTTGGCTACTGAACACTCAGAAGTCGGTCCTGGTTCCGACTCAGCGTCTGGAGTATCTAGGTTTGATCCTGGACTCCTCAGCAGCAAAGGTATTCCTTCCCTTGGAGAAGTTACAGACTCGTCAATCTGCGGTTCGGGTTCTGACGTCCCGAAAATGGTCGTCAATCCGTTTCTGCATGAGGGTCCTGGGTCTCATGGTGGCCTCCTTCGAGGCCGTTCCGTATGCCCAATCACACACTAGGGCCTTACAGAAGGAGATCCTGTCCACCAGGGACAAGTCTCCGTTGTCACTGGATCATCAGATCCAGGTGAGCCACCAGGTCAAGGCGTCCCTGACGTGGTGGTTGAGATCATCGGCACTTCGGGCCGGGAACTAATTTCTTCCTATCCAGTGGACGGTGATCACGACGGACGCCAGCCTTACAGGCTGGGGTGGAATTTTGGGAGTCCTGTCAGCCCAAGGACTTTGGTCTCCGGCCGAATCCCGTCTACCGATCAATGTTCTGGAACCCCGGACAATCAGACTGTGTCTCTCCTCGTGGTCAGAGAGGCTACAGGGCCGCTCGGTCAGGATCCAGTCGGACAACCATCGGGGGAACTCGGAGCTCAGCTGCGGTGTCCGAGGTCGCCCACATCCTAAGGTGGGCGGAAAGAAGCGCGCCGGCTCTGTCGGCCGTTTACATTCCAGGAATAGACAACTGGCAGGCGTACTATCTGAGCCGCCAGACGTTGGACCAGAGAGAATGGTCCTTACATCCGGAGGTGTTTCAACTACTTTGCTGGTGATGGGGCACGCCGGATGTGGACCTGTTGGTCTCTCGACTTAATCGCAAGGTGTCAAGGTTTGTGGCCAGGTCCAGGGACCCCTGGGCAGACGCCTCAGACGCGTTGGTTGCCCTGTGGGGTCAGTATCGCCTGATATATGCTTACCCTCCGCTGCGGTTGCTTCCTCCCCTGCTTCGCAGGGTGGAGGCCGAGGGGATATCGGTGATCCTCATCGCTCCGGATTGGCCACGGCGTCATTGGTACGCTGATCTTGTGCGCCTCATCGCAGACGTTCCTTGGCGACTGCCAATGAGGGAGGACCTTCTGTCTCTAGGTCCCATACTTCATCCTGCTTTACAGTCGCTGGCTTTAACGGCATGGCTATTGAAAGCCAGGTGCTGAGGGACCGAGGTCTCTCGGATTTGGTCATCTCGACCATGCTGAGGGCACGGAAATCTTCCTCCAGGAAGATCTATCACCGTACCTGGAGGGCTTACATCGCTCGCGAGGAGCTGGATTGGCATCCACGGACGTATTCTGTTCCCAGGATTCTGCTGTTCTTACAGCGTGGTGTGACCCAAAAGCTGTCTCTAAGTACCATCAAGGGTCAGATTTCGGCCTTGGCTGTCTTCTTTCAACAACCGATAGTGGGCCATTCCTTGATTAGCACCTTTGTGCAGGGGGTTCGCCATGTGCTCCCCCCTATCAAACCTCCTCTCCCTCCTTGGGACCTGAATTTGGTGCTCTCGGTTCTTCAAGAACCTCCCTTTGAAAACATCAGAGATATCCCTCTCTTAACCTTGTCTCAGAAGGTGGCTTTCCTGGTAGCCATTACTTCTGTCAGACGGGTATCTGAGTTGGCGGCATTGACTTGCAAACCGCCTTACTTGGTCATCCATAAGGATAAGGCTGTGTTGCGTCCGCGACCTTCTTTTCTCCCGAAGGTGGTCTCGGCCTTTCACCTTAATGAGGACATTGTTCTTCCGTCCTTGTGTCCTCATCCTTCGCATCCCAGAGAGTTTGCGCTTCACATGCTAGACGTGGTGCGTGCCTTGCCGGTGTACCTGTCTGTTACTGCTCCCATTCGGAAGTCTGACTCACTGTTTGTGTCTGTGTCTGGTCCACAACAGGGCCAATCGGTGTCGCCTGCCACCATTTCTAGATGGATCAGGCAGACCGTCATACAGGCCTATGCCCTTAAGGGGCGGGCGCCTCCCTTTCCGGTTACGGCGCATTCCACCAGGTCAATTGGTGCTTCCTGGGCTTTCCGACATCAAGCGTCGGTTGCACAAGTGGTCGTCCGCATATACCTTTTCTACGTTTTAAAAGGTTGATGTGGCTGCATCTTCTGATGCTTCCTTCGGCCGCAAGTTGTTGCAGGCGGCTGTTTAAAGTTGCAACTCCTCCGTTGAGGAGGTCTGCTTGTTTGGAGTGAAGTTTGTTTTTTCCTTAATACTGCTCCCACCCCTCTTCTTTGACACTGATTTGGGACATCCCACTTGTCAAGTATGAAGAGGCTGTGTCAGTCCATGGACGGTAAGAGAAAATAGGATTTTTGTACTCACCGTAAAATCCGTTTCTCTGACGTCCATGGACTGACACAGCACCCACCCTTCCTTTTAAGGTTTGTACTGCTTTGTTACGAACTGAAGGCTGCTGGCTGCAGGTAGGAGGGTTATGTCCGGAGGGACCGCCCCCTGGGCGGGGCTGTTCATTTCTGGTTTTGGAATGTATGTTGTAACATCTAACATTCTGCCTACTCTTTACTCTTCTCCTATGAGCAGGGACATAAACCCACTTGTCAAGTATGAAGAGGCTGTGTCAGTCCATGGACGTCAGAGAAACAGATTTTACGGAGAGTACAAAAATCCAATTTTTTTGCTTATATTGCAAAAAAAAAAAAAAACCTAGCGGTGATTAAATACCACCAAAATTAAACTCTGTTTGTGAGAACAAATCAAATACACATTTTGTTTGGATACAATGTAGCATGACTGAGTAATTGTCATTCAAAATGTGAGAGCGCTGAAAGCTGAAAATTGGTCTGGGCAGGAAGGGGGAAGGGTGTATAAATGCCCTGTATTGAAGTGGTTAAACAGTATTTCATGCTTTTCATAGCTATACCTGCAGAAGGGGGTAGCCTGAAGTGATCATGTAGGACTTAAAGCGATTGTAAACAATCATCTTGTAAAACAGCCCATTCAGTATCAAATAGAAATGAAAGGCAAAACTTTTTTATATAGATATAAAAAATCTTTATAAAATACCTTTTTCCCTTTTTGGAGGAGAGTACACTGAGTTCCCAGCATGGCTAGAGAACTGGCCACGGTGTGTTCTCCTGCTTAGTGTGGTCAGTTTTTAATTGGAAGGCAGAGGGACTGGCAAGAACACCAGGGATTTCACACATACGAAGCAACACTTTCTCATGCAAGTACTGTACATGGTACAACATATCAGGAATATGAAGTGGGGTATCAAACACTTTTATTTTCTGACTAAAGTTCCACTTTAATGGTTTTTAACAAACAGTTACATTCCTGGAATGCTGGGATTGCTAACTGTCACGTTTTCTTCTGTTCTCAAATTGTCAAACGAAAAAATAACTGGTGTCATACCTGATCAAACGTGCAGCACCATGGCAGTTGCAGTTTAAACAGAAGTTAAGATGGCAGCTTCCTTGGCTGAAAAGGATAGGGGGTTCAGTTCTGCTTTAAGCTGGACTTATTCATTCAGGCATTGTTTGTGCAACAGCTAGCGTTCTAGCCCCGGTGTGTCCATTTGATTCTGAGTTTCCTTGTGTACCTGAGTTTTCCAATGAGCCCCAAGATTTAGGCCTCATGCCCACGGACGTTTTAAAAAACAGGCTGTAAAGCTAGTACAGACGCCAGGAAAAAGCGGCGTTTTTTCCGCAATTTTTTTCATGTTTTGCATTGAATTCAATGCACATTTCCCCGCGCTAGCTTTCAGCTGTGTTTTTCGTTCTCTATTCCAAATCAATGGTTCCCTATGGGAGCCCATTGATTTGAATAGAGGTCGCACCACAAGTCGGATCAAGATGATCCGACTTGCGGGGCGACTCGTGTGCGGAGAAATTTGAAGGGGAACCCTGCGAAAATTTTAAAAAAAATTGCGTGAGGTTCCCCCTCAGGACGATACCAGACCCTTCGGTCTGGTATGGATCTTGAGGGGGAACCCCCACACCAAAAAAAACATGGCGTGGGGGTTCCCCCCAGGATCCATACCAGACCCTTATCCGAGCACGCAGCCCGGCCGGTCAGGAAGGGGGGGACGAGCGAGCGCCCCCTCTCCTGAACCGTACCAGGCCGCATGCCCTCAACATGGGGGGTGGGTGCTTTGGGGCAAGGGGTCGCCCTGCGGCCCCCCCACCCCAAAGCACCTTGTCCCCATGTTGATGGGGACAAGGGCCTCTTCCCGACAACCCTGGCCGTTGGTTGTCGGGGGGCTTATCGGAATCTGGGAGCCCCTTTTAATAAGGGGGCACCCAGATCCCGGCCCCCCACCCTATGTGAATGAGTACATCGTTCCCCTACCCATTCACCTGGGGGAAAAGTGTCAATAGAAAAAACACACTAGACAGGTTTTTAAAGTAATTTATTAGGCAGCTCCGGGGGTCTTCTTCCGACTTCTGGGGTCTTCTACCGACTTCGGGGTCTTCTTCCGACTTAGGCCTATGGCCTCATGCCCACCATGACGTTTTTGAGCTGTAAATGGCATAGGCGTTTTTGAGCTGCAAAAAAAAACCAGGACCAGTGCGTTCTGAAGCTCCGGCGTTAGAGCTGTAAAGACGTCAGACGCCGGCAAAGGGTGTAAAAACGCGATGTAACGAGGCTTAACGCTGTGGTAAGCCTCGTCCGGCATTTCTTTCTCTATTCCAAATCAATGGTTCGCTATGGGAGCCCATTGATTTGAATAGAGGTCGCACCAGAAGTAGGATCAAGATGACATGGAGAGCCGTTTTTAAGCTGCAAAAAACGCTCATAAAAATGGCTGTAAAAACGTTCGTGGGCATGAGGCCTTAGAGTTTCTGAGTATCCCATAGATAGAACATCTATGTTCACAGTGACTTTGATAATGTTTCCCAGTGTTATCTCAGTACTTCCAGCTTTCCCAGTTTAGTCCAGCCTTTCCTCAGTGAATATACCCGAATTCCAGCACCTGTTTTAATCTCTGAGCATTGCAGTCTACCTGTGACTTTGTCTCTCTTGTGTACTTCAGTAAGCTTCCAGTGTTCTGTTTTTTTTTGTTCACTTCCAGTTTGTTTCCTGCTCTGTGTCCCAGTCCCTGTGCATGTCAGCCTGCTTCTAGTAAACCCTATGTCTCTGTGCACTCCAATCTGCCCCAGTGCCTCTGTGTTTTTCCATGCACTCCTGCCAGCTTGGGCTGTACAACCTACTGAGCAGTGATCATAGTGTCTGCAAGGGACACGTACAGTACCTGCATATCAGAACTCAGTTTCCAGTAACTGTCATGAATATGCAGTAGTGTTTGTCTGTCAGCTTACCTTCCTTCCCATGTGTTCATCTTAGAGGCCAGAACCCTTTCACCTGGCTTCCTTTATAATCTCCTCCCAGCCTGACTCCACCCCAGGCCCTATCACAGAACACTATATTAACCTGTGCACTGCTAGCCTGCTTTGCTGATCAACGTGTTTGTTAGGCATTGTGTGTTTGGGTTCCTGCCTGCCGTGTGCTACGTCTGTCTCTCTGTTACGTTATTGGCTTGTCCCCGACTATCCCTGTCTGCTTGTGACCCTTGACCTTCGGCTTGTCTTTCGTTATCCTTGTCTGCTTGTGGCCCTTGACTTTCAGCTTGTTATTCGTTACTCTTATATCTCGTGCTGCTGCTTCCCCTCTTGTCCCCTTATCCTACGGGGCGTGAGCTAGGAGACTCTAGGGGCCGCGACCTGGACCCAGCCTGCAGCATAACATCCTCACCACAAGAGGCTCTGGAGAAGACCTGCTGGGTCTTAGACTCCGCGCCCTGGGGAATCTTGGCTCTAGCTTCCCATAGGATCCCGGTTGTGCTCCTCTGGTCCCGCTTTCCACAACCACCCAGTTTCCTATCCGCAGCAGTCAGCCATAGGGTTCACTACCTTGCGGTGCACTCCTGTCCCCCTACGGTGTGCATCTGTCACCTGGCCACAGGTGACCTGACAGTTTGATCAGCCATGAACCCGGCTGACATCCCGCTTCCCGCGGATGATCCATTGCAGGGCATAGTTTGCAGACTTGAAACCCAGGAATCGAATCAGACTCAGGTGATGCGATTCCTCCAGGATCTGGCTTCTCGCTTCGAGCAGCTTCAGGCCTCCTTGGGAACCCTGAATCCGCAACCTCAAATACAACCAGCGGCTGCACCTATTGCACCAGTCGCAGCCACACACTCACTACAACTGCCAGCTCCGTCCCGTTTCTCTGGGGACTCCAAGGCTTGCAGGGGGTTCCTTAGCCAATGCACGATTCATTTTGAGCTCCAGCCCCAAAACTTCCTGTCTGATCGGGCTAAGGTAGCCTATATAATTTCCCTCCTCTCTGGTGAAGCTTTAGCCTGGGCAGCCCCTCTGTGGGAACTGAATGATCCAGTGGTTTCTAGCCTGTCTGGCTTCTTGAAACTTTTTCGGAATATCTTCGAAGAACCGGTTCGTGTCTCTTCAGCGGCCAGCGCCCTTTTACGTCTCCGCCAAGAGTCTGCTTCTGTGGGACAGTATGCCCTTCATTTCCGCATACTGTCGGCTGAGTTGAGCTGGAACAATGAGGCCTTAGTCGCAACCTTTTTGCATGGCCTGTCTGATAGAGTGAAGGATGAATTAGCAGGAAGAACCATCCCCACTGATCTGGCCGGCGTTATCTCCTTGTGTAACCAGATCGATATTCGCTTTCAGGAGAGGACCTTAGAAAAACAACGCCAGCACTCCTTGGTTCTTAGTCAGCATGAGCTCCCCTCTCTTCGACCGTTAGAGCATCTCCTACCAGCTGAGGAACCCATGCAGCTGGGTCAGACCAGGCTATCCCCCGAGGAACGTGCTAGGCGCAGAACTCTTGGTCTGTGTCTTTACTGTGGGGGCAAAGGTCATTTTCGTGACACTTGCTCTCTTTGTCCAGAAAAACGTTCGGGTCCACTTCATCTGGAAAGTGGAGTATTGGACCCAGAAATATCACCTTCCCCTTCTCGTCTTCTGCTTTCTGTGTTCCTTCATGTTGGTGCTTCTTCTCATTCGGTCTCAGCATATCTGGATTCCGGAGCCGCTGGTAATTTCATGGACTGGGAAATCGCATCGTCCATGAGACTTACTCTTTTGCCCCTCACCACGCCATTGGTGGTCTTGGCGATTGATGGTACTGTTCTCCCAGGGAGACCTATCCGCTTCCAGACCCTCCCTGTTAAGATGTCGGTAGGGACACTCCACCAGGAGTGGATATCCTTCCTTATCTTACCCAAGGCCTCAACGCCTATAATTTTGGGTCTCCCATGGTTACAGCTCCATTCTCCTCATGTGGACTGGACTACTGGACAGATCCTGGCTTGGGGTCCCTCCTGTTCCTCGTCCTGCCTACCCAAGGTTGCCCCCTGTGAACCTGAGCCGGTCATTCATTCCAGGTTGCATAACCATTTACATTTCTCTGTCCCTAACCACCCTTGGACGCACAGCCAGGCTAGCTTGTCTACAAGTCCTGCAGTCGCTACGTCTTGCGATGCGATTCAGGTAGTCGCTACACCTGACTCAGCTATTCACTCTGCCTCTGTACTAGTTATGCCAGTCCAGCCCATGCCCAGTGAGCCTCCTACTTTTTCTTGTTCAGGACATTCTGCTTGTCCTTCAGCTATTCAGATTGACTCCTGTGACATGTCACCTTCTAACCAACCTGACTTCAGGGTTCCACTGACATCTGCCCAGTCTGATGGTCCTGTGCAAGATGACCAGTTCCCCTTTAAGGGTCTAGGGGACCCTCCTCAGATTCCTGTTGATCCTCTCATGCCCTTGCTTATTCCTAGAGAGCCTTTGGTCCTCAATAGATCTTCTTGTCATCTCCCTACCTCGTTTTCGGTCTCTGAGGATAATCTTAAGTACGAGGTTAGACAAGTTCTGGATTCTCGGCTCTGCAGAGGCATTCTTCAGTACCTTGTGCATTGGAGAGGTTTTGGCCCTGAGGAGGCGTCTTGGGTCGCTGCATCTGATGTCGCTGCACCTCATCTGTTGAGGAGGTTTCATCAGAGATTTCCCTTTAAGCCTGGGCCCAGGCGGGGGAGGGCCCATAAGAGGGAGGGTACTGTCATGAATATGCAGTAGTGTTTGTCTGTCAGCTTACCTTCCTTCCCATGTGTTCATCTTAGAGGCCAGAACCCTTTCACCTGGCTTCCTTTATAATCTCCTCCCAGCCTGACTCCACCCCAGGCCCTATCACAGAACACTATATTAACCTGTGCACTGCTAGCCTGCTTTGCTGATCAACGTGTTTGTTAGGCATTGTGTGTTTGGGTTCCTGCCTGCCGTGTGCTACGTCTGTCTCTCTGTTACGTTATTGGCTTGTCCCCGACTATCCCTGTCTGCTTGTGACCCTTGACCTTCGGCTTGTCTTTCGTTATCCTTGTCTGCTTGTGGCCCTTGACTTTCAGCTTGTTATTCGTTACTCTTATATCTCGTGCTGCTGCTTCCCCTCTTGTCCCCTTATCCTATGGGGCGTGAGCTAGGAGACTCTAGGGGCCGCGACCTGGACCCAGCCTGCAGCATAACATCCTCACCACTAGAGGCTCTGGAGAAGACCTGCTGGGTCTTAGACTCCGCGCCCTGGGGAATCTTGGCTCTAGCTTCCCATAGGATCCCGGTTGTGCTCCTCTGGTCCCGCTTTCCACAACCACCCAGTTTCCTATCCGCAGCAGTCAGCCATAGGGTTCACTACCTTGCGGTGCACTCCTGTCCCCCTACGGTGTGCATCTGTCACCTGGCCACAGGTGACCTGACAGCAACTGTCTGCTCAGTTGAGAAGGGGACCGCAACTTGGGAATCACCCGCAGCAAAACCCATCTCTACCTTCAGGTGCTCTGGTGAAGACAAAACAGCTTCCTAAACTCTCCACCTCTGTCATTCTAAGGGCTCTTACCTTCATGCAGGCACACTGGGTTCCACTGCGGTGCCAATGGGCATTCTGTTTATCCTAAACTCCTCATGTACTCCAACTTTATCTAGCTCCTGAGACCCCTGTGCACCTCCATGCACTATGTACATCTCAATACCACTGTGTAGCTGGGAGTACAGCTCCCCTGTTCTGTAAGCAACTTCTGCAAGTACTCCTGCATTCCATTAAATACAGTATTTTAGGCACAGCAAGATACTCCTGCCTCCCTGTGGGTCCAGCATTCCTGTGCTGCATATTTCTTTTGCTAGTGTACCTGCCTTTCACACAGCCATTGATGTGTTCACGCTGCACAGAAAGTCCATGATCAATTTTTTAGAGTTCTATATCAGACCAAAAAGATGGACAGTTAAGCAGTAAAAAATAACAAGGGATTAGGCTCAAATGAGGGAAGGTTGACAGTAAAAGTAATTAGGATAATCATTACTTTGTTCATCTTTACAAGAGAGTATTAGGATTAAAAGTTGCTTTTCCCAAATCATCTTCCAGGACAGCTACTTGTAAGATGATTGTCTCTGCCTTGAACAGGAAAAAATAAATCAGAGATCAAAAAGCCCCTCCCTCCCGCTCATCCCCAATAGTTTTGTGTTTCCGACCATTTATGTCATAGTTTTTTTTTGTTTCCTTCAGATGAGGTAGTAGAAGTGGTGATCATCAGTCCCCCTTGGGGGTTCTTTTTGCATTTTTGCTTTTTTTTCTGGGAAGGTCCCCTGTATGCTAGGCTGAGGATGACAAGATGGTCATGGCCCAATTCTAGCACCAGATGATGACACACTTCCCAGTGCACAGGATGTGCACGTCCGCCTGGCCATTTAAAAGTGCAGGCGTCCACACACCGGTACCATTCTATTCCAGATTATGATTTCCGAAAGGGGTTGACATCAGAGCGACATTGTAGTGAGCAGTACAGGCTGCAGGAGTGGAAGATGTAAGCCTCTCAATGAATCCCCCTCTATGGATCAAGGTGTGGAGCCAGCAGGGAGCAATGAAGCCTCCTGTGCAGGCTAGATTGGGGTCCACCTCTACTTTCAGAGTTGCAGTTCTGAAAATAAATCCAAACCAAGTACATTGTGATTGTTGCTTCAGGTTACTGGGCTCTTAGCAAGGCTTTTCTACTCATATTTTTAGAGGTAGTTTAGCCCATTAACAATGTGGAGGTTGTAAATTTAAAGGGGTTGTAAAGGTTTGTTTTTTATTTTCTAAATAGGTTCCTTTAAGCTAGTGCATTGTTGGTTCACTTACCTTTTCCTTAGATTTCCCTTCTAAATATTTTTTTTCTTTGTTTTCTTTGTCTGAATTTCTCACTTCCTGTTCCTCCTCAGTAAGCTGTTCAGTAAGCTGTTCTGGCTGACTAAACACGGCTCGGATGATGGTGTGAAGTTTAGTGAGGAGGAACAGGAAGTGAGAAATTCAGATAAAGAAAAAAAAACATTTAGAAGGGAAATCTAAGGAAAAGGTAAGTGAATTCAATGCACATTTCCCCGCGCTAGCTTTCAGCTGTGTTTTTAGTTCTCTATTCCAAATCAATGGTTCCCTATGGGAGCCCATTGATTTGAATAGAGGTCGCACCAGAAGTCGGATCAAGATGATCCGACTTGCGGGGCGACTCGTGTGCGGAGAATCTTGAAGGGGAACCTCGCGAAAAAAAAAAAAAAAATTGCGTGAGGTTCCCCCTCAGGACGATACCAGACCCTTCGGTCTGGTATGGATCTTGAGGGGGAACCCCCACACCAAAAAAAAATGGTGTGGGGGTTCCCCCCAGGATCCATACCAGACCCTTATCCGAGCACGCAGCCCGGCCGGTCAGGAAGGGGGGGACGAGCGAGCGCCCCCCTCTCCTGAACCGTACCAGGCCGCATGCCCTCAACATGGGGGGTGGGTGCTTTGGGGCAGGGGGACGCCCTGCGGCCCCCCCACCCCAAAGCACCTTGTCCCCATGTTGATGGGGACAAGGGCCTCTTCCCGACAACCCTGGCTGTTGGTTGTCGGGGTCTGCGGGCGGGGGGCTTATCGGAATCTGGGAGCCCCTTTTAATAAGGGGGCACCCAGATCCCGGCCCCCCACCCTATGTGAATGAGTACATCGTTCCCCTACCCATTCACCTGGGGGAAAAGAGTCAATAGAAAAAACACACTAGACAGGTTTTTAAAGTAATTTATTAGGCAGCTCCGGGGGTCTTCTTCCGACTTCTGGGGTCTTCTACCGACTTCGGGGTCTTCTTCCGACTTAGGCCTATGGCCTCATGCCCACCATGACGTTTTTGAGCTGTAAATGGCATAGGCGTTTTTGAGCTGCAAAAAAAAACCAGGACCAGTGCGTTCTGAAGCTCCGGCGTTAGAGCTGTAAAGACGTCAGACGCCGGCAAAGGGTGTAAAAACGCGATGTAACGAGGCTTAACGCTGTGTTAAGCCTCGTCCGGCATTTCTTTCTCTATTCCAAATCAATGGTTCGCTATGGGAGCCCATTGATTTGAATAGAGGTCGCACCAGAAGTAGGATCAAGATGACATGGAGAGCCGTTTTTAAGCTGCAAAAAACGCTCATAAAAATGGCTGTAAAAACGTTCGTGGGCATGAGGCCTTAGAGTTTCTGAGTATCCCATAGATAGAACATCTATGTTCACAGTGACTTTGATAATGTTTCCCAGTGTTATCTCAGTACTTCCAGCTTTCCCAGTTTAGTCCAGCCTTTCCTCAGCGAATATACCCGAATTCCAGCACCTGTTTTAATCTCTGAGCATTGCAGTCTACCTGTGACTTTGTCTCTCTTGTGTACTTCAGTAAGCTTCCAGTGTTCTGTTTTTTTTTGTTCACTTCCAGTTTGTTTCCTGCTCTGTGTCCCAGTCCCTGTGCATGTCAGCCTGCTTCTAGTAAACCCTATGTCTCTGTGCACTCCAATCTGCCCCAGTGCCTCTGTGTTTTTCCATGCACTCCTGCCAGCTTGGGCTGTACAACCTACTGAGCAGTGATCATAGTGTCTGCAAGGGACACGTACAGTACCTGCATATCAGAACTCAGTTTCCAGTAACTGTCATGAATATGCAGTAGTGTTTGTCTGTCAGCTTACCTTCCTTCCCATGTGTTCATCTTAGAGGCCAGAACCCTTTCACCTGGCTTCCTTTATAATCTCCTCCCAGCCTGACTCCACCCCAGGCCCTATCACAGAACACTATATTAACCTGTGCACTGCTAGCCTGCTTTGCTGATCAACGTGTTTGTTAGGCATTGTGTGTTTGGGTTCCTGCCTGCCGTGTGCTACGTCTGTCTCTCTGTTACGTTATTGGCTTGTCCCCGACTATCCCTGTCTGCTTGTGACCCTTGACCTTCGGCTTGTCTTTCGTTATCCTTGTCTGCTTGTGGCCCTTGACTTTCAGCTTGTTATTCGTTACTCTTATATCTCGTGCTGCTGCTTCCCCTCTTGTCCCCTTATCCTACGGGGCGTGAGCTAGGAGACTCTAGGGGCCGCGACCTGGACCCAGCCTGCAGCATAACATCCTCACCACAAGAGGCTCTGGAGAAGACCTGCTGGGTCTTAGACTCCGCGCCCTGGGGAATCTTGGCTCTAGCTTCCCATAGGATCCCGGTTGTGCTCCTCTGGTCCCGCTTTCCACAACCACCCAGTTTCCTATCCGCAGCAGTCAGCCATAGGGTTCACTACCTTGCGGTGCACTCCTGTCCCCCTACGGTGTGCATCTGTCACCTGGCCACAGGTGACCTGACAGTTTGATCAGCCATGAACCCGGCTGACATCCCGCTTCCCGCGGATGATCCATTGCAGGGCATAGTTTGCAGACTTGAAACCCAGGAATCGAATCAGACTCAGGTGATGCGATTCCTCCAGGATCTGGCTTCTCGCTTCGAGCAGCTTCAGGCCTCCTTGGGAACCCTGAATCCGCAACCTCAAATACAACCAGCGGCTGCACCTATTGCACCAGTCGCAGCCACACACTCACTACAACTGCCAGCTCCGTCCCGTTTCTCTGGGGACTCCAAGGCTTGCAGGGGGTTCCTTAGCCAATGCACGATTCATTTTGAGCTCCAGCCCCAAAACTTCCTGTCTGATCGGGCTAAGGTAGCCTATATAATTTCCCTCCTCTCTGGTGAAGCTTTAGCCTGGGCAGCCCCTCTGTGGGAACTGAATGATCCAGTGGTTTCTAGCCTGTCTGGCTTCTTGAAACTTTTTCGGAATATCTTCGAAGAACCGGTTCGTGTCTCTTCAGCGGCCAGCGCCCTTTTACGTCTCCGCCAAGAGTCTGCTTCTGTGGGACAGTATGCCCTTCATTTCCGCATACTGTCGGCTGAGTTGAGCTGGAACAATGAGGCCTTAGTCGCAACCTTTTTGCATGGCCTGTCTGATAGAGTGAAGGATGAATTAGCAGGAAGAACCATCCCCACTGATCTGGCCGGCGTTATCTCCTTGTGTAACCAGATCGATATTCGCTTTCAGGAGAGGACCTTAGAAAAACAACGCCAGCACTCCTTGGTTCTTAGTCAGCATGAGCTCCCCTCTCTTCGACCGTTAGAGCATCTCCTACCAGCTGAGGAACCCATGCAGCTGGGTCAGACCAGGCTATCCCCCGAGGAACGTGCTAGGCGCAGAACTCTTGGTCTGTGTCTTTACTGTGGGGGCAAAGGTCATTTTCGTGACACTTGCTCTCTTTGTCCAGAAAAACGTTCGGGTCCACTTCATCTGGAAAGTGGAGTATTGGACCCAGAAATATCACCTTCCCCTTCTCGTCTTCTGCTTTCTGTGTTCCTTCATGTTGGTGCTTCTTCTCATTCGGTCTCAGCATATCTGGATTCCGGAGCCGCTGGTAATTTCATGGACTGGGAAATCGCATCGTCCATGAGACTTACTCTTTTGCCCCTCACCACGCCATTGGTGGTCTTGGCGATTGATGGTACTGTTCTCCCAGGGAGACCTATCCGCTTCCAGACCCTCCCTGTTAAGATGTCGGTAGGGACACTCCACCAGGAGTGGATATCCTTCCTTATCTTACCCAAGGCCTCAACGCCTATAATTTTGGGTCTCCCATGGTTACAGCTCCATTCTCCTCATGTGGACTGGACTACTGGACAGATCCTGGCTTGGGGTCCCTCCTGTTCCTCGTCCTGCCTACCCAAGGTTGCCCCCTGTGAACCTGAGCCGGTCATTCATTCCAGGTTGCATAACCATTTACATTTCTCTGTCCCTAACCACCCTTGGACGCACAGCCAGGCTAGCTTGTCTACAAGTCCTGCAGTCGCTACGTCTTGCGATGCGATTCAGGTAGTCGCTACACCTGACTCAGCTATTCACTCTGCCTCTGTACTAGTTATGCCAGTCCAGCCCATGCCCAGTGAGCCTCCTACTTTTTCTTGTTCAGGACATTCTGCTTGTCCTTCAGCTATTCAGATTGACTCCTGTGACATGTCACCTTCTAACCAACCTGACTTCAGGGTTCCACTGACATCTGCCCAGTCTGATGGTCCTGTGCAAGATGACCAGTTCCCCTTTAAGGGTCTAGGGGACCCTCCTCAGATTCCTGTTGATCCTCTCATGCCCTTGCTTATTCCTAGAGAGCCTTTGGTCCTCAATAGATCTTCTTGTCATCTCCCTACCTCGTTTTCGGTCTCTGAGGATAATCTTAAGTACGAGGTTAGACAAGTTCTGGATTCTCGGCTCTGCAGAGGCATTCTTCAGTACCTTGTGCATTGGAGAGGTTTTGGTCCTGAGGAGGCGTCTTGGGTCGCTGCATCTGATGTCGCTGCACCTCATCTGTTGAGGAGGTTTCATCAGAGATTTCCCTTTAAGCCTGGGCCCAGGCGGGGGAGGGCCCATAAGAGGGAGGGTACTGTCATGAATATGCAGTAGTGTTTGTCTGTCAGCTTACCTTCCTTCCCATGTGTTCATCTTAGAGGCCAGAACCCTTTCACCTGGCTTCCTTTATAATCTCCTCCCAGCCTGACTCCACCCCAGGCCCTATCACAGAACACTATATTAACCTGTGCACTGCTAGCCTGCTTTGCTGATCAACGTGTTTGTTAGGCATTGTGTGTTTGGGTTCCTGCCTGCCGTGTGCTACGTCTGTCTCTCTGTTACGTTATTGGCTTGTCCCCGACTATCCCTGTCTGCTTGTGACCCTTGACCTTCGGCTTGTCTTTCGTTATCCTTGTCTGCTTGTGGCCCTTGACTTTCAGCTTGTTATTCGTTACTCTTATATCTCGTGCTGCTGCTTCCCCTCTTGTCCCCTTATCCTATGGGGCGTGAGCTAGGAGACTCTAGGGGCCGCGACCTGGACCCAGCCTGCAGCATAACATCCTCACCACTAGAGGCTCTGGAGAAGACCTGCTGGGTCTTAGACTCCGCGCCCTGGGGAATCTTGGCTCTAGCTTCCCATAGGATCCCGGTTGTGCTCCTCTGGTCCCGCTTTCCACAACCACCCAGTTTCCTATCCGCAGCAGTCAGCCATAGGGTTCACTACCTTGCGGTGCACTCCTGTCCCCCTACGGTGTGCATCTGTCACCTGGCCACAGGTGACCTGACAGCAACTGTCTGCTCAGTTGAGAAGGGGACCGCAACTTGGGAATCACCCGCAGCAAAACCCATCTCTACCTTCAGGTGCTCTGGTGAAGACAAAACAGCTTCCTAAACTCTCCACCTCTGTCATTCTAAGGGCTCTTACCTTCATGCAGGCACACTGGGTTCCACTGCGGTGCCAATGGGCATTCTGTTTATCCTAAACTCCTCATGTACTCCAACTTTATCTAGCTCCTGAGACCCCTGTGCACCTCCATGCACTATGTACATCTCAATACCACTGTGTAGCTGGGAGTACAGCTCCCCTGTTCTGTAAGCAACTTCTGCAAGTACTCCTGCATTCCATTAAATACAGTATTTTAGGCACAGCAAGATACTCCTGCCTCCCTGTGGGTCCAGCATTCCTGTGCTGCATATTTCTTTTGCTAGTGTACCTGCCTTTCACACAGCCATTGATGTGTTCACGCTGCACAGAAAGTCCATGATCAATTTTTTAGAGTTCTATATCAGACCAAAAAGATGGACAGTTAAGCAGTAAAAAATAACAAGGGATTAGGCTCAAATGAGGGAAGGTTGACAGTAAAAGTAATTAGGATAATCATTACTTTGTTCATCTTTACAAGAGAGTATTAGGATTAAAAGTTGCTTTTCCCAAATCATCTTCCAGGACAGCTACTTGTAAGATGATTGTCTCTGCCTTGAACAGGAAAAAATAAATCAGAGATCAAAAAGCCCCTCCCTCCCGCTCATCCCCAATAGTTTTGTGTTTCCGACCATTTATGTCATAGTTTTTTTTTGTTTCCTTCAGATGAGGTAGTAGAAGTGGTGATCATCAGTCCCCCTTGGGGGTTCTTTTTGCATTTTTGCTTTTTTTTCTGGGAAGGTCCCCTGTATGCTAGGCTGAGGATGACAAGATGGTCATGGCCCAATTCTAGCACCAGATGATGACACACTTCCCAGTGCACGGGATGTGCACGTCCGCCTGGCCATTTAAAAGTGCAGGCGTCCACACACCGGTACCATTCTATTCCAGATTATGATTTCCGAAAGGGGTTGACATCAGAGCGACATTGTAGTGAGCAGTACAGGCTGCAGGAGTGGAAGATGTAAGCCTCTCAATGAATCCCCCTCTATGGATCAAGGTGTGGAGCCAGCAGGGAGCAATGAAGCCTCCTGTGCAGGCTAGATTGGGGTCCACCTCTACTTTCAGAGTTGCAGTTCTGAAAATAAATCCAAACCAAGTACATTGTGATTGTTGCTTCAGGTTACTGGGCTCTTAGCAAGGCTTTTCTACTCATATTTTTAGAGGTAGTTTAGCCCATTAACAATGTGGAGGTTGTAAATTTAAAGGGGTTGTAAAGGTTTGTTTTTTATTTTCTAAATAGGTTCCTTTAAGCTAGTGCATTGTTGGTTCACTTACCTTTTCCTTAGATTTCCCTTCTAAATATTTTTTTTCTTTGTTTTCTTTGTCTGAATTTCTCACTTCCTGTTCCTCCTCAGTAAGCTGTTCAGTAAGCTGTTCTGGCTGACTAAACACGGCTCGGATGATGGTGTGAAGTTTAGTGAGGAGGAACAGGAAGTGAGAAATTCAGATAAAGAAAAAAAAACATTTAGAAGGGAAATCTAAGGAAAAGGTAAGTGAATTCAATGCACATTTCCCCGCGCTAGCTTTCAGCTGTGTTTTTAGTTCTCTATTCCAAATCAATGGTTCCCTATGGGAGCCCATTGATTTGAATAGAGGTCGCACCAGAAGTCGGATCAAGATGATCCGACTTGCGGGGCGACTCGTGTGCGGAGAATCTTGAAGGGGAACCTCGCGAAAAAAAAAAAAAAAATTGTGTGAGGTTCCCCCTCAGGATGATACCAGACCCTTCGGTCTGGTATGGATCATGAGGGGGAACCCCCACACCAAAAAAAAATGGCGTGGGGGTTCCCCCCAGGATCCATACCAGACCCTTATCCGAGCACGCAGCCCGGCCGGTCAGGAAGGGGGGGACGAGCGAGCGCCCCCCTCTCCTGAACCGTACCAGGCCGCATGCCCTCAACATGGGGGGTGGGTGCTTTGGGGCAGGGGGACGCCCTGCGGCCCCCCCACCCCAAAGCACCTTGTCCCCATGTTGATGGGGACAAGGGCCTCTTCCCGACAACCCTGGCTGTTGGTTGTCGGGGTCTGCGGGCGGGGGGCTTATCGGAATCTGGGAGCCCCTTTTAATAAGGGGGCACCCAGATCCCGGCCCCCCACCCTATGTGAATGAGTACATCGTTCCCCTACCCATTCACCTGGGGGAAAAGAGTCAATAGAAAAAACACACTAGACAGGTTTTTAAAGTAATTTATTAGGCAGCTCCGGGGGTCTTCTTCCGACTTCTGGGGTCTTCTACCGACTTCGGGGTCTTCTTCTGACTTAGGCCTATGGCCTCATGCCCACCATGACGTTTTTGAGCTGTAAATGGCATAGGCGCTTTTGAGCTGCAAAAAAAAAACAGGACCAGTGCGTTCTGAAGCTCCGGCGTTAGAGCTGTAAAGACGTCAGACGCCGGCAAAGGGTGTAAAAACGCGAAGTAACGAGGCTTAACGCTGTGTTAAGCCTCGTCCGGCGTTTCTTTCTCTATTCCAAATCAATGGTTCCCTATGGGAGCCCATTGATTTGAATAGAGGTCGCACCAGAAGTAGGATCAAGATGACATGGAGAGCCGTTTTTAAGCTGCAAAAAACGCTCATAAAAATGGCTGTAAAAACATCCGTGGGCATGAGGCCTTAGAGTTTCTGAGTATCCCATAGATAGAACATCTATGTTCACAGTGACTTTGATAATGTTTCCCAGTGTTATCTCAGTACTTCCAGCTTTCCCATTTTAGTCCAGCCTTTCCTCAGTGACTATACCCGAATTCCAGCACCTGTTTTAATCTCTGAGCATTGCAGTCTACCTGTGACTTTGTCTCTCTTGTGTACTTCAGTCAGCTTCCAGTGTTCTGTTTTTATTTGTTCACTTCCAGTTTGTTTCCTGCTCTGTGTCCCAGTCCCAGTGCATGTCAGCCTGCTTCTAGTAAACCCTATGTCTCTGTGCACTCCAATCTGCCCCAGTGCCTCTGTGTTTTTCCATGCACTCCTGCCAGCTTGGGCTGTACAACCTACTGACCAGTGATCATAGTGTCTGCAAGGGACACGTACAGTACCTGCATATCAGAACTCAGTTTCCAGTAACTGTCTGCTCAGTTGAGAAGGGGACCGCAACTTGGGAATCACCCGCAGCAAAACCCATCTCTACCTTCAGGTGCTCTGGTGAAGACAAAACAGCTTCCTAAACTCTCCACCTCTGTCATTCTAAGGGCTCTTACCTTCATGCAGGCACACTGGGTTCCACTGCGGTGCCAATGGGCATTCTGTTTATCCAAAACTCCTCATGTAATCCAACTTTATCTAGCTCCTGAGACCCCTGTGCACCTCCATGCACTATGTACATCTCAATACCACTGTGTAGCTGGGAGTACAGCTCCCCTGTTCTGTAAGCAACTTCTGCAAGTACTCCTGCATTCCATTAAATACAGTATTTTAGGCACAGCAAGATACTCCTGCCTCCCTGTGGGTCCAGCATTCCTGTGCTGCATATTTCTTTTGCTAGTGTACCTGCCTTTCACACAGCCATTGATGTGTTCACGCTGCACAGAAAGTCCATGATCAATTTTTTAGAGTTCTATATCAGACCAAAAAGATGGACAGTTAAGCAGTAAAAAATAACAAGGGATTAGGCTCAAATGAGGGAAGGTTGACAGTAAAAGTAATTAGGATAATCATTACTTTGTTCATCTTTACAAGAGTGTATTAGGATTAAAAGTTGCTTTTCCCAAATCATCTTCCAGGACAGCTACTTGTAAGATGATTGTCTCTGCCTTGAACAGGAAAAAATAAATCAGAGATCAAAAAGCCCCTCCCTCCCGCTCATCCCCAGTAGTTTTGTGTTTCCGACTATTTATGTCATAGTTTTTTTTTGTTTCCTTCAGATGCGGTAGTGGAAGTGGTGATCATCAGTCCCCCTTGGGGGTTCTTTTTGCATTTTTGCTTTTTTTTTCTGGGAAGGTCCCCTGTATGGTAGGCTGAGGATGACAAGATGGTCATGGCTCAATTCTAGCACCAGATGATGACACACTTCCCAGTGCACGGGATGTGCACGTCCGCCTGGCCATTTAAAAGTGCAGGCGTCCACACACCGGTACCATTCTATTCCAGATTATGATTTCCGAAAGGGGTTGACATCAGAGTGACATTGTAGTGAACAGTACAGGCTGCAGGAGTGGAAGATGTAAGCCTCTCAATGAATCCCCCTCTATGGATCAAGGTGTGGAGCCAGCAGGGAGCAATGAAGCCTCCTGTGCAGGCTAGATTGGGGTCCACCTCTACTTTCAGAGTTGCAGTTCTGAAAATAAATCCAAACCAAGTACATTGTGATTGTTGCTTCAGGTTACTGGGCTCTTAGCAAGGCTTTTCTACTCATATTTTTAGAGGTAGTTTAGCCCATTAACAATGTGGAGGTTGTAAATTTAAAGGGGTTGTAAAGGTTTGTTTTTTATTTTCTAAATAGGTTCCTTTAAGCTAGTGCATTGTTGGTTCACTTACCTTTTCCTTAGATTTCCCTTCTAAATATTTTTTTTCTTTGTTTTCTTTGTCTGAATTTCTCACTTCCTGTTCCTCCTCAGTAAGCTGTTCAGTAAGCTGTTCTGGCTGACTCAACACCACTCGGATGATGGTGTGAAGTTTAGTGAGGAGAAACAGGAAGTGAGAAATTCAGACGAAGAAAAAAAACATTTAGAAGGTAAATCAAAGGAAAAGGTAAGTGAACCAACAATGCACTAGCTTAAAGGAACCTATTTAGAAAATAAAAAACAAACCTTTACAACCCCTTTAAGCTTTCTGATTTATATAGCAAGCTTTGTATGTATCCTGCTTATAACATGATTAGAATCTCCCGTTTGCATACATTTTTTTTTTATGATAACCATTTGTGAGGGTATGCTTCATCAAACTGATGTACTTAGATTGTATACTTTCAATTGTCATTTGTTTGCCTTACCTTATAATGGAGGATTCATATATGATGGCTGCAGTTTTCAGTGTCTTGGCTAATTAATTCCCCTATGTCCATCCATGGATACACCTACCCTGTCATTAGAGGGTAAGCAACTTCTTTTAGGTCATAGGCATGCATTGCCATTTCTTTGTGTGCATCACAAATGTTTTATGAAACAAACACATCTCTGCCAGCATGGTAAACTCTGTTAATTGCTTTCACCTGCGCTTAATCTGATCTGATCTCATCTAATTACCTCTTAGTTTTCACCTGCACCAGCACTAGACTGGGAATTTGGGTACCGGTATATTGTAGGATATAATGTTCATTCACAGGAAGTGTCAGTCTTTAGCCATTTAAGAAGCCCAAAGCTGTGTGCATCCAAGACGGTGAGACTGGAAGATCTGGTGGTTTAAGGTACCAGTACCTAAAGCAAGCAGAGGAACTGCTGACAAGAGAGCCAGGTGGCTTGGTATGTTTTCCTTATTTTTGGACTGCTAAATGAAGTTAAACCCCTGCGTGGGAATCCTGAAGGGACAGTTTGCTTTTGTTTTTCTTTTAAAATAAACGTGGGCTACCAGGCCCTTAACTAGAATGCCTGTCTGATATGGACTCACTGCATAAAAATGCATCTATCCACTTGAGCTAAAACACCCCAATATCACAGTGCCTATATACTCGGTTGTAACATCATGGGATATCCAAGGGGATTCTTGATATTCTCTACGCGTTTTGCAGATTATTAGCAAGTTCTTCAGGAGTGAAGGAGAGTGCTGATATATCTAAAATTAAAAAATTTAAACATGGATACATTACACCAAACTATTTTTTAAATTTTCAAAATGAGATATAACTGAAGTATCCGATTACAAAATATACACCAATTTAAAACATGCTCACTGTGATTAAGCAAAGCAACTCCGCAACTGCAAACCTGGACCAGTCAAAGGTTTTCTCATGGGCATGGGAGCCCTAGAGGTAGGAGAAGCCAAGTAAGACACATAAAACAAGCTCCTAGAATTAAATCAAGTATGTATAATATGGAACTAATCTGAAACTTACTGGGTCTTACTCTCATCTTGAAGCTTCCTAGTAACCTTTTGAGAGAGGATAATGGATATTACAGTTTAAACCTGTCCCAAAATATGCATATACTGTATATCCATTATATTATTAGTAAAAAATAAATTTCAAACAACAGGGCTACTATTTAATTACAAACATTGCCCATACCAATTGTGGAACATACAGTCTATGCCAGGGGTAGGCAAACTTAAAGAGGTAGAGATCTATCTGAACAACATGGGAGAAGTCAAAAATCACTGGCACAGTGTCGCCTCCTCACACCTGATTTAAACCTCTAATTGCCATACTACCGTGTCGCAATCGCATGCATTGCACGGCAATCATAGGTTTATATCAGGTGGTGAGAAGGCAGCATATCGCCTCCTCACCACCTGTCAAACACACTCGGATCACTCTTCAGAGGAGCATACACTTGTGAATGAGCCCTTAGTTGCAATCGGCTGCAGCACCCTTAGGGCTCGTGCACACATAAAGTTGGGGGGTGGTAAAACCCTGCGGTTGAGTTTACAATCCCCAATCCCTACCCCTTCTAGCTGCAAAGGCAGCAGCCAAAGGAGTGCACATGCCACAGCAGGAATTAAATCCTCTGTTGCTTTTGGTGGGTGCTTCTGCCTGCCAATGACAACCCATTCGAGCAAATGAGGCCACTATGCAAACAACTCGCAACTGCATGCTTCTGTGGGGTCCAAGGGATTAAAGCAGGTGGTGAGAAAGCAACAATGCTGCCTGCTTTAACCCCTTGTTTGCTGTACTGCACAAGGTTGCAGGGAATTTGCAGAGCGTCCTCATTCACTTCAATGGGTCATGCTTGGCAGCTACTACACCCACCAACCATGGCAGAGCGTATAACTCTTGCTGTGGCTGCGACATGTGCGGTTGGGGTAAAAAAAAATATCTTTCTGAAAGCTCACCAAACTCCTGCATTCAGAAAGTGCAGCTGTCACATACCTGGAAAAAAAAAACGGGTGAGCCTGATGTGCAGTGGGAAGGCCTGGCTTACAACCCCGGTTCGAGAGCCATCGATGTTGTAACAGTGGCCACTGGCCACAAGAGCCTGGTGGTGTATGGGTGCCTGGATCGTCTTTCATGCAGCGGATGTGTTACCAGGGTGGACCAGCAGGTTAACAGCAGGTGTAGTCAGTTCAGCTGATGCAGACAGGAGCAGGAAGCTGGTATGTGCAGAGCTGAGGAAACACTGGATGCGTGGTCAAACAAGCCGGGTTTGGTAACAGACAATCATGCAGACAAAACCACAGGCAAAGAATGGTCAGGATGCAGGCAAGGTTCGGCAGCAGGATATCAAGCAGTGGAGAGGTAAGCGTAGTCAGCAAGGCAAGCCGGTCAGGATAACAGAGAGCAAACGTAGTCAGAACAAGCTGGGTTAAACACAGGAATCAGATTAGGATCTCAGGAACAGGTTTTCACAGGTACAAAGTTGCAGATCAGACAGCAAAGTCTCTGTGCAGCTGAGGTGTTTAAATAGGAAGTCTTTGGCGCCAGTCTCACTGGCATGCACGGCTATGCGTGCGTATGTGCCCGCGCGCATGTGCACACCCAATGCACCGGGAAGACCCCTGACAGCACTAAACCCACAGGATATATTTGAAGCTGGTAGGTAATGAAACTGCTTCCATTGAGAAGACCAGCTGTCAAAACTCAGCGGCGATGTCAAGGGTTGGGTGGGACCTAGCAGCTATCAAACACCAGCCAGTGATTGGGCTGCTTGCGAAAGGGGGTGGAGCCACATAAATGTAGTGGCCCTCCCAGTCATCATCCCATTGGCTGGTGTTTGATAGCTGATCGGTCCCGCCCACCCCTGACATCACAGCTTTGTTTTGACAGCTGGTCTATCTGGAAGCAGTTACATTACCTGACAGTTTCACACACTGAGTGGCTCTTGCAAATCTCTCGTAACCACACCTTGGATGCAACCCAGGGGGCTGTCATTTTTAAGACAGTATCAGTGCCGATGTTCCATTAACAGAAGCTAGTTATCGGCTTTCTTCTCCTCTCGTCACGCTATCAGCGCGAGGAAAGAATAACCGATAACCAGCTTGTGTTTACATCCTGTGATCAGCTGCCATTGGCTGACAGGTGATCACTTGGTAAAGGGCTGCTGTCATTGGCCCTGTACCCCAATATGTGATCAGCTGGATCCGAAGGACTCAGAGATCAAAGAGCACCCTGCAGGGGGCAGGCGGGCAGCGCGATCACGGGAGGATGTCCATGTACGCCCTCACCGCAAAGTAATTGGTTAAACAGCCAAAGCCAGGGACTATGGGACTTCCTAGTGGATCACTAAGGTGTAAAAAGTTGATGTTTTTAGGTGAAATTAACCATTTACTGATGGCGGGCGGCTCCCTCAGGCACGCAACATACCTGTACATCGCAGTGCTCATTTGCACTGCGCAACCATTGTGTCCAGTGGACAAAATGAATTGCGGTGCTCGGTACCTGGCTGCTGTAAGCAGCCATATACCACATGATCCCTGTGTGATCATATGTCACATAGTAAACAATAATCATAAATGGAATACATTGTTTACAACTGTGTGTGATCTGTGATTGGTCATCATTGATCACATGATACCTGGGCAAATTACAGTACCCTGTACCATGTGATAGCTGTGGATCAATCACAGCATCACAATAGTAAACAATGAGTCATGAATAAAAGCCATTCATGACAGCTCAAACGATTGCTGTTACAGTGCTCATTACTGTAAGAAGCAATCAAGTGTAAAAAAAAACATGATCATTATCCCCCTTCCAGAGTAGTACAGTATCCATATGGGGACATTGAACTGATGACAGTATGTAGAAAAAAAATGTTTACATTTTTTTATAAAAAATTATCATCAGTCAGTATCCCTGGTGATCACCGAAACCTCTATTTGTGTAAAAAAATGATATACATTTAATTTGGGTACAGTGTTCCCGGACAGAGCAACTGCCAGTTAAAGTAGCACAGTGCTGAATAGCAAAAAATGCCCTGATTGTAAAGGGGGTAAAACCTTCCGGAGGTCAATTGATTAAGAAATTCAAAAGTGTTTTTGATCAATTATATTTCCTGAGTGGGCCTGGCATGTTAAGTTGGTTTATTCTTCCTGAAGCCCTTTGCTCATAGATTCCAAAATTGGTTTATACCATTCACAGTTTTTACACATTTGATGGTATCATTGCTGGCTTATCACCACCATGTTGCCACCTTTCTCAGATGGTTTAATGAAAATTTGCGTATTTTTGGGGAAATTAGTGTTTGATGTAGTACAGTTGAAATATTTTCTGTACCATTGCCAGTAAGAGATATAGAATCAATGTTATGTATAACTTATTGTAAGAAATCCCTAATATGTATATTAACCACTTACGGACTGCCCGCTGCAGTTTTACGTCTGCCGTTTGAAAAGGAATACCGTTGTTATGGTAGCAGCTAGCTACCATAACCCCAGTATCCTCTTCTTCAGCGGAGGGTCCGCTACAAGATAAAAGTGGTCTCTGTGGACCGCGAGATCACTTTTATCGGCATCGGGAGAGGGCCCCTCCTCCCGCCGCTCTCTGGTGCTCTCCGCCGCTTACCGGAGCCGTCAGCAGCGGCGGAGGCGATCCGGTCCTCTTTGTTGCTGTGTATGGAGACGAGTGAAGAGAAGATGGCCCCCACCCGTCTCCATATCACTGCAGGGCGGAAGCGATGTCAAAACGTCACTTCCGCCCATAGGTCTTAAAGGGAAATTTTTTTTATTTATTTTTTTAGAATGACATTTTTTATTCATTTTTTTTTTTTATTGCATTTTAGTCTAAATATGAGATCTGAGGTCTTTTTGACCCCAGATCTCATATTTAAGAGGACCTGTCTTGCTTTTTTCTATTACAAGGGATGTTTAAATTCCATGTAATAGGAATAAAAGTGACCCAAAATTATTCTTTTTAAAAAACAGTGTCAAAATAAATAAAATAAAATAAAGTAAACTAAATAAGAAAAAAAAAAAAATTCTTAAAGCGCCCCGCCCCGACGAGCTCACGTGCAGAAGCGATCGCATACGTGAGCAGCGCCCACATATGAAAAAGGGTGTTCAAACCACACATGTGATGTATTGCCGCGATTGTTAGAGCGAGAGCAATAATTCTAGTCCTAGACCTCCTCTGTAACTCAAAACATGCAACCTGTATAATTTTTTAAACGTTGCCTATGGAGATTTTTAAGGGTAAAAGTTTGTCGCCATTCGACGAGCGGGCGCAACTTTGAAGCGTGACATGTTGGGTATCAGTTATACTTGGCGTAACATTATATTTCACAATATGAAAAAAAATAGGGCTAACTTTACTGTTGTCTTATTTTTTAATTAAAAAAAGTGTTTTTTTTTCCCAAAAAAGTGCGCTTTTAAGACCGCTGCGCAAATACGGTGTGACAAAAAGTATTGCAAAGACCGCCATTTTATTTTCTAGGGTGTTAGAAAAAATATATATAATGTTTGGGGGTTCTAGGTAATTTTCTAGCAAAAAAAATGTTTTTACCTTGTAAACTACAAATCTCAGAATGAGGCTCGGGGCTTAAGTGGTTAAATTGTGAGGCAGGTAACATCTGCAATTTCTTTTTATAAATTGTTTTTTGCTGTTGGGTTGGTCTTGGGTCATTATGATCCTCAGATGTCAAATTTGCATCAGAGTCAGAGTTACATTTGGTTACTTTCATCCCACAATAACATGACCGTAAGTCTTTTATGGTGAAATCTTTCACCCGTTTCATATCCATATTCAATGGTCTACAGTTCTACATGACTCATTTTCCATATGATGAATCGCTCTCAGTGTAACTTTTCTGGTGAAAAGATATATGTCCTTGATCATTTCAAATTGGTCAAATAAGCTATTCTATGGACAAAAGCTGAGGCACAACTGCAGTACTTCCCTCTCAGCTTGATTAAATACAGGAGAGGATTGGTTAAAAACTTGAAATTCCCTAGTGCTCAAGTTTTTTTTTGTTTGGTGAAGAATGAGTCAAGGTTCCCTATCTCTCTGGGCTCCCCTAAAGGGGGAGACCTAAAAAATAAAGGGGTAAATACAAAACTTTTAGGGGTAGCTGTAAAGCCCTGTACACACGATCGGTTTTACCGATGAAAACAGTCCGATGGACTGTTTTCATCGGATAAACCGATCGTGTATGGGCCCCATCAGTCTTTTTTCCATTGGTGTGAAAAAATAGAACATGTTTTAAATTTTTCCGATGGAAAAAAAAACCCATAGCAAGTTCCGATCATCTATGGGCAAGTCCATCGGATAAAAAACCCACGCATGCTCAGACTGAATTATGAGACGGGAGCGCTCGTTCTGGTAAAACTAGCGTTCCTAATGGAGATAGCACATTCGTCATACTGCAAATTATTGCCTCGTTTAATGCAGCGCATTGTTTTCTTCTTTATAATGGTCTTTAAAATGTTTTTTTTTGCTGCAGATCTTTATCCCAAGTTCTGAAAAAGTATGTCTTTATTGTTTCTTGTCATCTCTAGAATAATTTTATCTTTTTTTAAAGCCAGATCTCCCTTATTTTAATTTTTATTTAGAATCAAGATATACTTTTTTTTTTGTTTTTGGTTCTTGTGGGCTAATTTTTTTGGGTGTCAAGTTCTCACAACAACATATTTTTTATATATTTTTTACCCTCAAGGAGGTTGGTGTCCCTTGTTAATTACACATTGTATTTTTTAAATCTTATTGCTACTCCCAATAAAAACACATAGGCAAGTATTTTTCATAAATCAAAAATCCATTTATTCTGGCAAAAACTAAATAAACATGAAGGGCAACAATTGTAAAATTAGTGGAATTTATGAAGACTTTGGAACCCAAAGGCAGACATTACTTTGATGAATAATAAAATAAACAACATAAGGAAATTAGGAGCAGCAGCCGAAGACATACATCATCCCAAGCTGTGGTACTCCTACAAACTGCAACTTCTGGCAGAGTAGCTTGAAGCCAGGGAATCACCTTCTGGACTTCTTTGTAGCCTTCCTTGCACTGCTCCGTGCAGTGTTCCCTCCACGCTTCCCTGCAGCGTTTGTTCCACGGCCCCGTCCACGCCCACTTGCAGGCTGTGGCTCTGTCGGTGGTAATGTGGCAGGAGGAGGAGGAGAAGGAAGAGAAGGATGGGGCAGATGGCAGAGATGGCTGGCCTCTGTCAGCTGCCCCTTCCCCGACGTGTGAATTGCTGTATACACCAGGTTCTCACAGAGGGCAAGTTGTCCCTCCTCCAGTTTCATTCGTTTTTCTGACAGGTAGACACTAAAGCCCTCAACGGGGTTGAGGGGGGCCCTCATTATGGCAGCAGCGTCCCTGATCATCTTAAGTGACTCCTCCTCCACCTGTGTCATCCGCCGATTTTTTGGGGGTCTGACGTGGAGGGGAGCCACTTGGGACTGTGTGCTGCCACTAGGCCTGGGGACCTGTTGAGTGCCACTTGGGCAGGCCTCCTCCTGGCTGCCACTCAAACCTGCCTCCTCCTGCCTGCCACATTCCGGAGCCTCTTCCTCCTGGCTGAGCTCATCCTGTGTATAAAAAAGGGACATAGTTTAATTTTTGGTTGATTCAATCACACACAATTTTCATCTCATGACTGTTGCAATTTGAATCTTAATAAATCTAAAAGACTCTCATTGTGACCCCAGCTTTTTTATATACTGTACCAATCATTTCTGGCCATTTTTTATTAGTTTTTTTATTTATTTATTTATTTCATTTTTGAATAATAACATGTAGTTCACAAAAATAATTTGAGGACAATAAATATCTTTGAAAATAATATACCTGGCTGAAGATGCGCAGATCTGGCTCTTCAAGCTCAGGTGGCTCCTCCTCCCTCTCTGCAGTGCTGGAGGGAAGGGTGGAAGGAACGCTGGAGGGAAGGGTGGAAGGAACGCTGGAGGGAAGGGTGGAAGGAACGCTGGAGGGAAGGGTGGAAGGAACGCTGGAGAGAAGGGTGGAAGGAAGGGTTGAGGGAAGGGTGGAAAGTGATTCCCTGGCCTCAATCTGGTCATCCAGAAATTGCAGATGCTTGTAGTACCACAGCTTGGGCTTAACTACTTTGTCTGCTGCTGCTCCTGATCTCATAGAAGCACGCACTTCTTTATAGCGTTTTTTGTACGCATTCCTCGAGTTGTTTATTTTGTTATTCATCATACTATAGTCTGCCTCTGGGATCCAGGTCTTCATATATTCCGCTAATTTTACAAATGTTGCCCTTCGTACATTACTATTATGGTAGGAACTATTTTTTAGCTCCCATAGGTTGCGCATTTCCTTGTATTTTTCAATGAATAATAGCATAATGTCTGGGTCACGCAATTTATGCATAGTTCTTTCTACAAGATAAAACACAATACAAAAACAGTAGGTCAGCTTCAATTGTCCTAATCTTAGCCCAATATAGGCCTTTACAATCATTAACCAGTATAGCCCACTGATGCCCCAAGTTACTTTCTTACCTTAGTAGGATTCGTTCGGCACTTCCGGTCGTCCTTACCACAACCTCGTTTACCATTTATATACCCTGCGCATGCGTGAAACTCCGGCCGTGTCGCCCGCCCATTACGGTCTTTTTCTGAATTTCCAAGTCCCTTCTCGTTCGGCGCACAGTGGGAGACGATGACATGGCGGTGACACAGGTGTGTGCTTTATTATTAAGTACCGACGAGGAAAGCCCGGAGGCAGGAATGTCCCGATCCAGGAATAAAAGATAAAAGGCGACTAATATGTCATTTGCTGAGATGGCGGAGATGGTGGACATCCTGCGGAGGAAAGATTACGATGGGAAGCATGGGCCATACGACACCCCTAATCTCAGGAAGTCTAAAATAATGGAGAAAATGGCGAGGAGTCTCTATAATAAATTTGGGGTCAGGAGATCCAAAGAGCAGCTCCGTAAAAGGTGGTCTGACCTGAAGCTGAGGGAGCCGGAGCAGTATAGGAAGCTTAAAAAAATCCTGGAAAAAGTAAGCTTTTATTTTTACTGTCTTTTTCCAAATTGGAATATGAATTCTTGCATGTTTTGCTCCATGTGCTTGGATTGACTGGTTTCATATTGTAGAATGGCAACTTTCATGTTAAGTTGAGTGGCCACATTTTTGGAAATGTTTCGTAGTAAACAGCGATTGTGTAAAAAATCACATGTTTTGCAAAGATACACGTAAACCACATGTGGTCATGCCTATTTGTCATTAAACAACGTTTATAAACATTGTTGTCTAGATGATGTGTTGTAAGTACTGTAAGTAGAATTAAATGCTAAACTAGATTCTGTGTAAAGAAGAGGACACTCAAGCAGCTGGTTACACCTCTTAAACACAGGAGCACTGTAGTGTGGGCCACCAGAAAAAAACTTTTTAGGGTGTCACACACAGGTGCTCCAGTGGAAACCTTGGGGTGTCTCCTTTTTATTTTTGAGGACCAAGAATGAAAGTATTCTTGCTTTGTTGATTTTCCAAAATCTCATCTGTTCATCTTGGAACTCTGCCAAAACTTGCACCCCACTTCCAAGCAAAGTTTACAATTTATGCCCTCAAATCTCTGTGTGCTAAAGGATACCTTTTGATTGTTTCATTCTCATAGGGGAGAGGAGACTGGGAGGACACTAATCTGAGGAGCCTAACAAGCACAGACCACATAAAGAAACCCAAGATGAGAAAGATCCCCAAGATCCAAAAGAACCCCAAAATCAGCATGTGGAGGAAGCAGAGGTGGAGGAAGCAGAGGTGGAGGAAGCAGAGGTGGAGCTTATCACCACAACAGGTCAGTGTCAGTCACCACAGCTTCAGGTAAAAAGAGATGTAGGCCTGCATATTTCTAATACCTTTTTATTTTTAGGGGATGAACATGGTGGTGTGTCAGAAACTCCTACTACTGCATTCTCAAGTGCTAGTGCCCAAATCGTAATTCAAGAAATAATGGAATGTAGTAGCGAAATGGACATTATGAGGAAAAGGATGAATGTGATTGAGCAAAAATATAAAAACATCATTGATATTATGGGGCGAATAGTCTGAACCCCCCCTTGTTTTTGTATGTGTTTTGTAGTTACAAATTTGCACTTGTTTTAACACAAGCCAAAATTTGAGGATGCACACAGTGTGTCAACATGTGCTATCTGCCGTCACAGGATATCTATGTCCCTGTTTTGTGGGTGCAACCTCTTCCTCGCTACTCAAGTAGGTGAGAGGAAGGGTTTGCACCCCCAAAACACATCCGTTGATCCCCCATGATGGCAGATAGCACATATTGACTTTCGCCATGGGATCAGGATGAAAATACCCATTTCCCAAAACCAAAACTGTGTGCATCTTCAAATTTGGGATGGTTCAGGGGTGACATCACCCCATCTCATGTTTATCTTTTTAAGGTTGAACTTTGTAAGTTCCATTTTTGTTATATGTTTTTTTTTTTTGACCCATGCACGTTTCTGCAAACCAAAAAAAAAAAAAAAAAAAAATTCTCCAAAATTTCGAGGCCAAAATGTCAAGATTGTATTTTGAAAATAGAAATAACGCACATGTTGTGCACAGAGTAAAAAATATTTTGGACACTCAACAATGTGTGGCTTGTTCTTTCTATGCTCAATAGCAGTTCTAGAAAATGGGAAAGGTCAGATTATTTAGTGTGACAATTGTGGCTATTTACTAAAGACAAATACACTTGGTACTACTACAAAGTGTACTATGATAACCTGGGAGACACATAATAATAAAAAAGAAATAATGACAAAACAAGCTTTTCAAAGTTTTTTTTTTTTGGTAAAAAGTATCAGATATGGTCTGGCATTGCGATGGCCCCCCTACCGGTGAAGTACTCAACGTATTTATCACGTACTTCACGGGCACTTTGGGGGGCCAAGCCAGTACGGCCAGTGTCCAGGCTGGTCAGAATGGGCATTTCAGAAACACCGGCCTCAGGCCCAACAGTTGAGATATATGAAGGAGAGTATTCTCTCAGTAAATTGTGCAATATGCAGCAGCTTAAAATAAGGTAGTTCAATTTGTATTCCGCCATGTGTATGGCTGTCAGAAACAGGCGGAACCGGCTGGCCATTATCCCAAAGGCATTCTCAACAACCCTCTGGGCTCTGGCCAGCCGGTAATTAAAAACCCTCCTCTCCGGGGTGAGGGTCCTCTGGGGGAACGGCCGCATCAGGTGTGGTCCCAGCCCGAAAGCTTCATCCACGATAAAGACGAAAGGAAGTCCATCCACGTTTTCTGCATCTGGAGGCAGTACCAGGCCCCCAGACTGCAGACGGTGAGCGAACTCCGTCTGCGCGAACACTCTGCCATCGGACTTCCGGCCGTTCTTCCCCACGTCCACATACAGGAACTCATAGTGTGCCGACACCACCGCCATTAACACTTTACTATTAAAACCTTTATAGTTATAATAGTATGACCCTGAACGGGATGGCGGCACTATGTGGACGTGCTTCCCATCAATTGCCCCTCCGCAGTTGGGGAAGTCCCAGTGCTGGGAAAATTGGGAGGCCACAGTCTGCCATTCCTGTGGCTATGAAGGAAACTGTGGAGTCAAACAAAAATAAAAAATTAGTACTTTTGCACATAACTTTATAAGCAGATTACACAAATACATTCTTGGCCAACGTCAGTATAACATTTATTTGAAGGAGTATTTAAACACAAAAATAGAAGGCCCACTTATCAGATGACGCACCCCCGCTGATGGGCCATTGGAACAAATTATAAGGGGGGGGGGTGTTAAAGCTGATTTTGTGCCCCGCAACAAAAGGCTCTACCACTCTGTTGACCTTGAATGTGCAATAAATCTTTAGAACACATTTTAGGGGGGGGGGGGTTCAAAACTACAATGGCGCTGACAAAAAACATCATTAAGAACAGACTAGGCTAGGTGTGTATGGGCCCAGGATAGCACGCAGGAGAGGTTAGTGAAGGGAAATAGGCATGTAGGCAGAAAAATTATCAGTTAAAATTAAAAACATGCATGGGGAGAAAGGGGACATTCACAGAATATTACAATCATGGTAATTTGGGAAGGATGAAAGAAATACAATACTTTCGCAAACAATCAAAACATAGAATGTGATGTTAAAGGAGAAAACTTACCTTAACATAGTCCTTCTGCATTACTTGAATGATGGCAGAACACGTCTCAGGGATAATGATCCCAAGAGCCTGGGGGGAGATGCCTGTCGTGAACTTGAGGTCCTGCAAGCTTCTCCCAGTCGCCAGGTATCTTAACGTGGCAATAAGCCTCTGCTCGGCAGTGATCGCCTGGCGCATCACAGTGTCCTGCCTCGTGATATAGGGGGACAGCAAATCCAACAGACGGTGAAAAACGGGGTCCGTCATCCGGAGATAATTCCTGAAATCATCAGGATTATTCTCCTGGATTTCCCGCAGCAGAGGCATATGAGAGAATTGGTCCCGCTGGAGCAACCAATTATTGGTCCATGAACTCCTCCTCACCCTGTTTATGGACTGAACTTGGGTTACAGTGTTAACCGCAACACCAAGTCCATAGCCAGCACAAGCTCTATGACGAGAACGTACTTCAAACATGGCTTTAAACCGGTCGGCTGGTCAGAACGAACTCAAACAGAATGCACCGAGGAACAGCAGGGCCTGAGAAGAACAAACTGAAAAACAGTAACGAACGGCAAAGAAGGCACTACAAAACAGTAAAGACCTGACTGCACGCACTGAATGACAAATACGAACCCACAAGCACAAACTGAACACCAGAAAACAATCTGAAAAGTACAGAGACTGAAAAGCGCAAATCGGCTCTCACCAAACTTTTACTAACACGCGGTAACACAAAATCTGCAAAATGAGCCCAAAGGGTGGCGCCATTAGATTTGAACTTCCCCTTTATAGTGCTGTTGTACGTCACGTCGTTTTGGTGTGGTCGGTTTTTTGACTGATGGTGTGTAGGCAAGACTGATGGAAGACAGTTTCATCGGATTTCCGATGGAAAAATCCATCGGATTAGAATCCATAGGATATCCGATTGTGTGTACAGGGCTTAAGAGAAACTTTCCTGCAGTATCCATGTTTTTAGCATCATCTCTCAATACTTCATTAGCCCCCTCAGAGGATATGTTTGATCCAACACCCTGTGTAGAACAACAACTATTATCAGTGTGCGTGTTGTGTGATGAAGAATTGTTCTGTGCTATTGAGTTGACACATGATGAAAAAAAAATTGTGTTGTGAAAGTGTTGCATTGTATTGTCTGTCCTGTCTTTTTGTGCATGTGTTGTGCGTGAACCCACCACCTTTAAACCACCTTTAAATTTGTTCTTACGGTGCATTCTGGTGCTTGCAACTTAGGCCTGTCATTGTGCTTTGAAGAATGTGACAGATGACAAACAGATGAAGGCATGTCAAGATCTATTCAACCATTATCAGAATTTTTAACCAAATTTTCTCTTGAACAATAGCCACTTATATACCTGTCCAGTATTGTATGCCAGGAGGTTCCTTATTTATTTTTTGTATTTGTTAAAGATAGTTTTTTTTTATTATACTACTCAGTATATTCTTGTAGGGATGCTTGTTTCTCCCCAAATTGTGGTAGAGCAGTTACAGTATTTCCAGGCCCTGAAAGAATAATTGTTAAATTTGCTCATCCAACAAATTCAATTCTTTAAAATAATACTCTTTTAGAATTTCTATTATATGTATAGAATATTTCTCCCATGCTTCTCTCGATTCAGTACTTATGTGTGTAGCGACACCAACCCTCTCTTTACCTGCTTTGTTCGGCTCCTCGCAGGAAGAGAGGGCACACCACGCCACAAGCCCATACCCTCCTATGTGAAGATGTTGAGCGGTGTTGTTGGTGGGTCTCCATAGCCAGAAAGAGAGAATGGTCCTCACCTCTATAGTTAATAAAGATAAGACTCTATCTCCCCCAATGACTTCAATGTCCACACCAGCCGTAACTCCAACGCAGAGTTTATTTCTCTTAGATAACAGTCTCTGATAGAAAAGGTTGGAGAAAGAACAGGACAGCATAAGGTGTGGGAGAGGTCCAGGCACAAACATAAATACACTTCACTGCTTGGCTTCTCAAGCAGACTCAGCCCATTTGGATAGTCTCCCTGGATAGGGACTAGCAGCCAGAATGGTGCTCTCACTCAACCGCAGTCTCTGCCACAGACTTGGTGAACTTGGTCTCTGCCACAGACCTGGAGAACTCTGTCTCTTTTTAAAGCTTGACCTCTGTTAAGGAGAAGACATCCCTCCAGAGAGTTACCGGGCCCCTTCCTTCACTGTGACTTCTCACCAGTCCCTCAGAACGGTTCCTCCCCTGTTATCCTCTTCTAAGATGCGGGTCCCCTCGCAAGGCGGCACCCTGGGATTCCTCGATCCTTGCTGGGCCCAAGGCCTTTGCTGCAGCCCCAGGGCTAAAGGTGCCTGGGACTAACTCACTGGGCTAAAGGTGCCCAGGGCGGACAGGAACACACTCCCTGGGGTAGAACCCCCGACCACGACAGAACCCCGAACAGGCAGCGTCTGCCCCTTTTATATCCTCTCCCAGCATGCACAGCAGGCCTACCACACCCACTGTATGGCTGCTGAGAGGGGACACACAAGGCACATCACTGTATCAGCGGTTCAACCCTGGCCTACCATGGCAGCACCACCTGCAGGCCACAGGGAACTGTACACTGATACTCTCCCTGCGGACAAAAATGGTTGATAGAATCCTGACAATTGGGGTGTTTGAGCATAACTACCACTCAAACACTTCCCCTAAATTTAGGACCCCGCTACATGTGGAATAGAAGGAAAGATTTGAATACGCAATCCTAAACAGAATCTATTGGCATTCTATGTATGCTAATATGCTATTGCTAATACTAAAACACAATAAACAAAAAATTGTGTTGCGCTGTTAATAAACTCAAACAAAAATATTTCCAAATATTCAAAATTATGCAGTGCTCATACATTGATAAGAATAAAGTGCTATAAGTGCAAAAGAAAAATGTATCCATATATACATGTACATATATGTGCAAACATAAACTGTGCATTCATAGATGATTATAATCAAATAAAGTGCCAAGTAAAGTGTGTGGATTAGATAGTATCCAACTAAAGTGCCAAATATTGTGTACAAAGTATAATAAGCCTCAAACAATGTTCATTCAGAATGTCAAATCTTCAAATGTGGCATGGATAGATGATAAATGACAGAGACAGGGGAATCCCAATTCCAAATGCTGGTGGTGACAAAGGTGCTCCACACGTGCTTATTACAGTCCGAATAGTGCTCGGAGTGATCGTTTGTCTGTGCTCCACCATATATAATAATGAATGGACGCTTTCCAGATGAAAAAGACCCCAATAAAAAGGTCTAGCCACGCATTAGTGGACAAAAATCCCCACTGTAGGCATGCAGGTGACACTCCTTTCACAGGCCCCCTATGTTAGATGTATCATCAAAAACCACGATAATGTCTTTAGGACTTTTGTGGATCAATATATTATGTGCTTTGCTCATGGAGAAGGGGGGTTCACCATCCAGAGATGTGACTACCGAGCCCCTGTCAGTTTTTGTTTCAAGAACTATCATGAGAGGGGTGTCATGCTGAGCTAACAGGGCCAAGAACCTTCCATTTCTATCCCCCTACTCAAAGAACAATTGCTTGATTTTGTGTATATTCAATTTTGTGAGCCCAGTTATATGTAAATGCAGATCTCTCCCAGCAGCCATAAGGGCATCAAACTTGGCCGGAGTGGGATCAATGGCATATTCCTGAGTGTGAGAGGTAACATTGGTCTGCAGTGCACTTACATCCAAGGTCTGAATTTTTTTGAACCGCGGCGATGGCTGCTATGTAATGACCTTGTGTACAAGCCTTAAAGGCATGCTAGGTGGGGCAGAGCCCACATTCAATCTCCAATATTCCTCCATTAAAGGAGGGACTGCCTCTGAGACATCAGGGTGAGAAAGCCATTGGGTACCTAGGCGCCATCTGACTCACCCTCAGAGTAATCTCCAGCAGAGCGTGGTCTGAGAGACCGCTGGGGAGGTATTTGACCTCCTGGGCATCGACCAGCAGTGATATGTTGAAAAACTACTATATGGGAAGCCGTCCAATGAGATGTGGAAAAGCAAAAGAAGGCCTTGATGTCAGGGTGACACCATCTTCATGCTTCAGTCAGATCCGCTGCCAGTGCCAAGGATGCCAACAGACCAGAGGTAGTGTCATGTACCTGGATGGAGTCTGAAGTGACAAGGTCAGCCTCTTTTGTATCTCCGGTCCTGGTCCCGCTGAGAGTGGAGACAGGAGCAACCAAGGGACGGGAGGAACATGAGTGCCTGCAGATGTAGCCCAAGAAGCCTGAAGCAGATGATGCGACTATTGGAGGGCAGGAAGTCGCAGCAGGTCGCAGGACCAAAGTTGCAGATACCCAGGTTGCAGGGTAGAGCCGAACAGGAGACCAGAACGTAGTCACATGGATAGCCGGGTTCGATAACAGACGGGCAACAAGGTACCAAGACATCAGGCAGGAGCAAGGTCAGATGGGAAGCCGAGATCAGGAACCGATAATCAAAGTAAGCAAGTCCAGCAGCAAGGTCAGGGAAAGCCAAGTGTCGACAACAGGTGACAGGCAGGTAAACAGCAGGATACAGGTACAGGAACATCTGAAGATCCGTCAGCGTTTGACTGGGGTCAGTGTGCCCCTTAAATAGACCGTCTTGCGCCGAAGGGCAGCTTGGACACGCGCCTGTGGACGTGCACGTTTCTTTGCGTACGCGCATTGCCGCGTCCACGATCCGCTGAGTTCCTTGTGCGCATGTGCATGCGCGCATGCTCCCGGAGCACGCTGACAGATCCCTTACAGGTAGGCTGCCCTGGTACAGGTTTATTTAAATCAGGAGAGAGAATGGCAATAAAATTACCAGAAATTAACAGTGTAGGTGGGGAATACTATGTAAGCTTGTCTAGAATAGCATAAAAAATGTAATTGTAAAAGGGGGGTGTGGAGACGGGACATATAGAGCCACCACCGTATAACGCTGTTGCCAAAGCTGCAGGACAACTATAACATTTGTCCAGGGGATCAGTATGCACCACCTCCACTATGCATGGAAGTGACTTACTAATAAGTATTGAAATACCCCTGGAATAGTTGGAATATGTAGCATGAAAACCTTTTTTGTATCCAGGGTTTTTTCAAAGCCAGAAGTTGGCTGCCCATCAGATGCATCTCTTGAAGTAGAATAATATGTGGAACCAAGGGTTTAGGATACTGAAAGAATTCAATCCCTGGACATTCCAGGAAAGGATTTTTATTGTTTCAAAACATTTAACCGCCATGATGACCAGCGTGGGTCAGTGGGTGCGAAAAGGGCATGGTAACTGGAGGGGGAAACCCGAGGGGCAGGAAAAAATGCAACGAGCCTACACACATAAAGAGCACAAAAAAAATCATACTCAAGCACAAGGCCGCTTAGCCTGCCCACACCAAAACAGGCCATCGGAACTAGAGACCATTAAGGGGGGCTTGTACCCAAGAACTAACAGGAAAGAAAAAAAAATCAGTCGTTAAAACAGTGTGCAAAGAAGGGGGGGGTGCAAGGGGAGCAACCTGTTCTCTGGGTAATCCAAGGCAGACAGAACCGATGAGGATGGTAGAAACAAATATTGATGCACCTAATGGTGCAGCTGTTGTAGTTATATACGCCTAGATAACACACCGACCAAGGCTAGTGGACTCCATAATAAGGAGCGGTAATCTCAGGGGATACAGGATTCGGTTTAGAGGTAGTATCTGACAAAATTGTGAGATAACAGGTGCAGGATGATGCCCCTTGTTAAGGACATGTAGGCAAGAAAATGGCAACAGGCCCAAACAGATAAATTATACCTTAATGCACAGTAAAGCATGGCAATAGGGAGATGAGATCCTGTAGTGATGAAGTCTCACTAGGAGCCGTGAGCATCCAGCCAGCCATCAATGATCTGAAGCTTGCTGGGAAAAAGCAGGCCTTAAGTGAGGCCCTTCTCTCGGAAGCGATTGCAAACCTCCGTATAAGAAGGATGACGGTGCTGGATTTCAGTTGAGGAGTCAGGAAAGATAGAGATGCGATTATTGTTAAAGGAGAGGTCTTGCTTCTTGTGTGCCAAGGCCAGCAGCATGTCTCTGTACCTGTAATTAAGCAGCTGCAGTAGAAAATTATGTGACAGGGCCCCTGGGATCTCGGGGGGCACGTTCTACCACAAACATGGCTGGGAGATTTACCAGGCCCAAGAGCGTGGTCAGGAAGGACTCAGCAAATTCAGCCGGCCTGGAACCCTCAGATTTTTCTGGCAGGCCCAGTATCCACAGATTATTGCGCCTTAGACGATTTTCTGTGTCAATGGCTTTATCTTTGAGTATCTTTACCCGGATTTTTAATGCAGCTCTTGGGTGTGTTCTGATGGTGTCCTCAGCTTGGGAGATCCTGTCCTCTGCCTCACTCCATATCAAACCTTATCAAGCTGACATCCGTAGACAAAAAGTCTATCTTGGCCATCAGAGTCTCCCTGCTGGAAGTGGCAGCCTTTAGATCAGCGCTGGTAGGGCCATCAGGGGCCAGACCTGACGGAGAGAGGTCTGTGTGTGGTCTGTGTGCTCACAGCCATGGTCTCACACTGTGTCCTCGTGGGCAAGTGGCCACCACAGGAGATGAGCAGGAGGGGCACAGAGAGGACCGAGTGCCGCACCACTTCGGAGGAAATGTATCTCTGGTATGCAGGGAATGTGACAGGCACAGAGAGCCGGTGAAGAGGAAAGGTTAGCCATCATGGGATGATAGCAAAGGATTAGGACACGGAGCTCCAGCGATGTGCGACCTGCCTCGCTTACATATCAGCCATGCCCCCCAACACTCTTCATTCTTAGTCATCGATCTGTGAATTTATTATCCTAATTCAAGAACACAGACTACATAAAAATGAAAACAAGCTTTAATAAATGAGCCATTTTTTTGGGCAGGATCAGTGAGTGCTGTTAACCATTAGTTCTGGATGAGTTGGCTACTGGGGCATAAATAAATGATTTACATATCACTATGTTCACAATCCTTACATGAGGAAGAAACCCAGGCAGTGGTAAATAGAAAACCTTATTGATCACATTACTGAATATATTTTCTGTCTGTATAAATATACATATACATTTTATGTAAGTAACAGTAGATGTCAGTGTTTACTTGAAACAAATTTTTTATTGTATATCAAAGGTATCCATATCAAATGTATCTTGTAACTTTATATTTTATATTTTTAAAGCTTAGTCTTAGTAATGCTTAACAGAGTGCCAAACTGCACAAAATGAAAAGGTTTTTCTCTTTTAGTCCGTGGACGGACACAACTCCTTCAATCTTGACTGTTGGGTATGTTCCGTCTATTAGGAGAGGACTAGGCAGAACATGTTAGATATGCATATATGTTATTTAAACAGAGTTGAAACAGCCCCGCCCAGGGGGCAGTCCCTCTGAACATAACCTTACACCCTGCAGCCAGCAGCCTCAGTTTTTTTCTGCCTAGTAGAGGAGACGGACCTGGCTCCCTTTGGGCCCAGAGTCCTGAAGAAATTTTTTATTTTTATTATTTTATTTTTTAGAATCTTCTATCAACTGCCGGCTGGGCATGACAGGAAGGATAATATAGATCCTTGTAGTCCCCCCAGTCCGGCCATCGAGCGTGAGCAGACCTTAGCTATGTGCGGGGTCGGCCACGACATACCCCATGGCTCCAGGGGTGGCCGGTGAGCTATATGCTCCAGGGTTCACATATGACCGAGCGGCTTGCTGTCTCAGTCACAGTGGATCGGGCCGACAGCTACTCCGTACTGCTTGGTTGTAGGTCTGTCAGGAACACACCAGCAGGTCCTCGCAGGACGGGTAAGTATGGTTCCTTCTGCTTCGGTGGGATGGAACAGCTGGGCATTCCTAAGGGGATCGTTGGGGGTTCCCCTGCCCTCCCTTCTCTCCTTCTGTCACCCTTTTTTCCCTCCTCCCCTTGCGGGGCTCGATGCGACCGGGGAATACCTTGGGGGGCTCCAGGTCCTGGTGGGGGGCTGTGGGGGTTTCCAGGTCCGCTCTCTGTGTGGGGGGTGTAAATTGTTGGAAGCCTCCGTGCCTGGCCTTCTTGTCCACCTCACTTGCTGGGCGCCATTTTTTGAAGCACTGGCGCCATTTTTTTGGGGCCTGTGCATTGCATTGTGAATTCCATTGGCGGACATTTTGCCGTGGCCGAGCTGGGTTGCATTGCGGGCGGCCATTTTCTTGTGGTCCGCGCACTTTCTCTGAGGCACTCGGCGGCCATTTTGGAGAGGGTTTTGGCCTCTAGTGTTGGCTGGCTTCCTGAACAGCACGAACGCCGCGGTTTACCTCACACAGTTCCTCAGGCACACGCGGTGTGCGGATAGAGAGCGGGCAGCGGCGCTGAGTGGTCTCTGGCTAGGCGGTGAGTCCCCTGGGTATTCCCCCACCTCGGTCAGTGCAGCAAGGAGGGTGGACAGTAATTTTGTCAGGTATCTTGACTGGGTCCCTAAGGGCTGTCAGTGGGCAACATGGAGTCAGAAGCTGGCGTTTTTTCCCCAGACACTCCAGAGGCAGCAACTGGTGCCCCTGCACCTGCTATTCCCCTGGACGTTTTTTCGGCAGTCCTGGAGTCATTTGTTGCCAGGGGGGAAGCGGCGTGCGAGCGTAAGTGGGGTACTAAACGGCCCTTTCCCACGCCATCAACTGGGGAATGTTCTGACTAAGATTCAGGGCTGGCTGCGGCTCAGGACCCCGGTTCTGGTGAGTCAGAAGATGCGGACCAAGACCTTCCCTGTGAGGAGGACCCCTTGTCCGGGTCAATTCAGGACAGGGCACTTGTCAGTGCACTTATCAATGCTGTGAGGGACACTCTCAAGCTGGAAGATACAGCTGGGACTTCCACAGCAGTGTCTGTCCCTTTTTGGGTCGCACAAACCAACCCGCTCTGCTAAGGTTTTTCCTTATGTTGATTTCTTTGACAAGTTCATAGATAAGGAATGGGAATGGTCGCAGAGGCCCATTGCAGTCCCTCAGCGCATGAGGGTCCGTTACCTTTTTGAAGAGAGCCTTTTGAAAAAATGGGCTTCTCCTCCGGTTGTTGATCCCCCGGTCTCTCGGTTAAATAAAGTAACCATTATTCCGGTGGAGGGGACCCCTGCTTTTAAGGACCCTACTGATAGGAGGTCCGAAGCGGTGAGCCGCTCTATGTTCACCATGCTGGGATCAGCATTGTGGCCTATATTGGCGGCTGCCTTAGTGTCCCAGACACTCACGGAGTGGGCAAAATTTTTGCACCAGACTGTGGAGGAGCACCAGCTTCCTCCAGTATGCGTGTCACTGGCTGAGCAGTTGGTACAAGGACTTGTGTATGTCTGTGATGCTACCCTGGATGCAGTCCCTTTGATTTCCAGAGCCTCAGCATCTGCGGTGGTATTGCGCCGTCTAATATGGCTAAAATGCTGGTCCGCTAACCAAGCTTCTAAGAAAACTCTGGCAGAATTGCTTTTCAAGGGTGGGAGGCTTTTTGGTGCCTCACTGGACGACATCATTAAGGATGTCACTGGAGGTAAGAGAACACTTCTCCCTCAGTCCACAAAAGGGAAGGAGCCGCGCGGTAAGCCGGGGCCCTCCTTTCCCACACAGAAGCGGTATTTTCATCAGTCAGGACCTGCCGGCAGACCCTCCCATGCGGACAAAGGTCCAGCTGGGGGACAGAAGCGTCCCTGGGTGCGTAAGCCCGCCAAGCCAACAAACAAACCAGCTACCGCATGAAGTTTTGCCCCCGCCCGACTTCAGGGTGGGGGGGCCACTTTGCGGGTTTGCAGCTCGGTGGACCTCCCTGCTCTCCGACCAGTGGGTCTGCGAGGTGGTCACCTCGGGGTACAAGACAGAGTTCCTTTCTTATCCACCAAACAGATTTTTTCCTTCACATCTGCCTTTCCTTCCGGCTCATTGGGTTGCTCGCCAGGGGGCAGTGCACGACTTGTTGAGGTGCGGGGTGATCATACCCGTACCACCACAGGACAGGTTTCTGGGTTTTTACTCAAATCTGTTTGTGGTCCCCAAGAAGGACGGCGGAGTTCGTCCGATCTTGGACCTCAAGGCCCTCAATGCTTTCATAAGGATTCAAAAATTCTTGCTTTGCTGAGACAGCGCGGCGGCATTGCTATCGTAGGCTACTTGGACAACCTGCTTCTGAGAGCTGCTTCAAGCTCAGAATTAGAGGAGGACGTGTCTTTAGTCAGCCAGACCCTCCGGGAGTTTGGTTGGATACTGAACCTCCAGAAGTCGGTGTTAGTATCGACCCAGCGTCTAGAGTACCTGGGGTTGATTCTGGACTCCTCGGAGGCCAGAGTCTTTCTTCCCTTAGAGAAGTTGCAAACACTCCAGTCAGCAGTCAAGTTGTTGACATCCCGCAAATGGTCGTCTCTCCGTTTCTGCATGCGAGTTTTGGGCCTCATGGTAGCCTCTTTCGAGGCAGTACCGTATGCCCAATTTCACACTCGGGTCTTGCAGAAGGAGATTCTCTCCAAATGGAACAAATCTCCGTTGTCTCTGGATCGTCAGATTCAGTTAAGTCACCTTGTCAGGTCTTCTCTGAGTTGGTGGCTGAGATCCCCGGCTCTTCGGTCCGGGAAGTCCTTCCTCCCCTTTCATTGGACGGTGATCACGGCGGACGCCAGCCTGACCGGTTGGGGGGGAGTCTGGGGGGGTTCAGGCGGCTCAGGGCCGCTGGTCCCTGACCGAATCCCAACTGTCGATAAATGTTCTGGAACTCCAGGCGATCAGGCTGTGAATCTCCAAGTGGTCTCGGAGACTGCAGGGGCGTCCAGTCAGGATCCAGTCGGACAACGCCACGGCTGTGGCGTACGTCAACCATCAAGGAGGAACAAGAAGTTCAGTTGCAGCGTCGGAAGTCGCTCAAATCCTACGGTGGGTGGAAAGGAGCGTGCCAGCCCTATCGGTAGTTTACATCCCAGGCATGGTAAACTGGCAGGCGGACTATCTGAGTCACCAGATGCTGGACCACGGGGAATGGTCGTTACATCCGGAGGTTTTTCAACTCCTTTGCCAGAGATGGGGCACGCTGGACGTGGATCTACTGGCCTCTCGACTCAATCGCAAGGTGTCGAGGTTCGTAGCCTAGTCCAGAGATGCCTGGGCAGACACGTCAGATGCGTTGGTGGCCCCGTGGGGTCAGTATCGGTTAATTTATGCCTTTCCCCCACTGAAGTTGCTTCCTCGTCTACTCCGCAGGGTAGAGACCGAGGGAATTCCGGTGATTCTCATCGCCCCAGATTGGCCCAGGCGTCCCTGGTACGCCGACCTCGTGCGGCTGGTGGCGGACGTGTCCTGGCGACTACCAATGAGGGAGGACCTTCTCTCGCAAGGTCCCATTCTTCATCCTGCTTTACAGTCGCTGGCTTTAACGGCGTGGCTATTGAAAGCCAGGTACTGAGGGACCGGGGTCTGTCGGATTCAGTCATTTCAACTATGTTGAGAGCACGAAAATCTTTTTCTAGGAAGATCTACCATCGCACATGGAGAGCCTACATCTCTATGTGTGAGGAGATGGAATGGCGTCCACGGACTTATTCGGTTTCCAGGATCCTGCTGTTTTTACAGCGCGGAGTAGATCAGAAACTTGCGTTAAGCACCATTAAGGGGCAGATATCAGCCTTAGCTGTTTTCTTTCAGCGACCCTTGTGGCTCATTCACTAGTAAGTACGTTTGTGCAAGGGGTTCGACATGTGGCTCCTCCGGTGTGCCCACTACTACCTCCGTGGGATTTGAATGTGGTGCTCTCGGCGCTTCAGAAACCTCCTTTTGAGGACATTAGGGAAATTCCTCTTTTGACACTCTCTCAGAAGGTGGCCTTCCTGGTTGCCATCACATCCGTCAGGAGGGTCTCTGAATTGGCGGCCTTGTCATGCAAGTCCCCGTATTTGGTCCTCCATAAGGACAAAGCGGTGCTACCCCCGCAGCCTTCTTTTCTCACAAAGGTGGTTTCGGCCTTTCACCTGAATGAGGACATTGTGCTTCCATCATTGTGTCCTCGGCCATCGCATGCCAAGGAGGTTGCGTTACATTCCTTGGACGTGGTATGTGCCCTGCGGGTGTACCTGTCTGCCACGGCTCCGTTCCGGAGGTCTGACTCACTGTTTGTGTCAGTGTCTGGTCCGCAGAAGGGCCTGGCGGTCTCGTCGGCCACCATTTCTTGGTGGATCAGGCAGACTGTCATTCAGGCCTATGCCCTTAGAGGGCGGGCGCCTCCCTTTACCGTTACGGCGCATTAGACCAGGGCTATTGGTGCCTCTTGGGCATTCCGACATCAAGCGTCTGTATCTCAAGTGTGTAAAGCGGCGACCTGGCCGTCCGTTCACACCTTTTCAAAATTGTACAAGGTTGATGTGAGTGCATCTTCGGATGCTAGCTTCGGCCGCAAAGTTTTGCAGGCAGCTGTTTGAGGTTGCAACTCCTCCGTTGAAGAGCTCTGCCTGTTTGGGGTGAAACTGGTTTCTTTGGGACGTCCGAACAGTCAAGATTGAAGGAGCTGTGTCCGTCTATGGACGAAAAGAGAAAATAGGACGGACACAGCACCCACCCCTCCTTTTTTGGTTTGTACTGCTTCTCTACGAACTGAGGCTGCTGGCTGCAGGGTGGAGAGTTATGTTCAGAGGGACCGCCCCCTTGGCGGGGCTGTTTCAACTCTGTTTAAATAACATGTATGCATATCTAACATGTTCTGCCTAGTCCTCTCCTAATAGATGGAACATATCCAACAGTCAAGATTAAAGGCGCTGTGTCCGTCCATGGACGACAGAGAAAAGGATTTTACGGTGAGTACAAAGAAATCCTATTTTCTTTGTCTCTTGTGCACAGTGCTTTACCCCCACTTTTTTGAAACCTTAAAACCAAACTCCAGCCAAAACGTCTTATTATTTTGTGTTCAATAAAGCGGGAAAGAGTTAGAGACTCTGACAGGTCATAATTGTTGTCTATATCTCCTGAAAAGTGATGGGACATCTCTGTAACGGGGACAAACACAAAACAATATTTTATTAACGTAAGGAAGCGTTAGATTATGTACAGTGTTTTTATTGCTCTCTGTGTTATCCTGCCCATATTTCCCCATTTCGTTTTGCATAATCGGGACAAAAAGTATGGGAAAATCTCTGCAATTATTATTATTCACATTTTTATATAGCACCAACAGTTTACACAGCGCTTTATTTACAATGTAGAGGGGGGACAGCACAATTACAGTACAGTTCAATACAGAAGGTACGGGAGGGTCCTGCTCGTAGAGCTTACATTCTAAAGTGAGGGGGTGGTGGTACAAAAGGTAATAGCTGCAGAGAATGATTAGATGGGGGCAATTAAGTTACAGACATTAACAAGAATGTACCATGTTTGAGGGGGAGCTTTTGCAAACCACGGTTCTGAGGTCTGACTTCAACCTATCTATACTGGAAAGTTTACAGTTTATATTTCCTTAACTGACTCCCTACAGATGGCCTTCTCCTACCCCAGGTCCCAAAGCAGCCCACACTATTGGATTTTTTTACACTGCTTGTGAGAGGTAAAAAAACCAAAAACAGGATCCCTATTATTGTAAGCATAATAGAAGGCATTGTACACATCAGGGCAATTATTCACCACTCAAATAAGGTGCTCCCCAGATAGCAAGGATAACTTGCCACACATTTGTGGTAGTGTTGAATTGTAAGTCTGTTAACTTGCTGCACATTTTCACTGGCAAGTTGTACACTTGCAGAGCACTTGAAGCACAAGTTCTAGTTGACACTTTTCCACTTTGTAGCAATTTTGCGTGGCAAATCTCTAGCAAGAGCAAAGTTGCAGTGGTGAGTCTACAGCAAGAGCTCTGTAAGTCTACAGCATGAAAATTCAGCCACAGTGACCCCTGTGGTGGGATGACTATTGCACAACATAACTGAAACAGAACTTGCAGCAGACTTGCAGAATGTTTGCAAAGAATATTGATCTGGAGTCATGCAATGCGGACTTGCTGAAATTGCGCAACAAACTTGTGAAGCCTGGCAAGTCTAGCAATAGCTAAGCAAGTCATTTTCAAACTTGCAGCACAATTGCTTGCTATCTGGGTCAGCATCTAGGAACATGAGATGGCACACGGGACGATCATTTATTTAACAATAACAATAATATTAAATAAAAGCACACATATTATGCAGCACAGTACTTAAATAAAGTTTAACAGTGCTAAAATGCCATAATATTAATAATAATAACAATCAAATACTGTATACTGAAAAATAAAATACAGTATACTCAAAAGAGTGCAAACCAACATGTGCAAACTTTTGTGAATAAAGTGCAAATAGTGCAAACTTCTGGTAACGCCGGTTTTGCACAAAATAAATTTGTTCAAATTAATAAACACACTTAAATTAATAGCAAGTCCAAAGTTCTGTGTAAATAGTGCATAAAGATGCAAAATAACTTTTATCTTGTGTTCAAGTCTCTTTTCAGTGCTCCAGTGCTCATGCTCTCTAAAGTAAATCACTCACCAGTGCAATTTGACCTCTTAGTAAAAGAAAATTAAATAGCGGTTATATCCTCTAATCCTTTCTCCAACTCGATCTGCTCCACACCTCAGGGCACTTTAAATCGCTTCCTCTCCTGCAGGCACCAACTGCCAAGGCGAATCACTGCAGTAGATGGATAAAAATAATTTGTTCCCTTCCACGGAGCACATACAGAAAGCACAGACTGGGAAGAAGCTCATTGCGTAAAAGTGTTTTATTAAAACCCCACAAAAGTAAAAGCAATACGCTCACATAATGTTCTGCCCGAATCCTAGTGCACGGAATAATCAGCTCAACTATCAGGGAGAGCTTTGCTGCTCCGCACGGTGCTTTGCCTAAAGCACAAATGATTGTCCCAGGATCCAAACCACATATTGAGAAGGACCTTAAAAAATAAAGTAAAAAAACAAATCTAATGACAAGAATAAGAATTAATAGACACATTTATACCTATCGCCATCCCACTGGCCAATCTGTTTAAGAGTTTCAAGGGAAAAACTGAACAAATCAGCCTCCATAGCAGCCCCAATATGAAATGAGCAAGAAACAAAAGCAGAAGTTAAGTTTAACAAGGAAAAACACATTTAGAAAGAACAGACGTACAGTAAATCGATGCCTGGGCTCAAGGTGAAAAGTTCTGATGAAACCAGAAGAGACAGGCCACGCAGAAAGACATTGCTTAACTCTGGACATTGGGCAAAAAGTTAAAAAAAACTATGAAGAACAGTGCAAATACCCCTACCAAACTGTTCCATTTTTGAACGCTTTCAGAAAAGGCTAAAAACTAAAACCAAATGGCACATAAATAAATAACTAAATGGGACCATTTATTTACAGCAGTAAAATCACCAAGGTTCAAACAACCTAACAAAAAAGATACCTAGAAATGCAAAGTTTCATAAGGTGAAATACACACAACCTGATAAGCTAAGGATTTTTTAGGTGCCAAGGGAATCCCCAGGAAAATGACTCACAACAAGCTTATTAAAAATGTAAGCATTTTATTATTTACAAACTTTAAAAATACACTGTAAAAAACATCATAAGGCGTAGAGCGTTAACATCCTGTAGATATTTGTCATTACTAACCCCTGCTAGCAAGGCAGACCTCCTATCTCTAATATACCAATATTACAATAAAAATATTGAAGATGCAAAAAATGCTCTATATGAAAAGTAGGTACTGCAGCTGTGTACTGTGCAGGGTAATAATCAATTGTCCCAACGTGGTTTGCAGCCCGTTGCTTCTTCAGGAGGCCCAATGACTCTAGGGCAGGGGTAGGCAACTTTTTGAGCACAGTGTGCCGAAAAATGTTTTCAAGAACTGAGCGTGCCGATTTTATAACAAAAAAATGTCAACTTCACACTCTCATTTGCGAAAAGGATTTTTTATAAAGTAAATGCTGTAAACTACTTGAGTAATAGTGACTAATTAACATACTGCACTCTCACGCCTCAGACCAGCTCCAGTTCCTGCAACTCCACACTTCAGCTCAGCCCCAATTCATACACCTCCAGTCCTCACATCAGCTCCAATTAATACACCTCTAGTCCTCAGATCAGCCCCAATTCCTACACCTTTCCAAAACCCTCTAACCCACCTGACTTAACCGACCAATCCTGTTAACTCACTTGCATCTCACCTTTCCCTTATCCTTAACTTACCTCCTGAACTAATAGCCCCTGTACCACCTCACCCTTCTTAACCAACCCTGTTTAATCTCTACCTATTCCTATTCTACTGTTAATGCCATGATCCCATGCGGAAAGGGGGGCCTAAGTGGCTCTCCCCTTTCGAATCCCATTAATTTCAATGGCCCCTGTTCACATCTGAGCCTGAAGCTCAAAAAAGTACAGGAGCTTCTTTTTGGCAGATTACAAGCAGTTTTGGCCCCATAGACTTTAATGGAAACGCCTGGAGCAGAAAAATGCTCAAAAAATGCTCAATTAGCAGCTCTCCACCCCTAATTTCCTCCCCTCCCTCTAGTGCTTTCTATTGGCTAAACAAAAACACCTGGAGCTGTAAAACGCTTGTAATACACTTCTAAAATGCGTAAAAAGCTTTTAAAAAAGCTGCAAAAAGTGTGGAAAAAAAAAACGCCCAAAAAATGCCAGTAAATCGATACACTCACGTGTGAATGGAGCCTAATAGTTCTTCCTGAATAGCATTAACAATTCACTGTTTGCGTTCACATACAGACTATTTTTTATATACCCTTTTTATTAAAGGGGTTATAAAGGTTAGGTTTTTTTTCACCTTAATGCATTCTACAGTCAGCTATAGCTGCCGACTGTATCACGGGAGCGGGCCGGCAATAACTAACCCCCATGGGAGAGAGCTCCTATGAAGGGGGTTAGTTCATGCAGGGAAGAGCCGAGACAGCCGCCGAGGGACCCCAGAAGACCAGGATCGGGGCCACTGTGTGCAAAATGAGCTGCACAGTGGAGGTAAGTATGACATGTTTGTTATTTTTTTTTTTAAACGGGAACCTTGAGGCTGGATTTACACTTGCACGTTGCGTTTTTGAGCTCCGGAGTCTTTGGCAAGATATCAATCAGTGGTTCAGCGGTTCGTCTGTGTTCTAGCTGTGGATTTGCTGACCTGGGGGGGGGGGGGTGAGGGAAGCTGCTGTTATCATGAGGGGGGAACTCCATGCCAAATTTTAAATAAAAAGACGGCATGGGTTCCCCTCCAAGAGCATACCAGGCCCTTAGGTCTGGTATGGATTTTAAGCGGAACCCCTACGCCGAAAAAACAGCGTGGGGGTCCCCCCAAAATCCATACCAGACCCTTATCCGAGCACGCAGCCCGGCCAGTCAGGAAAGGGGGTGGGGACGAGCGAGCGCTCCCCCCTCCTGAACCGTACCAGGCCGCATGCCCTCAACATGGGGGGGTGGGTGCTTTGGGGCACCCTGCCCCCATGTTAATGAGGACAAGGGCCTCTACCCGACAACTCTGGCCGAGCGCTGAGACGACACTGGAGAGCAGAAGAAGAGACCCCCGAAGTCGGAAGAAGAGCCCCGGAGCTGCCTAATAAATTACTTTAAAAACCTATGTAGTGTGTTTTTTTATTGACATTTTTTTTCCACCAGGTGAATGGGTAGGAGTACGATGTACCTTATACTCATTCACATAAGGTGGGTGCCGGGATCTGGGGCCCCCTTATTAAAGGGGGCTCCCGGATTCCGATAAGTCCCCCGCCCGCAGACCCCGACAACCAACGGCCAGGATTGTTGGGTAGAGGCCCTTGTCCTCATCTCATCAACATGAGGGCAAGGTGCTTTGGGATGGGGGGGCCGCAGGGCGCCCCCCTGCCCCAAAGCACCCACCCCCCATGTTGAGGGCATGCGACCTGGTACGGTTCAGGAGGGGGGGGGCGTTCGCTCAACCCCACCCAATTAAGCTAACAAACAGTTACAATTTGTCTTATAAGGAATGTACGATTTATTTCAGAAACCTGAACATATATACTTCCTGAGGTTGTTAGAAATGGTCATTCCACTGTTCATACTATTCACAGTGATGTATAGGTGGCTGTAATGATAATACCAGGTGTGATCAATGGGGTTCTGTTGATTAATGACGACTCCAGGTAACCATGTAGATCAGGTGTCTCCATAACCACACTGTCTTACAATTGCTGCTTTGTTTTGCAGTCAATCTTAATAATGTTTTTTGGAGATGGATAATACTTCCTTTTGATGCCATACTTTAAAAGTTAGACTTTAATTTTTTTAGAGATGAGAAAAAAAATTTGGAAAAAAAATGATTTTCAGTTGATTTCGGCCACATAAAATTGTAAAAGAAGAGGCTAAGGCCTCGTACACACGACCGATTTTCTCGTCGTAAAAAACACGTCGTTTTTTTCGACGAGATTCTTGTTAAGCTTGTCGATTTTCTCGTCAAGCTTTCTATGCGTACACACTGTCATTTCCCAATTTCCTCGTGGTTCTCTGCGCTCACGTCCAGCACGTACGACGGCACTATAAAGGGGAAGATCTTTTTTCTTGGCGCCACCCCTTGGGCTGCTTTTGCTGATCTCGTGTTACCGCGTGTGAAGTAAAAGTTTGGGAAGAGACGATTCGCGCTTTTCAGTCTTCGTACTTTTCAGATCGTTTTCTGCCGTTCAGTTTGTGCTTGTGGGTTCGTATCTTGACTTTCAGGGCGTCTAGGCAGGTGGTATCTGTTTTACAGTGCGTTCTTGCCTGTTCGTTTCTGAATTTCAGTTCGTTATTCATAGGCCTTGCTGTTCTAAAGTGCGTTCTGTTCTGTACGTTCTGATTAGACGACCGTTTCCTAGCCATGTCGCCTGGACGTTCTCGTCGTCGAGTTCGTGCTGTGCGTGCGCTTGGTGTTGGTCTGCTTGTTTTGGACCAAGACCAGTCCATGAATGGTGTGAGGAGGAGTTCATGGACCAAGAATTGGTTGCTCCAGCGGGACCAATTCTGCCACATGCCTCTGCTGCGGGAGATCGTCGAGAATAATCCTGAGGACTACAGGAATTTTCTGAGGATGTCTGACCCCGTTTTTCAGGAACTGTTGGCTTTGGTGTCCCCCTATATTACCAGGAAGGACACTGTTATGCGGGAAGCCATCAGTGCTGAGCAGAGGCTCATTGCCACGTTGCGTTACCTGGCGACAGGGAGAAGTCTTCAGGACTTGAAGTTCACCACAGGCATCTCCCCCCAGGCTCTGGGCCTCATAATCCCAGACACCTGTTCTGCTATTATACAAGTCCTGCAGGAGGACTATATTAGGGTAAGTTTTCTCCCTTCACATCACATTTTATGTATTACATGTATGCTAATGTATTGTATTTCTTTCATCCTTTCCTAATTACCATGATTGTAATATGCTGAGAATGTCCCCTTTGTCCCCATGCATGCTGGAAGTTTTTAAATGCCCCTTTTTTATCCTCCCTAAATATTTCCCCTCACTAACTTTTCCAGCAGGGGCGCCTGTTGCTCCAAATGTTGGGGGGTTACAACCCCAATTTCGGAAATAAACTTCCTCCTTTTTTGCTCTGTTGCCTAATAAACGCCCCCAGTTGTCCCCTCCAATGCAGCCATTTAGTCCCCTCTATTGCAGCCAGTTTCCCCCCAGCCCTGCACTTACCTTCTTGTGGTCAGCGCCATCCTTCTTCTGTCCTTGATGTCTTCTCCTTCCCTTCATGTTGCATCAGCCAATCATGTTACCATTAAACAGACTTGGTGAACATGATTGCCAGAGCAGCCTGCCAGTGTTTACACAAGGAATGCCCCCTCCTTGCGTCCCCGATTTTTCTTTGAGGAAGCCAATTACATCCCTCAGGTTGTAATTTGCAAGACTTTTTTAATACCTGTTTCTGCTCTGCAATTTTAACCCCCTAAATGACGCAATTAATCATATGTCGGTCGCTTTACAAGAGGCCATCCACCTGAATAGTGTGCGGCATAGACAATACATAGGTTCATGCAACGCATGAACCTATGTATTGTTCTGAGTGATGGGCACAGGAGAGAGGGGACAGTGCTCCAGCGCCCACTCTGGACGCACCGCCACTGCAATGCTATCCTGTGGCCAAACACATCTCCCCCCCCCAAAATAATTTAGTAATGGCCCATCAGAGGGGGTGATGAATATGATAAATGAGCCTTCCATTATACTTTTTTTACACACCTTAATAAACGTATAATTAGATTGATGTTGGTCTCTAATTTTTTGGTCTTGAATTTGCTTGTAATGTATGCCTTTGTTTTTCTAATATTATTTCATCTTGTTTCACTCCACAGCTTCCTTCAACGCCACAGGAATGGCAGACTGTGGCATCGGAGTTTGCCACGCGGTGGGACTTCCCCAACTGCGGTGGTGCCATAGACGGGAAGCACGTCCGCATCGTGCCGCCACCCCGTTCTGGATCCTACTACTACAACTACAAGGGGTTTCATAGCATTGTGCTGATGGCGGTGGTGTCAGCACGGTATGAATTCCTGCCGGATGTCCGATGGGGGATCCTTCATCCAGACGGAGTTTGCCCTCCGTCTCCAGAGTGACGACCTTGCATTGCCACCGGATGCAGGGAATATTGAAGGACTCCCCTTTGTTTTCTTGGCTGATGAAGCCTTCGGACTCGGACGGCATCTTATGAGGCCATTTCCACAGAGGACCCTGACCCCAGAGAAGAGTGTGTTCAATTACCGGCTGGCCAGGGCCCGAAGAGTCGTTGAAAATGCCTTCGGCATAATGGCCAGCCGGTTCCGCCTTTTTATGACTTCCATCCACTTGGCGGACTACAAAATAAACTATGTAGTGTTATGCTGCTGTGTGCTACACAATTTTCTTTGCCGCAAAGCGAATTCATATATGGCCTCAGTTTTGCCAGAGGCTGGACTTTCCCCTGCAAATCCCCTTCCGGGCCTGGAATCTGCCCGTCTTGGCTTGCCCCCCCAAAATGCCCGTGTGGTTCGGGACAAATACATGGAGTATTTCACGGGTAGGGGGGCAATTCCTATGCCAGCCTATGTCTAAGTATCCCAATAAAAATCTTGTTTAAACCTTTAATTATTTGTTCTTTCCTGTCTCCTAGTTTGTCTTTGTGCATTTGTAGTGGCAAGTGTATTTTACTTTAGTAAATAACAACCAATTTCACTATGTTACCTTACAAAAGAACCAAATAAGCTTAGAGTGTATTATAAAAAGAAGCTACACGTTGTTTGTGGTCAAATATTTTACTCTCTGCACATTTTTTTTTGTTTTACTTTGGGGTTGGCCTGACCACAACCCGTCAAATTTTGGCTTATGAAAATACAAAAATACCACTTGCATTTCTAAAATGACAACATTGGATACCTCTGAGCAATCTGAGACATTCAGTTACACAAACTATGTCTCTATGTGCCCGTCCTAATATGGGGTCCTGCCACCCCTTGCCCAGCCAAAAATTCAATATGCACACATTTTTACTTTTTTGCAAATAGGAAGTTTACAATCCTGATCCCTATTGTCAACATGTGCTATCTGCCATCAGGGGTGATCAATGGATGTGTTTTGGGGGTGCATCCCCTTCCTCAGTTCACCGACTTTTGATACGAGGAAGGGGTTGCACCCACAAAAGACGTACATGGATATCCCCTGATGGCAGATAGCACATGTTCACACACTGTGTGCATATTCAATTTTTGGCTGCTTTGTTACTCAAAAAATTAGTAAAAATATAAAAACAAACATGTAAAAACAAATGTGTTTGGATGGCTTATTGAATTCTCCCCAAAACATCGAGAATGTCTTTAAATGTTTGTTCCATCACATGGATTCTTTGTTTAATTAGGTCCAGTTCCGTGCTACATTCCATCACTTGCTGGATGAGGCGGAGGGCACTGTCAGCAGAGAACGGTGTGCTATCCTTCACAACATTTCCATCCCCTAAAAACCATAAAAAAAAAATAATAAAACTCTGCAGGCCTACCTCGCTTACCTTAAGCTGTGGTGTCAGATACTGACCTGTTGTGGTGACCAGATCCACAACGTCATCCACCTCTCCTTCCTGCACTTCTCCTTTCTCCACCTCAACTTCCTGCACATCTTTCGGTTGTGGATCTTTGGGAGTTTGGGGTTGCTTGGAAGTTGTGGGGTGCATGTGCTCCCTGGAGTGTCCTCCTCCCAGTCTTCTCTCCCCTATGAGAATAAAACCAAAGGTCTATTTATCACACTGTAAAAATCTCATTTTTAAACTTAAAACAGGCTAAATTGTTTGGAAGTGGGGTACAAGTGTGTGTTTGTGCGGAATTAAAAGAAAAATGCATTCTTTATGACCCCAAATATATTTATTATTCACATTTGGATGTAATTTTTTGGACATGGAGGCACCACAAATAAACTCTGATGCACCTGTGTGGGACACCCAAAAAAGGCGGGTCTGGTGGCCCACACTATAGTGCTCCAAAGTACAGATGTGGAAGCAGCTGCTGAGTGTCCTCTCCTTTACACTGATTAAAGTTTGCATTTCATTCTCCTTACAAACACATCATCTAGACTTAAAAATTATCCACAATACTTGATCAAAAATGGCAGATGTCTAATTACTTTTGGGGGTCTTAAATAAGCCAAAACCACGGATAGTGGCCGAACGAAGTGTCGGTAACGTAACGAACGATTACTGTGCCCAACCTAGTTCAAAATAATACATTTTGGAAGGGAGTCCAATATGCTTTAAAAAAAAAAAAGTCAGTTTCTAAAAAGATTAATAGCAGAAAGGTCGTCATTTTACTTACTTTTAGCGAGCATCCTCTTTATGCTCCTCAACTGGTCTGGCTCCCTCAGTTTGAGGTCTGACCACCTCTTTCTGAGCTGCTCATTTGAGCGTTTCACCCCGAACTTCGCCCTCAGACTCTTCACAACTTTAGTGAGGATTTTGGCCTTCCTTCTATTTGGTTTGCTATACGGCCCATGCTTGGCATCATAATCAGCCTTGACCAAGATGTCCACCATCTCTGCCATCTCCGCCAAAGACATATTCGATGCCTTGAATCTCCTCCTTGATCGTGACGTGTCCTCGGTCTCCGGGCTTGTCTCCTCGCTAGTTGCGGAATTATCAGACACCTGCTGTAACTCCGCCATATCTGTCTGCGCGCCGAAAGAGAAGGGGCGGGGAAAAGATGTTAGTTAGAACGTCATGGGCGGGCGACGTGTGCGGAGCGACGTGTTCGAATTTGGACGCATGCGTGGTGTGTATATAGCAAACACACATGTGACTATAGTACGTTCGGTGTGCGGAGAGAGGAGTTCAAGTGACGGACGTGCGAACGAAGGTATGTGATTTTGTGAGACTTGTTAAAATTGTTGGCCTATACTGTCTTGAGATTGTTGGAGGATATATATGGTGACTAGGATGTGAAGGAGGTTAGACTGTTTGCCTCACATTATTTAAATATAATTTATTTTACTTGCAGATACAATATGAATGTATTTATTAGCGACAAAGAGTTCCTGGCGGAATTTATTGACCGGGTAAGGGAGCTGCCGGCTCTGTGGGAGACCAAAAACCCCATCCATAAAAAAAAAGGGGTGAGAAAAGCAGCGCTGGAGAAGCTGCTCCCATTTGTGCATACCAAGGTGCCCACAGCCACAGCAAAACAAGTGGACACTAAAATTGGGAGCTTGAGAGGTACCTACAGGACTGAACGCTCTAAGGTGCTGGCTTCTCAGAGGTCAGGAGCAGCAGCAGATGATGTTTATGTCCCGGTTTTGTGGTACTACAGCAGGATGTGCTTCCTGGATGACCACATTGAGCCAAGGCCATCACTCTCCACTCTTCCCCCCAGACTTCCCTGCAGCCAACCTGAGCCTTCTCTGGAGCAAGAGGAGGCAGCCATCCTGGATGATCCTGATTTGGCCATCTGGAGCCAGGTATAGTATTAACTGAAAATGTAGTGGGATAAAATTAATGTTTCCCAAATATGTCAGGATGAGAAACATACATTATTTTGTATTCAACAAGTGAAATCATGATCTGTAGACATTATTCTGCACTTAATTGTGTGGTAAATAGTCAAGCTGATGTAGTGGTAAATTTAAAGCAAGGATTTATGCATTTACATTCTAATTGCTTCCATCAGGATTACAAAGTTTGATGCAAAGATTAAACCAACATATTAAACTATGTTTCTTTTTCATACACAGGATGAAATCAGCCAGGAGGAGGGTCTGGAAACTGTCAGGCAGGAGGAGGAAGGGCCCAGTGGCAGCCAGGAGGTGGCAGGGCCCAGTGGCAGCCAGGAGGTGGCAGGGCCCAGTGGCAGCCAGGAGGTGGCAGGGCCCAGTGGCAGCCAGGAGGTGGCAGGGCCCAGTGGCAGACAGGAGGTGGCAGGGCAAAGGAGAAGCACCAGATCCCAGGTGCCTCCCATCAGGCTTCACAAAAGAGGCAGGAGGGACAGGACCACCAGTGAGGCAGCAATGGCCCTTATTAAAGAGGCCCATGCCACCCTCAAGGAGCCCACATCCCCTGAAGAGGCCATTGCCGGCCTAGTGGAGGCTAAGTTCAAGGTGATGAGCATGGAGCAACGCCTCCTATGCGAACCCCTGCTCATCACCTTGCTCAACAATGGGGTGATGGAGCAAATTACCCCCAATACCGCCATATGTGAGGTGGCCCAACTGACCCAACCTCAACCTCCACCTCCACCTTCCTCTTCTGCCCCACCCCCTTCTGCTACCCCTCCACCTTCTGCCCCACCCCCTTCTGCTACACCTCCACCTTCTTCTTCTGCCCCACCCCCTTCTGCTACACCTCCACCTTCTGCCCCACCCCCTTCTGCTACACCTCCACCTTCTGCCCCACCCCCTTCTGCTACACCTCCACCTTCTTCTTCTGCCCCACCCCCTTCTGCTACACCTCCACCTCCTCCTCCTGACAGGAGTACCCCTCCAGTGGGCCAGCCTCCAGCTAAACGAAGAAGGAAGGCTTCAGTAAAGGCTGCAGGGAAGGTTGCCAGGAAGAAGAGGAAGTGATGGCCTTGCTTCATTGTGGTCGCACTGGTCGGACAGAAGGCAGCCTGTTGTAGTACCACACACTTGGGACATATATCTCACCTGCTGCTGTTCCTGACCTCTGGGAGGCCAGCATCAGATTGTGTTCTGAAATGTGGGCCTTCTCAAGCTCCCAATTTTAGTGTCCACACAGGGTTGCTGTGTGCTCTGGGGTCCCTGGGATGCACAAATGGCAGCAGCTTCTCCAGCGCTGCCTTCTCTTTATTTAATTTATAAACATGAATAAATGTGTTTTTTGTTTAAGTTCATACTTGACTATGTGTATTTTTAAATTAAAAAAAAACAAGCTTTGGAGTAAGCAGATACATTTGACTGACAATAAAAGGCACAGATATCACCCCCCCCCCCCAAAAGAATAACTAAATCTGATTAGCTCAAAAACATGGTGTGAAATTTTAAAAATATAGATTAGAAAATTAAATGGGAGATCGCTATCAAAACATTGAGAAATTATAATTAACATCATTTTGAAAAATCTAACCATTTAAATTATTCCTAAAAACTTGCACGATATAATACACATAAATCTTATAAAGAGCAGCATGAAAAAGGTTAAAAATAAGGCATAACTCTGTGTGAATATCAGCAGCAAAAGAAGGTCTCTCGTTTTGATTAATGTAACATTCTAACGAAGAATTCAATGCAGAACATTTAAACGATGAAATATTTATGAGCGTGACGAATGTGCTCTCTCCATTATGAAGGCTTGTTTTACCAGAAGATGCGCTCCCGTCTCATAGTTGCTTGTGAGCATGCGCGCTTTTGGAAGAGTCGTAAAAGCATACACACGAACCATTTTCTCGTCACAAAACAGGCCGACGAGAAACACGACGAGGAAATCTGGACTCCTGACGAGAAAATAGAGAGCAGGTTCTCTATTTTCTCGTCGAGATTCTCGTCAAGTTTCTCGTCGTAAAACCATACACACGAACGTTTTTCTAGACAAAAAAACTCTCGCGGCACTTTTCTTGACTGTTTACGACGAGAAAATCGGTCGTGTGTACGAGGCCATAGTGTTTTGTTTTCCCTTTGAAACAGAAAACAGACTGAAGTATTACATGCTAAATTTCGTTTTGCACTTTTGTAATTAATGTTTCTATATTAGGGTTAAATAAAATAGAAGCAAAAAAAAAATTATTAAAAGTAGTTTTCTTGTTTTTTTCCCCAGTTTTTTTTCCAGTTTCTTATGTATATATATAGGTAATGATATAAAAAAAAATTATACTACTTCCTACCATATAATATAGATGAACTGAGGAAGACATTTGAAGTCCAGCCTGGGTGACAACCAGCAATGAAGACAGCCACCCTGGGGCAATAAGTATGTTATTTGCAGGATTTCTAGGTGAAAAGAACATGAATGTAGCCAGAACATGTAAGGATTGTTTTAGGGTTTAGATACACTTCAACTAAAACAATGATACTATAGTACAGCCATAACTTGAAACACATCCTAGCTTTGTGATCACTTGTATGTTTTTCTCTGATATGTGGTCTTGTATCTGCAATACTGATCCTGTTACATAGTGGTTATGATTTACCAAAACATTAAAAACTGTTTACCTTTGCAAAGGGAACGTTCACTGAGCTTAGTAAGGCTACTTTCACACTGGGGCGCTTTGCAGGCGCTATAGAGCTAAAAATAGCGCCTGCAAAGCGCCCTGAAAGAGTCGCTCCTCTCACTCCAGTGTGAAAGCCTGAGGGCTTTCACAATGGAGCGGTGCGCTGGCAGGACGCTCAAAAGTGTCCTGACAGCCGCGTCTTTGAGGCGCTGTAAGAGCGGTGTATACAGTGCTCCTACAGCGCCCCTGCCTATTGAAATCAATGGGCAGCTCCGGCGGTTTTAACCCTTTTTCGGCCGCTAGCGAGGGTTTAAAAGCGCCCGCGGAATTTTCAGCCGGCGATTCCCTACACCATAAGAACGATCATAGTGGCGGTTACTGTTTTTTTTTTTTAAAGCATGAAACTGTTTTTTTTTTCCCAAAAAAATGCGTTTTAAAAATTGCTGCCCAAATACTGTGCGAGATAAAAAGTTGCAATGACCGCCATTGTATTCTCTAGGGTCTTTGCTAAAAAAACATATATAGTGTTTGGGGGTTCTATGTAATTTTCTAGCAAAAAAATGAGGATTTTTACATGTAGGAGCGAAGTGTCAGAATTGGCCCGGATGGGAAGTAGTTAAAAGGGAACACAGGGGGGCGTGGCCTGGACATGGACGGATAGAGACGTGCATTTGCAGAGCTCCCATCCTATCTGATGATCTACAATAAGTCAGCGCAATATGTACACTTCTAAAAAGAGATCTGCAAAGAGGAACAATAGATCTACCAGATCCACGGCCCAGATTCCACAGCCGGGTGAGATAGAGAGACTTTTCCAACTCTCCCAGCTACACTCGCCGGGATCCAAGATGGCGTCGCCACGAGGGGACACGGAGGGGGACCGAGAAGCCTGCGGCTCTCCGGACTTAAGTATGGGTGCTCCACTTACTAGCCAATACCTTGGAGCCCCCCCGGTCCTTCAAACCGACCCAGGAGATACCCCGAGAACAGCCTCTCAATCGGTCACGATGGACCCAGAGCTGCGTTTGCTACTGCAAGCACTTCCCACTAAGGCAGACATTACAGCCCTTATGGGAATGGTGGAAGCTGCACACCGTAAAGAACTGGCGGTGGTGAAGACGGAGGTGAAAGACCTGTCCACCAGACTCACTAAAGGAGAGTCCTCACTAACAGCCCTGGAGCGCCGGGTGGAGGCGATGGAGGAGACCCAGGACAGTCAGATGGAAGCTCTCACAGAACAGCAGCTGCGACTCGAGGAAATGGAGGACCGCAGTCGCAGGAACAACCTGCGTATACGGGGACTCCCAGAAGCAACTGGTCCTGAAGACCTAGCGGACACGGTAACGGCTATTTTCCGTACTATAGAGGGGATTGAATTGCCACCCCACCTGGAATTCGACAGAATTCACAGAGCGCTGGGGCCAAAATCATCTGACCCAGCCAGGCCCAGAGATGTGGTGTGTAGGTTGCACCATTACAAGCACAGAGAAGAAATTATCCAGAGGTCTTGGGAAGCGGACAGCCCGGAATTCGACGGTGTGGCGATCAAAATACTTCCAGATCTATCTCGCCCCACGCTACAGAGACGGGCGATTCTGAAACCTCTCCTGGAGCTGGCCCGCAGTAGAGGAGCAACGTACTGCTAGGGATACCCGATGTCCATCACGTTCCGGAGAGACCAAAGATTCTTCACGCTCAGAAAGCCAGAGGCACTGCCGGATCTTTTCATCTTCCTCGACGCAGAACCTATTGTGGTCCCAGACTGGCTTGCCCTCATACCTAGAGCTCAAGACCATGGCAACTTCCAGAGAGTGCGTGGGGATCCACCGCCCAGACAGCAACGGGGCCGGAGGAGACCTAGAGCGACGTCCCAGGAAGGAGAACGGGAGCTGTGACGGAGAGGGATGGACACCGGTAATTATGCCTGCCTGACCTGTTGACACCCTTGTCCCCTGCCTGTCCCCCCCCCTTTTTTTTTCTCTCTCTCTCCGTCACCTGTTGGCGCTGGAACGGCGCTGACGCTCCCCCCTCCCCCCCATGCTCGCCAGCGCTAGATCAACAGGGCTCTCCCTTATAGCCAAGACAGCTGGAGACCCACCTGGATGGAGGGGAACATTTGCTGCTTCCGTTTGCGGGCCTTACCCGAGACGGTCTTTTTGGCATCACTAGACATCATCAGCCCGCTGCAAGACCCTGATACTCCAGCCCCCGGGTTTGGGCGTTTTGGCCTGGACCCATGATATATGGCGCAGCCCCCGCAGAGACCCCTGCATTACAGGATATTGACAGTAGCTGGCTCCATGGGGATGCGCCGGACCCGGATCACCCTGCGGCTCTCCTGTATTCACAGAAGTTTACGAATCCCAGAGACAATAGGGAGAGGTACACGCTGCATCTGCATCCTAGCAATCCCTGCAATAGATAACACTTTTACAGAAGGACCAGGTGTACTGGGCACCCGGTTGGGGATGAGGGGGGAGGGTATTCTTGGGAAAGTGGAAGGAAGTATATCTGAATTATTATGACATTGAGCATTATTGCCACTTTCATTGCATTTATGTGGATTCTTGATATACAACGCCCATTATTACTCCACCCAAGGTAGCCTCAGATGTTGAGACTCAGATAGCCGCCGCTATGTCAGCATTTTGGGAGCCAGAGTGAGCAGACCAACCAGATCTGTGGGGGGAATTTGAATGTATCGATTTTAAATTACATAAGGGGGGGCATGCAATCTAGAGCAGCAAGGACATACTGTCCAGACCAGAACACGGGGGATAGTCCGGCTATACCTCATGTGAAATCCAGATAGGTTGAAGGGGGAGACCCTGGGGGATGGAGGAATAGGGGGATACAGTGGGGATGTGGGGCGGAAAGTATACGGGCCCGGGCAGCCGGCCGTGCGCGGGACCCGCGTCCCTGTGGAGTTTTTGGGGGGGATGTCCGCCTGCGTGCGGTGGGGAGGGGAGGGTAGGGGGCCTGGGGCTGAGGAGGCGACCTATAGAGGCAGGCATGGTTGAGGGGGAAATATATTCCCTTAGTTTAAGGTTGACCGCAGGATTGGTATCCGTTATTTTATGTATGCACTTCTTTCTGTTCCATGTAAGGTCCTCCTCGCTCATTTCATTTTCCTTATTTATTTTTTTTTTTTATATATTCTTTTTGGTTCCTTATGTTACAATGGTGTATTATTGATGACTGCACGTTACAGCAGAGTTTCGTTGGATTGGGAGACAAGAGTCGGGAGCTCGTTCTTTCCCGAGCCTTGTCTTACCCGCACCCCAAATAGGCTGGTGTATTTTGCCGGGGGGGTACAACGTTGGCCCCCAGGCATTATATACAAATAATAAGTTACTTAGAGGACTAAGGGCACTAGGCCCAGTCCTCTACATTTGCTCTTTCACTCTTTTATTCTTACTCTCTTCTTTCTTACTTTCTCTTTCACCTGCTACCCCCCCCCCCCCTCTCTATCCCCCTCCCGTCGCCCTTTACGTCACCCCTATCTTGGACTAGCACCCTTGCCCTCCCCCTCCCTACCCAGAATCCAGTCTCCACTTCCTTCCCCTTACCTCCTCCCCAATTATGGCATTACACCATCTCAAAATTCAGTCACTTAATGTGAAAGGCCTTAACACGCCAGAAAAAAGGCGCATACTGCTGGACGACCTGAAAAGATCCCAGACGGATGTGGCTCTGATCCAAGAGACACACTTTAAGCACAATAGACTACCGTATTTACGCAACAGACATTACCCGATGACATACCACTCTGTTAACCCCACAGCCAAATCTAAGGGAGTCTCCATATTAATTTCCAGCAAAGTCCCATGGCAATGTCAGGACTCACTAATCGATCCCTCTGGAAGATACATTTTCCTCAAGGGACTCATAGGCAACGTGCAAGTTACGATTGCAACATTATATGCCCCCAACGACCTGCAGGCGACATTCTTGGAGCATACTTTGGAGAAACTCCAGGAATTTAGGGCAGGACAATTACTGTTTGGTGGAGACTTTAACGCTCCATTGATTCCCTCGGTAGACACCTCAGCAGGCAAATCTTCAATGCCAGTGAATCAACTCAAACGCATAGCAAAGGCACTACATAAATCACAACTCATTGATATCTGGCGACTACAACATACGGGAGACCGTGACTATACGTTTTATTCTCCTGTACATCAGGTATACAGCAGAATAGATTACTTTATGATCCCTCATACACAACTTCACGCAGTAGAAAGCACATCCATAGGAAACAGGACGTGGTCTGACCATGCACCAATCTGTCTGATTTACAAGCTTTCTGACGTATCCTCACCTAGACATAAATTCTGGAGACTTAATGAAAGCCTACTGCAAACACCAGAGGTGCTAGCGGAGATAACCTCGGCTTTAAATCACTACTTTCAGGAAAACGACCAGCCAGAGTGTGACCCGGGGATATTGTTGGAGGCACACAAATCAGTCATGAGAGGGATTTTCATTAAGCACGGAGCCCGTATTAAACGGGAACGCACTACACAGCTTACCCAGCTACTGAAAAAATTAAACATCACTGAATCCAGACATAAGCACGCCCCCACACAAACCTCTGAGGCGGAGTTGACAATTATCAGGAAACAGATTACTGACATTCTACAATACAGAGCCAAGGCAGCCATACAGTCGTGTCGGAAATTGGCGTACGAATCAGGGGATAAATGTGGGAAGCTATTAGCAAAAACAGTCAGGGAACATAAATTATCTACATACATTCCCCATATCACCAAGGCAGGAGGTCAGAAAGCAACTTTACCCTCACAGATCACACAAGAATTTAAAGATTTTTACTCCAAATTATATAACCTCCCAGCGGCTTCGCCATCCCAAGCAGACATGGCACACTACATTATTTCGTCCGCAATGCCCTCACTTACACTAGAGTCCCGAGAAGAACTAGAATCCCCGATAACATTATTAGAACTTCAACAAGCTATCAAAACAATGAAACCGGGTAAGGCCCCAGGACCCGACGGGTACACCCTACAATACTACAAGAAACTCACAGCGATACTGGGGCCGCGCATGCTTGGGCTGTTTAACGCCATAGGATCCGGCAAAGTATTCGCCAGGGATAGCTTAAGTGCCCATATCTCAGTAATACATAAGGAAGGAAAGGACCCGACAGCATGCAGTAGCTATAGACCGATATCGCTCCCAAATGTTGATTTAAAAATTTATACCAAGATCATTGCCACCAGACTTGCGAGACACCTTCACCATCTAATTCATCTAGACCAGGTAGGCTTTATCCCATCTAGGGAGGCAAGGGACAGCACCATTAAGGTGCTGAACTTATTACATAGAGTGAAGATCACAAAAACCCCGTGCGTACTACTGAACACCGACGCCGAAAAGGCCTTCGACCGGGTGAATTGGTCGTTCATGCTTACAGTCCTTCGACACGTAGGCCTGGGAGAGGTAATGTTAAATAGGATAACAGGAATATACACCAGTCCGACAGCACAAGTGAAGGCAAATGGGGTACTATCGGACCCCTTCCCAATATTGAATGGGACAAGACAGGGATGTCCCTTATCCCCTCTTTTGTTTGCCCTCTCACTGGAACCCTTCCTGGCCACAATCAGACGGAACCCCGACATACAAGGCGTGACTGTAGGGCAAACGCAACACAAGATATCAGCATACGCATATGACATGCTCTTTTCACTTACCAATCCAGGGGTGTCCCTCCCGAATCTGCTTAGAGAATTCGATACATATGGGAAAATTTCAAATTTAAAGATAAACTTTTCCAAGTCAGAGGCAATGGCAATATCTATACCACTGCATATGATCCCTACGGTACGATCAAATTTCCAATTTAAATGGACATCCTCCTCCCTGACTTATCTGGGGACCAATATCACACCCGAATTTTCCGGAATTTATGAACGGAACTTCCCTCCTCTACTGTCAAAGGTAAAACTTCTCCTAGACTCGTGGCACAAGGGAATTCACTCCTGGTTTGGAAGATGTAACTTACTGAAAATGTGCATACTGCCTAAGTTCTTATACCTCTTCCAGGCCTTACCCATTAAGATACCACCCTCATACTTTAAGCGGGTACAGGCCTTGTTTACCCGCTTTGTCTGGGCACATAAAAAACCACGGATCTCACGTACTCAGCTGTCAATGCCAAAACAATGTGGAGGGTTAGCACTGCCAGACATAAAGCGATACTACCAGGCAATACACTTAGGCAGGGTTATAGACTGGAGCCGCCACCAAGAATTTAAGTTGTGGGTACAGATAGAACAACACCAGGCTGACATTCCATTAAGAACAGCGATGTGGTGTAGCGAAGCATTGACATCAGAGACAAAATTGCACCCGCTGATAGGCAATACTATTCGCCAAGGTCTACAAGCAGCTTTACAAACTGCCCTGACAACCAAATTGTCACCATTAACACCGATCTTGGGAAACCCCAGGTTTTCCCCAGGAATGGTAGCCACACAATTTCAGATACTACGAGCCGCGGGCCGTACTACAGCATCTCAATATGCGATAGGGGATAGATGGCCCTCCATTCCTGAACTGACGGACGCAACAGGCCCATTCCAACTCCCCTTTTGGAACGCGGTTCAACTACACCACTTCCTTCAGACAATCCTACACCCACAAGAATACTCCAGACCCATGACCACGCTCGAGGAATACTGCTTGGGGATGGAGCCTTTGCCCCGGGTCCTCTCCAAAATGTATTCTCTCCTCAATACACCAACCCAGCAACCACAACTTCCGGGTATTACAAAGTGGGAGACAGACCTAAACCGCACCTTTACGGCGCCCCAAGTACAAAGTATAATACAATTCTCTTTCAAGTCCTCCCTATGTACGAAAATACAGGAGACAAATTACAAAATTCTCACGAGATGGTATTTAACACCCAGCCGCCTACATGTGATTTTCCCAGACACCTCAGAATACTGTTGGCGGTGCGGGACAGAGAAGGGAACACTCCTGCATGTATTTTGGTCCTGCCCCAAGCTAGCAGCATTCTGGACGGGTGTCCGAACTATATCCCAAAAATTCACAGAATACCAGATCCCACATGACCCAGCTTTCTTCCTGCTGCATGTATCGAACCTTTCCCACAGAACATACAAAAAGTCCCTACTACGTCACCTGACAAACGCAGCTAAGTCTTGTATTCCCATACTATGGAAACAACAAACTCCACCGACCATAGCAATGTGGCTGCGGAAAGTGGAAGATATAAACAGACTGGAGGATCTGATACTGACAGCCCAAGACAGACATGAAGTTTACAAAGAGACTTGGACTATGTGGAACATGTTTATTTACTCGGTCGAGGGTACAACCCTTCTCGGAACCTGAGCAACCTCTAAGTTAGAATACAGACTAACATACCAGAGATGCCACCCCCTCCCCCCCTCCTTTCCCCAACCTGTCACCCACCCCCCCTCCATTCCCCTCCCCCCCTCATCCCACTTCTCTCTTCTTCTTGTCTTACTTTTCCTACTTTCTTTTTTTCTACTCTTGTCAGTAGACTCAAACGTATCTAACACGAGCTTTCAGTAGGGTGTATACTTGAGGGTGTATGAGACAGAATACTCTCTGATAATGGGTGGAGGCCCTACCAGACCAAGGCAAAACTGTATTAACGATAGGAACACCTGAAATGCAATCTTATTTAACATAACCTACTGTACTGTAGATTCTGGAGGCTGCGACCTTCGCTGTTTGTTGTGTCTTTATTGTATCTTGTGGGGCTTTACCCCGGCTCTTTTTTAAAAAAAAAAAAAAATCAATAAAAATTATATTTAAAAAAAAAAAAAAAGGGAACACAGGCACAGTAACAGTTTTTCCTGGATAGCATTAACAGTTAACTGTTTGCTTTCACATACAGGCTAATTTTATATAGCCTTTTTATTAAATGTTGGTGTAAAAGCTTTGCAAAAGTAGATGCAAGAAATTAAGCTAACAAACAGTTGCAAACTGTCTTCTAAGGAATGCACATTTTATTTCAGAAACCCGAAATTATAGGGCCAGTTCACACCGAAAATAGGTTATATGGTTTCCAATGGCATAGTTCACACCAGTGCGGTCAGTTCCAGGGCTTTTCAGTTCCAGAAAAAAAAGTAGAACACGCTGCAGTTTTTCTGCACTGGAAAGCGCATCAAAAACGCACTGGAACGCATCAAAAACTTACACAGTGCAGTGAAAAAAGAAGAAGAAAAAAAAAGCATTTGGAATGCATCCAGAAACACATCATGACCGCTCACGGCATATATACATCGGCAGAATGTCTCGTACATGCACAATCCCGTACCTGTACGTGGCCCTTTAACTGACTGCCATGTGGTCGTGCGCGTGCCGCCGCCGGCACGCTCGCGACCCTGCAGTCATCCCCGTGAGTCAGACCGCGGCTCCCGTGGACTCGATCGCCGCGGGGATCCCCACAATCGTCTCAGGGAGGGATAGAGCTGGGAGATGTTAGTGTAAACTCAACATCTCCCTGCTCACCTACTGACACCGATCTCCGCTCTGTGTAATCAGAGCGGAGATCGGTGATGTGTCACTCGTAGCCACGCCCCCCCCTCAGTTAGAATTACGCCCTTAGGCACACTTAACCCCTTCAGCACCCCTAGTGGTTAACCCCTTCACTGCCAGTGTCATTTTTACAGTAACCAGTGCATTTTTATTGCACTGATCGCTGTAAAAATGACAATGGTCCCAAAAATGTGTCAAAAGTGTCCGATGTGTCCGCCATAATGTCGCAGTCATGAAAAAAATCGCTGATCACCGCCATTACTAGTAAAACATTATTTTTTTATAAAAATGCCATAAAACTACCCCCTATTTTGTAAATGCAATAACTTTTGTGCAAACCAATCAATAAACGCCGATTGCAATTTTTTTTACCAAAAATATGTACAAGAATACATATCGGCCTAAACTGAGGAAAAAAAAATGTTTTTTTATATATTTTTTGGGAATATTTATTATAGCAAAAAGTAAAAAAATATTGATTTATTTTTAAAATTGTAGCTATATTTTTGTTTATAGCGCAAAAAATAAAAACCGCACAGGTGATCAAATACCACCAAAAGAAAGCTCTATTTGTGGGAAAAAAAGGACGTCAATTTTGTTTGGGAGCCATGTCGCACGACCGCGCAATTGTCAGTTAAAGCGACGCAGTGCCGAATCGCAAAAAATAGGATTTTTATAACAGCTTACCTGTAAAATCCTTTTCTTGGAGTACATCACGGGACACAGAGCGACATAGTCATTACTAATGGGTTATATAGATACCGTCAGGTGCTGGCACTGGCAACTTCCAAAACCGGAAGTACCCTCCCCTATATAAGCCCCTCCCATCCGGGAGCACCTCAGTTTTGTAGCAAAGCAATAAGTGTCCCCAAAGAGGGGCGGGAGCTCTGTGTCCCGTGATGTACTCCAAGAAAAGGATTTTACAGGTAAGCTGTTATAAAAATCCTATTTTCTTTCTCGTACATCACGGGACACAGAGCGACATAGTCATTACTAATGGGATGTCCTAAAGCAATGCCCAATGAGGGGGGGATACACCATATATAAGCTGAGCGCTATCAGACATGAGGATCTTTTGTGGCCTGCAACAAACTGCGCCCAAAGGCGACATCCTCCTGACTTCTAACGTCCACCTGGTAGAACCTAGTAAACGTGTGTACTGAAGACCATGTTGCGGCCTTACAGATTTGAGCCAGGGAGGCCTGGTGATGCACTGCCCATGAAGTTCCAACTGCTCTCGTGGAGTGCTCTCTAACTTTGAACGGAGGCGGTCTCCTTCTCAAGCCATAGGCTTGTATTATGACCTGTCGAATCCACTTGGCTAAAGTAGATTTTGACGCTGCCTGACCCTTTCTGGGGCCTTCCGGCAGAATAACCAAAGTATCCGTTCTGCGAATCTGAGCAGTGGCCTTTAGATAAGCTTTAACTGCTCTTACTACATCCAAAGAATGCAATAACTTTTCCTCTACCGAAGTAGGTTTGGGGAAAAAAGAAGGAAGAACCACATCTTGGTTCAAATGAAACCTCGATACCACCCTAGGAAGAAAGGCTGGATGAGGACGTAACACTACTCTATCCTTATGGATAACCAGATATGGCTCCTTACAGGACATTCCGACACTCTTTTAGCCGAACAAATGGCTACTAGAAAAATCAATTTCCTGGTGAGAAGCACCAAAGAAATATGCTGTAATGGTTCAAATGGTTGTTTCTGTAGAACCGACAGAACCAAGTTTAGATCCCATGGACATATGGGAATATTAACCGGAGGACTAATACGCATCACTCCTTGTATAAAGGCTTTGACTAGTGAATGCGAAGCCAGGGGCCTTTGAAAAAATATTGACAAGGCCGAAATCTGACCCTTGATAGTACTCAAGGCAAGCTTCCTATCTACAGCCCATTGTAGGAAGTCCAGAATCCTACTTATTACGTACTTATGTGGATGCCATTTCTTGGCCTCACACCACGCGATGTACGCCTTCCAGATTCTATATTAGATCTGCCTGGATACCGGCTTCCTGGCATTGATCATGGTAGATACCACAGGATTAGAGAGCCCTCTCTTTTTTAGAATGTGGGCTTCCATAGCCAGGTCGTCAAACCTAGGGCTGGTAAGGAAGGGTGGTATATCGGTCCTTGCGAAAGCAGGTCCGGACGACGTGGGAGAGTCCAAGGACTCCCCACTGAAATTTTACAATCTCCGCGTACCACGCTCTTCGGGGCCACGCTGGAGCCACCGGAATCACTGGTTTCTTTTCTACCCTGATTCTGCGGAGTAATCGAGGTAACCATTGTGGCGGTGTGAATGCATATATCAGCTTGAACTGATCCCAAGGGAACACTAGGGCATCCGAGCCGCAAGCTAGGGGATCCCTTGTCCGAGAGACAAACCTGTCCCCCTTTGCGTTGAATCTGGATGCTAGAAGATCTACATCCGATGTTCCCCACGGCTGACATATTGTCCAGAAAACCTCGGGGTGAAGGGACCCTTCCTCTGGGCCTAATTGCTGGCGACTTAGAAAGTCCGCCTTCCAATTCTCCACTCCTGGAATGAATACCGCAGATATGGCTGGGACATATTTTTCTGCCCATTTCAGGATGTAATTTACTTCCCTCTGGGCTGCACGACTCCTGGTGCCCCCCTGATGATTGATATATGCCACTGCTGTGGCATTGTCTGATTGAATTCTGACAGGGGACCCTTGGAGTTTGGATGTCCATGCTACTAGGGCATACCGGGCTGCTCGTATCTCTAAGAGATTGATGGGCAGGGCCTTTTCTGCATCCGACCATCTGCCCTGGAGAGACTATTGCTCCAGTACTGCTCCCCAGCCTATAAGGCTGGCATCTGTAGTGACCACCTTCCAAGAAATCAGACTGAAGGATTTCCCTTTTTCCAGATTCTGGGGAACCAACCACTAACGGAGGCTCTTGCGAACGGAAGGGGACAAGGACATTGTAAGTCTAGGGCCTGAACTTTTTTGTTCCAGGCTGACAGTATGGCCCCCTGCAAATTCCTTGAATGGAATTGACCGTAGGGTACTGCTTCGAATGATGCCACCATTTTTCCCAGCAGCCTTATGCACAGGCGTATGGACGGCTGTCTTTTTTGTACCCACTAAGTGGATCAAATCTTTCAAAGACAACACCTTTCCTCGAGGCAAGAATATTTTTCTCTGGCCTGAATCCAACCTTAGCCCCAAGTATTCCAGACTTTTGACTGGTTTTTAGGGCTGACTTTTCTCGGTTGATAATCCAACCGTGAGATTCCAGATACTTGATTGTCTTGTGAACGACCACGTCTAGTTTTTTCACTGAGTGGTCTATCAGCAACAAGTCATCTAGATATGCCATTATCATTACACCTTGTGTTCTTAGATTGGCCAATAAAGGGCCAGAATTTTTGTAAACACTCGTGGTGCTGTGGCCAAACCGAAGGGTAAGGCTCTGAACTGAAAATGGCGCCCTTCTACTGCAAAGCGTAGAAACTTTTGGTAGACTGGAAAGATGGGAATGTGCAGATAAGCATCTTTGATGTCGATCGCGGCTAACCAATCCTCCCCTTGTAGGGCAGTGGCCACCGATCGGATCGACTTCATCGGAAAGTCCTGATATACAGGAATTTGTATAGCCCTTTTAGAATTAATATGGGCCTCCCGTCCGCGTTTGCTTCGGGACTGTAGAGAGGTTTGAGTAAAACCCGAACCCTCATTCTTCCAGGGGAACCTCCATAATTACTCCTTGGAGCAATAGTTGTTCTAGTGCCAACAGGAGGGACTCTCTCTTCCGGGGATCCCTTGGCACGTTTGACCTCAAAAATGGGAAGGAGGAGAGTCTCTTAACTCCAATCTGTATCCCCAACATACTGCGGAGAGCACCTATCTGTCTTGATCGCGTCCCGCCAGGTCTCTTGTGAACAACTGGAGTCCTCCCCCCACCCGACTGAGTGGGGGCAACCCTTCAATGAATTTAACTTTGGGGGAGGTTTTGTACCTCCCCTGACCCAGGGTTTCTCATTACCCTGCTATTGTCCCTGTTTTTTACCCCCGGGAATTGACCGAGGAGGCCGTCGGAACTGTTACACAGCCGATGCCCCAGGGACTGGAGAAGCAGGCCTCTTAAAGAGGGACCTCTAACTCTGTTTTTAACCGGCAAGAGCGTATTTTTACCACTGGAAATTTTCTGGATATATTTGTCCAGGTTTTCCCTGAATAAGCGTTCACCATGAAATGGGACGCTAACCAGCCATTCCTTACAGGGAGCTTCAGCAGACCAGTTTTTGAGCCATAGAAGCCTACGCATATGTACTCTAGACAGCGTAAGGCGGGAGGCCTGATGGACTGAATCCTTTATGGCGTCAACCGCAAAGCCTAAGGCTCTAGGTAGATCAGCTAGGGCAAGGCCTGCTGATCTCTCAAGTCCCTCAAGACCTGTTTTAACTGATCCTTCACTGCTTAGCAGACCCCAATAGCTGCTACTGCTGGTTGTGTCACCAAGCTTGCTGTAGAAAGAAGCAGACTTTCATAAGGACTCCAATCTTTTATCTATTGGGTTCTTGAACATTTGGACATTATCCACTGGACATGTCAGTGATTTATACATACAAGAGATGGCTGCGTCCACTGTAGGGACCTTCCATTTTTTTTTTTTTGATGAACTTATCCTCCATGGGATAGACCACCGGAAATCTCTTGGGGGAATAATATTTTCTCAGGACGTTCCCAATCCTGGTAAATAAGCCCTTTCAGTAAAAGGGTGAAGTGGAAAAGAACAGACAGTCTGGGGGCTTCTAGCGACCCCAACGAGGATACAGTAGTGGTTGATGGTTCCGCAAGGTGCATTTTTAATGCCGATCGGACCATGTTGGTCAGAGACTGAACCCATAATCTTTCAGCTTGAGCTGCTGAGAAAGGTTCCTCCACTGTTGATTCCTCTATAACAGAATCAACCTCATCCTGATCCCCTTCAGGCAGGTCGATCCCTGTATGGGACTGTTGCTCTGCTAACAGGCACTCTGAAGGAGGAGACGGAGATCGGCGTGCTTTCCCTGACAGGGAGGCAGCGATCAATGTTGACAATCTCTCTCTAATCCTCCCAGAGCTGAGGAAAAAACCTCCTCTGTTACATACACAGGAGCAGGTGACTGAGGACAGCCACAGTACCAAGTACCCCTGCGGGGTCTCTATGGTCACTTACCTCTGAACTTCAGGGGAGACTGGTGCAGCAGAAGCATGCCCACCTCAGAGCCCGATAAGACCCCCTTCGCTTCCTGGAAGATTCAGTTCCGGAGCTTCTGGACGGCATATTCTTAAGCCTAAAGCTGAGGTATTCCAGCCGTAATACACCACTTTTACTGAGAATAGTCTAGCACAATTGCTGCTATATCACAGTTGGTGTCTACTAAAGTGCCTTTCTAGGGGATGCCTGCATCAACCGCCTCTGTGTGCCTTTATCTGTTGCTAGCTCTGTCTGTGCATTCAATAGCCAGCTATAATGTGCTTTAAAACACGCTGGACGCCCGCACATGCGCAGTAGCACCGCGGCGCACACCTGAGCGTCATCCACCCGCTCCGCCCCTTTTTTCAGATCGCCTCTATGAATAGAGGCGCGTGCACGCGCACGCGCGCGGGCACGTGCGCCTTCGGCTCCCTTTTTTAAAAACAATAAGGAGCTAGACGGGAGCCAGGGCCCCCTTTGCCGCAGGGCCCGGGGATGGATGAGCGCAGCAACAGGGCAGAGGAGACAGCTTCCCAGCAGAGAACATACCAACTGCCTGGATTTGATTCTGGAAGAAAAAAATCCACATTACAAGAAAAAGAACCATAGCGGCCTCTAGTGACTAACACAGGTACCGCGGTCTTACATTTTTTTTTTTTTTTTCTTGCCTACTATTAAAATTTTTACATTTTCTCAGTAGTAACAGGCATACACAGAATATTAGCGGGAATACCTTAGGTAACAGGCAGAAAGACAAAATAGGCTTGGGGGTCCCTCAATAGAACCAAGTTCCTGAGGGCCCCCACTTACCTTTTCCTCGCCGCAGGACTTTGTTTGGTCCACAGAAGCCCAAACTTCACCTATCACGGCAGGCATTGTAATCAAACCTTCAGGGACCGGGTTCCCAAGGATTCCACTCCCCTGGACCTGTATAGCACCCTGCACAGAAAACATCTTGGTCGTGGGTATGACCAGAGCTCTGGATCCCAGGGTCCAGCTCTCCTAAGAGAAGCATTACAGGCAAAACCTTGCTCTTCTCTGCAAGGCCCGGGTACCGACCGTTTAGCTATGAAGCTTTTTTGGTCAGATCCGGAATAGCTTACTGAGGCCCAAAAGAACCTGTACGCAAGCTCAGTGAAAAACACATGTTTCTTCTTGGCCAACACCTTAGACACTGGCAAAAAACTGAGGTGCTCCCGGATGGGAGGGGCTTATATAGGGGAGGGTACTTCCGGTTTTGGAAGTTGCCAGTGCCAGCACCTGACGGTATCTATATAACCCATTAGTAATGACTATGTCGCTCTGTGTCCCGTGATGTACGAGAAAGAAAGGGGCCTGGTCTTTATGCTGCATATTGGTCCGGGGCTTAAGTGGTTAATATATCTGAAGAATTTTTTGGGGTTTGTCCTACTATCTTTTGCAATGTGTCGTTCATTTCAAATTTTTGCGTCCTTGATTTTCTTTTGACATATTCTGTTATATTCTTTGTAACATATAAACGATAATGGTGTTCCTTAATTTTTATATTTTTTAAAAGCTCTTTTTTTATTATTTCTAGCTTTTATAGCTTTTTTAACTTTGTCAGTGAGCCACATAGGTTTTATTTTTAGCCTTTTAAACATATTGCCCATGGGAATATACTATATAATCCTGTGTGTGTTTTTTGCTTACAGCTAACATCAAATGAAATCATGTTATGGCATTGGTCACTGCTACCCAGATGTTCCTTTTTATGAACATTTGTAATAAGCTCTGCATGGTTTGAGATTACCAGGTCCAGCAGAGCATCATTCCTAGTTGCGGCCTCAGTAAACTGGACCATAAAATTGTCCTGTAATAGGTTTATACATTTTTGCCCTTTAACAGTTCCAGCAGTGCCATTGCTCCAGTCAATTTCTGAGTAGGTAAAATCCCCCATTATTATCACCGTTGCAGCCCTTTCCATCTGTGCAAGGAGCTGAGTCTCCACCTCCTCATTAACACTGGGTGGTCTATAACAAACTATAATAACAAAAGCAGGCTGAAGGCGAAGCAGCTAAAATGAAGTAGGCTGTAAGACAGGGGTGCCCAACCAGTGGCCCACAGAGCCCTCTGATGTGGCCCGCGAACCTCCTGCTCTAGGATGGAATAAAATAGAATAAAATACTGTTATTAACCACTTAAGCCCGGACCATTTGGTAGCTAAAGGACCAGAGGTGAATTCAGAATTTTGCACTGCGCTGCTTTAACTGTAAATTGTGCGGACATGCAATGTTGTACCCAAACGAAATTTGCGTCCTTTTCTTCCCACAAATAGAGCTTTCTTTTAATGGTATTTGATTGCCTCTGCGATTTTTCTTTTTTGCGATATACACGGAAAAAGACCGAAAATTTTGAAAAAAAAATGATATTTTCTACTTTTTGTTATAAGAAAAATCGAATAAACTCAATTTTAGTCATACATTTAGGCCAAAATGTATTCAGCCACATGTCTTTAGTAAAAAAATGTCAATAAGCGTATATTTATTGGTTTGCGCAAAAGTTATAGCGTTTACAAACTAGGGTACATTTTCTGGAATTTACACAGCTTTAAATTTATGACTGCCTATCTCATTTCTTGAGGTGCTAAAATGGCAGGGCAGTACAAAACCCCCCCCAAATGACCCCATTTTAGAAAGTAGACACCCCAAGGAAATTGCTGAGAGGCATGTTGAGCCCATTGAATATTTTTTTTTTGTCCCAAGTGATTGAATAATGACAAAAAAAAAAAATTACAAAAAGTTGTCACTAAATAATATATTGCTCACACATGCCATGGTTATATGTGGAATTGCACCCCAAAATACATTCTGCTGCTTCTCCTGAGTACGAGGATACCACATGTGTGGGACTTTTTAGGAGCCTAGCCACGTACGGGACCCCGGAAACCAAGCACCGCCTTCAGGATTTCTAAGGGCGCAAATTTTTGATTTCACTCCTCACTACCTATCACAGTTTTGAAGGCCATAAAATGCCAAAATAGCACAAAACCCCCCCAAATGACCCCATTTTAGAAAGTAGACACCCCAAGGAAATTGCTGAGAGGCCTGTTGAGCCCATTGAATATTTTTTTTTTTGTCCCAAGTGATTGAATAATGACAAAAAAAAAAAAAAATTACAAAAAGTTGTCACTAAATGATATATTGCTCACACATGTCATTGTTATATGTGGAATTGCACCCCAAAATACATTCTGCTGCTTCTCCTGAGTACGGGGATACCACATGTGTGGGACTTTTTAGGAGCCTAGCCACGTACGGGACCCCGGAAACCAAGCACCGCCTTCAGGATTTCTAAGGGCGCAAATTTTTGATTTCACTCCTCACTACCTATCACAGTTTTGAAGGCCATAAAATGCCAAAATAGCACAAAACCCCCCCAAATGACCCCATTTTGGAAAGTAGACACCCCAAGCTGTTTGCTGAGAGGCATGGTGAGTATTTTACAGCTCTCATTTGTTTTTGAAAATGAAGAAAGAACATTTTTTTTTTCTTTTTTTTTTTCAATTTTCAAAACTTTGTGACAAAAAGCGAGATCTGCAAAATACTCACAATACCTCTCAGCAAATAGCTTGGGGTGTCTACTTTCCAAAATGGGGTCATTTGGGGGGGTTTTGTGCCATCTGGGCATTCCATGGCCTCCGAAACTGTGATAGGCAGTGAGAAGTGAAATCAAAAATTGACACCCTTAGAAAGCCTGAAGGCGGTGCTTGGTTTTTGGGGTCCCGTACGTGGCTAGGCTCCCAAAAAGTCTCACACATGTGGTATCCCCGTACTCAGGAGAAGCAACAGAATGTATTTTGGGGTGTAATTCCACATATGCCCATGGCATGTTTGAGCAATATATCATTTAGTGACAACTTTGTGCAAAAAAAAAAAAAAAAAATTGTATTTTTTCCGCAACTTGTGTCAACATATAATATATTCCATGGACTCGACATGCCTCTCAGTATATAGCTTGGGGTGTCTACTTTCCAAAATGGGGTCATTTGGGGGGGTTTTGAACTGTTCTGGCATTTTATACACAACATTAGGAAGCTTGCATCCACTCTCCTAACCACTTGAAGACAAAGCCCTTTTTGACACTTTTTGTTTACATGAAAACATATTTTTTTTTGCAAGAAAATTATGTTGAACCCCCAAACATTATATATATATATTTAAAGCAAAGGCCCTACAAAATAAAATGGTGGGTGTTGCATTTTTTTTTTCTACACAGTATTTGCGCAGCGATTTTTCAAACGCATTTTTTGGGGAAAAAATACACTTTTTTTAATTTTAATGCACTAAAACACACTATATTGCCCAAATGTTTGATGAAATAAAAAAGATTATCTTAGGCCGAGTACATAGATACCAAACACGACATGCTTTAAAATTTCGCACAAACGCGCATTGGCGACAAACTACATACATTTTTAAAAGCCTTTAAAAGCATTTACAGGTTACCCCGTTAGATTTACAGAGGAGGTCTACTGCTAAAATTACTGCCCTCGATCTGACCTTCGCGGTGATACCTCACATGCATGGTGCAATTGCTGTTTACATATGACGCCAGACCGACGCTTGCGTTCGCCATTGGGCAAGAGCAGGGCAGGACAGGGGTGCTTTTTTTTTTTTTTTTTTTTTTTATTATTAATTTTGCTTTTTTATTTTATTTTTAAACTGTTGCTTCCATATTTTTTTTTTTATCACTTTTATTGTTATCTCAGGGAATGTAAATATCCCCTATGATAGCAATAGGTAATGACAGGTACTCTTTTTTGAAAAAACTGGGGTCTATTGGACCCTAGATCTTTCCTCTGCCCTCAAAGCATCTGACCACACCAAGATCGGTGTGATAAAATGCTTTCCCAATTTCCCAATGGCGCTTTTTATATCCGGGGGGGGGGACATTCCCTCCCACTGCTTGTAAAAGCAGTCCAGAGGCTAATTAGCCACTAGGATTGCTTTTACATGAAAGCCGGCCGCTGGCTGAAAAGAATGATACCAAGATGATACCTAAACCTGCAGGCATCATTCTGGTATAAACATTCAAAGTCCAGCAACATACCAGTACGTTGCTGGTCCTTGTTGGACATGTATTGTAATCTTTTTTTTCATGCAGCCTGTTGGCTGAACGAAAAAAAAAGATTGATCGGTGGGTATGCCCACCATTAGAATACCGCCCTTCATCCACCCACTTCTAATGATGGGCATACATGCACCATTTATATATGCCGAAGCATGGGGGCATCGTCTCGCAAAAGTTATGCCGCGTACACATGGTCAGACTTTTCCACGGGCAAGCCTCCGTCGGAATTTCGACCGTATGTACGCGGCATTAGGAGCAAAATCACTCCTCCGCCCCTGCTGCCCCAATGCTTCGGCATATATGCTTTTTTTTTTTTAACTGTGGTGGTGAAATCACCTCCTACAGCACTGGAGTCGCAGGGATCAGGCCTGTCTCTGCGAACGCTGCAGTTATGTGTGTTGTGTTTTGCAAGTGACAGTGATCGATCGATACTGCACTTGGGTGGCCTGGGCTGGACGGAGGGGCAAAACGCAGGTGCCAGCAGGTATCTGGGCTGATCCCGCTAACACTGCGTTTTTGGGAACCCTAAACTGCTGGGGACGCTAGTATAGATCTGATCAGATCAGATATTGAGCTGATCAGATACTATACCACTAAGGGGGGTGTATGCTTCACGCGTGGGTGTTAGCGCTACTGGCACTAACCTGACGCTGCCTGGGGTGTGACGCAGACCCTCTCTGACGCTAAAACCTAATTGATATCACCCGCCGGGCGATCAGGGGGTTAAACCTTTATTGGGTTATATACGGCGGGTGCCCTGACACTATAAAAAGCAAACTAACTAACCAGCGTCACCCGTAACACTTATATGGTGATCACTGGTGAAAGGGTTAACTAGGGGCAATTAGGGGGTTAAAACCTTTATTAGGTAATATATGGGGGTACCTGACGCTATAAAAACCTGACGGCGAACCTAAAAAAAAATTACTGGCTACCTATCGGCATCACCGACACTAAGACAACGATCATAAAAACAATCGCTTAGCGACAGTGGTGATAGGGGGTGAAAGGTTTACCTGGGGGGCGATCAGGGGGTTAAACCTTTATTAGATAATATATGGGGGTACCTGACGCTATAAAAACCTGCGGCGAACCTAAAAAAAATTACTGGCTACCGATCAGCATCACCGACGCTAAGACATCGATCAGAAAAATGATCGCATAGCGACGGCGGTGCTAGGGGGTGAAAGGGTTACCTGGGGGGTGATCAAGGGGGTTAAACCTTTATTAGGTAATATATGGGGGTACCCGACGCTATAAAAACCTGCGGCGAACCTAAAAATAATTACTGGCTACCGATCAGCAGAAAAATGATCGCATAGCGACGGCGGTGCTAGGGGGTGAAAGGGTTATCTGGGGGGTGATCAGGGGGTTAAACCTTTATTAGGGGGGGGTTAGGGGGCTACACTGGACCTAAAACTAAATGTAGTGACACTTTTACAGTCACAAATGTCACTGATTGCAGTGATCACTAAATAAATGGTCACTGCAATCAGTGACACTGTGACTGGGGGCTGGGGGGTGATCTGGGGGGTGATCTGGGGGTGTCTGGGGGGGCCTGGGGGGGTGATTTATGTGCCTATGTGTCCTGGTGTCAGTGTGCTGTTTTGTGTACTAACCTGCATCTTCTCCTGTACGGCGCTCGGTATATGTGAGCGCCGCAGGAGAGATGACATCACTTCCTCCTTCCTGGCAGGCAGGGGAAGCTCTCTCATTCGCCGGGAGCGATCGAGAGGGGGTGGCCGGAATCGAACGGCCGTCCCCTCATGCCGGATCGCTCCCGAAGGTAAAACGACCACCCACTGTAAAGAAGGGGGGTCCGATCGGACCCCCCAACTATACAAAGGCAATCACGTATATGTACGTGATTCTGCCTGTCGGTGCCATTCTGCTGACGTATATTTACAGTGGGCGGTCGTTAAGTGGTTAAAGGTAAGTTTATTACTAAAATCACAGTGTGTGTATATGGGCATATATGGGCATACCTGTTCTGCAGTGGTTACTGGGCTGCTTTCAAACGGATCCACAGGTGCAGAGCAGTGCACCTGTGGGTTACATGCACTGAGCCATAGACTTCTATTACCTGCGAGTTTGGTGTGCTGAGAGTAGAGTGGGCTCTATAGAGTCGAGTGGGCTGTCATCCACCCACTCCACTCATTGTGGTCTGTGACCGGTTAACAAGTCGCTTAAGTGGCCCTTGCTCTTCAAAAGATTGGGTACCCCTACTGTAAGAGATGTGGTGGGGAAAAGAAGAAAACGAGAGAGGGTCTGAAAGGAGATTGACAAACTAGTCAAGGGGCAGCATGCAGCCAAGAAAGGAAAATTATGTCAGCGATGATGTGATGAGGCAGGGAAGGTAGAGTCGGGAGAGAAGCAGACTTGGGGGATGCACCTGGCAATGGCAATAATAACATTGTACATTCCCTTTGTAGCAGCTTGAATTAAATTTCTGGGGAACACCAATTATAGCACTGCAGATTGAAAAGGAAAGTTAATTATTAATAACATTCGATGACAATATGGCTTGTGTAGCAATTGTATATGCTATATTATTATTTTTTTATTTGCAATTTTTTCCCGCAAAATCTCCAATCTCCAGATATTTGTCCTATTACCAACCTAGACCAAAAATATCAACAGTTTTGTTATGCCAGTGAGATTGACATAAACTGTAAAATTCCAGGTAACTTTTTAGGTTGTCTAGTCATAATATACAACAAGGGAGAAAAGTGAAACCAGTAAAAAAAAATCCACCAACAGAAATCACATGAATATGGACAGGCTAACTAAAGTAAAGCATAACATTATATTTGTTAATTATCAAGGGAAAATACAGTATGTTGTTAATATTTTCCGGAGGAGCAGCATGTTTGGAAGCAAGAACAGTACTCCAGCCTTAAGAAAGGGAAGGTCCACTTCATCATCATTAGGGATGAGCTTCGAGTTCGAGTCGAACTCATGTTCGACTCGAACATTGCTTGTTCACACCGTTCGCCGAACAGCGAACAATTTGGGGTGTTCGCGGCAAATTCGAAAAGTCTATGGGAGAAATCTAAAGTGCTAATTATAAAGGCTTATATGCAAGTTATTGTCATTAAAAGTGTTTGGGGACCCGGGTCCTGCCCCAGGGGACATGTATCAATGCAAAAAAAAGTTTTAAAAACGGACGTTTTTTTGGGAGCAGTGATTTTAATAATGCTTAAAGTGAAACAATAAAAGTGAAATTTTCCTTTAAATTTTGTACATGGGGGGTGTGTATAATATGCATGTAAAGTCGCGCTTGTTTCCCGTGCTTAGAACTGTCCCTGCACAAAGTGTAATTTCTGAAGGAAAAAAAGTCATTTAAAACTCACTCGCGGCGATTAATGAATTGTCGGCTCCCGGCAATACAGAGAAAAGTTATTGATAAAAAAAAGCGAGGGGGGCCCCCCAAATTCAATTACCAGGCCCTTCAGGTCTGGTATAGATATTAAGGGGAACCCCGCCGCAAATGTAAAAAAAAAAAAATGCGTGCGGTTCCCCCCAAATATCCATACCAGGCCCTTCAGTTCTGGCATGGATTTTAAGGGGAACTCCACCCCAAATGTAAAAAAAAATGGCGCGGAGTCCCCCAAAAAATCCATACCAGACCCTTATCCGAGCACGCAACCTGGCAGGCCGCAGGAAAAGAGGGGGGGACGAGAGCGGCCCCCCCCTCCTGAACCGTACCAGGCCACATGCCCTCAACATGGGGAGGATGTCCCCATGTTGATGGGGACAAGGGCCTCATCCCCACAACCCTTGCCCGGTGGTTGTGGGGGTCTGCGGGCAGGGGGCTTATCGGAATCTGGAAGACTCCTTTAACAAAGGGGACCCCCAGATCCCGCCCCCCCTATGTGAATTGGTAAGGGGTACATACCCCTACCGTTTCACGAAAAAAAAAAAAAAAAAAAACACACAAACACCTTAGAAAAGTCCTTTATTAAAAAAAAATTAAAATAAAACATTCCAGCGATGAAATCCAGTGTCCTGCGGCGATCCGATGTCCAGCGCTGTCCGTCATTGGCTGAGCCTGAGTGGACCTTATGGGGAACTTCCTCCACAGTCTATTAAATGTATAGACCTGCCCCTTCTAAAGTTCCCCATCAGGTCCGCTCAGCCAATGACTAGGTGTAACGCTAAGCGGACCAGATGCGGAATGTGAGAAGGGGCGTGTCTATTCATGTATTACACAGTGAAGGAAGTTCCCCATCAGGTCCGCTCAGGCCAATGACGTAGGCGGGGTCTGACATACGAGGGGGCGGACCTGATGGGGAACTTCCTTCACTGTGTAATACATGGATAGACCAGCCCCTTCTAAAGTTCCCCATCAGGTCCACTCAGCCAATAACTAGGTGTAAGGCTAAGCGGACCAGATGCGGAACATGAGAAGGGGTGGGTCTATTCATGTATTACACAGTGAAGGAAGTTCCCCATCAGGTCCGCCCCCTCGTATGTCAGACCCCGCCTACGTCATTGGCCTGAGCGGACCTGATGGTCCTGAGCTCGCGACCTGGTCCTGAGCTCTGTGACCGCGCCCGCAGGACCCGTGGACCCGATTGCCGCCGGTGTGCCGCAATCGGGTCACAGAGCTGAAGAACGCGGAGAGGTAAACCTTTCCCCGTTCTTCCTAGTGAGAGTGTCACTGATCGTCTGTTCACTGTCATAGGGAACGACGATCAGTGACGTCACACGCCAAGCCTAAAGTCTAAAATACGTAAAATTTAGGAAAGAGAACATAGTCTGTAAGCTCTGCATTACAGATACAATAGAAGCTGAAGTGAACAACAACACATTAACTAATAAAAAAATTGCCATAATCTGGAGTGGCTATGGGTGACAGTTAGACATGTGCAAAAGGAAAAAATTTGTTTTGTTTTGTTTTAATTTGTTAATTAATTAATTTTGTTTAGTTAGATTCGTTAAATTTGTTAAATTCGTTTTCGTATTTCGTTTCATTTTCGACTGAATTCGAAAATCGGTCGCATTCGAAAATATTTCAACCAAATTCGAAAATATTTCTACCGGATTCGAAATTATTTCAACATGATTCGAAATTATTTCAACCGCATTTGAAACTATTTCAACCGGATTCAAAAATATTTTGCGAGCCGACTTTGGGTCCACGTATCTCAGAGTCACTTAGTGATAGAAACCCCAAATTTGAAAATGTTGTAGTGCTAGTTCTACTCTGTTTGCATACCAAATGTGGGGTTTCTAGCTACAAGTGGCCCCGAGATATGTGGCCCCAAAGTCGGGTCGCAAAATGTCATTCTCTGCTGCAGAAAAGTGCTTGACATTTTGCGACCCGAATTTTGGTCTACGTATCTCAGGGTCACTTAGGGATAGAAACCCCAAAATTGGTATGCAAACACAGGAGAACTAGCCTTAGAACATCTCCAAATTTGGGGTTTCTATCACCAAGTAACCCAGAGATACGTGGACCCAAATTCGGGTCGCAAAATATTTTTGAATCCGGTTGAAATAGTTTCAAATGCAGTTGAAATAATTTCGAATCATGTTGATACTATTTCAACCGGATTCGAAAATATTTTGCGACCCGAATTGGGTCCATGTATCTCAGGGTTACTTGGTGATAGAAACCCCAAAATTGGAGATGTTGTAGTGCTAGTTCAACTGTGTTTTCATACCAAATTGGGGGCTTCTAGCTACAAGTGGCCCCGAGATATGTGGCCCCAAATACGGGTCACAAAATGTCATTCTCTGCTGCAGAAAAGTACTTGACATATCGCCCATATCTGGGGGTCACTTGGTGCTAGGAACCCCATAACTTGTGGCAGGTGACAGTGGCAAGTGGACAAATAACCATCTTCCAAAATTTATAATTCAAATAGAAAAGATTAGAACAGAATAGAAAAAAATATAATTTAATAGAATAAAATAGAAAGAATATACAACCATCTTCTGAAATTCAAATAGAATAAATTCGAATTTCGAATAGTATGAATTCAAATTTTTTAATTAATTAATTTTAACTTTGGATAGAAAAGATTATAATAAAATAGAAAATAGACTAGAAAAACAATAACCCCAAATTTGGGGTTTCTATCACCAAGTAACCCCGAGATACGTGGACCCAAATTCGGGTCGCAAAATATTTTCGAATCCGGTTGAAATAGTTTCAAATGCAGTTGAAATAATTTCCAATCATGTTGATAGTATTTCAACCGGATTCGAAAATATTTTGCGACCCGACTTTGGGTCCATGTATCTCTGGGTTACTTGGTGATAGAAACCCCAAATTTGGAGATGGTGTAGTGCTAGTGTTACTGTGTTTGCATATTGGGGTTTCTAGCTATAAGTGGACCCAAGATACGTGGCCCCAAATTTGGGTCACAAAATGTCATTCTCTGCTGCAGAAAAGTACTTGACATATCGCCCATATCTGGGGGTCACTTGGGGTTAGGAACCCCATAACTTGTGGCAGGTGACTGACGTGGCAAGTGGACAAATAACAATCTTCCAAAATGTATAATTCAAATAAAAAAGATTAGAACAGAATAGAAAAAAATATATAATTTAATAGAATAAAATAGAAAGAATATACAACCATCTTCTGAAATTCGAATTTCGAATAGTAGGAATTAAATTTTTTTTATTAATTAATTTTAATTTTGTATAGAAAATATTATAATAAAATAGAAAATAGACTAGAAAAACAATAGAACAGAATAGAATATATTATATTTTATTCTATTCTGTTCTATTGTTATTCTAGTCTATTCTTTTATATTCTATTAAAATCTTTTCTATTAAAATCGAAATCATTATATACTAAATTCGAATTTCGGAAGATGGTTATATAAAATTTTTTCCGACATTCGAATTTCGTATAGAATGAATTCAAATTCAAATCGAAAAGATTATAATAGAATAGAAAATATTGGAAAGAATCGAATAGAAAAACAATAGAACAGAATAGAATAAAATACACATATATATATATATATATATTATATTTTATTCTATTCTGTTCTATTGTTTTTCTAGTCTATATTATATTTATATTCTAATCTTTTCTAATTGGAATTCGAATTCATTCTATACAAAATTTGAGTGTTGGAACATGGTTTTATATATATATTTAAATATATCAAAAATAAAAGATACTAAATAGTCGCGCCCCCCTTCTTAGTATCACTCTGCGCTAAATAGAAAAACCACAAAGCTAAAAACACCAGAAATAAAATAGTAAAACAATAAAATCTATGGTTATGATCTGTAAAAGAACAGCAGCTGCTGAAAAAATAGGCATAAAATATTAAAAGAGCAGTATATATAAAAAACTTAAAACGAAAAGTTCAGAAAAAACTGCAGCAGCGCTACGGACAAAAGTTCAAATGTACGTCTTCTATATAGTCCAATTTTATAGGTGTGGATAGTGAACGAAGAGTGTGGTTACAGCTGGTTTAAATCTTAGTTCCTGTGCTCCTTATCACCAATATGTGTTTTCACCACGTGGGGGGATTAGGGTCCCCTAATGGGGATGCACTCACCAGATATTAAACCAATAAAGGCATGTATAAACCATCCTTCTTTAGTGTGTTCTGTCTTCTTCTACTGTACAGGCACTTCTGGCGTATGTGAGGAAAAAGGAACAAACTGCATAGGATAGTACTGTTTGGTAATTTTATTAATATTCCCCAAAACAAACAAGCCCCTTTGCATATGTGCGTACCAATAAAAGAATAAAACAGGCGTTTATAATATATGGGATAAAATGGACGCTTGCAGCGCTTTTAGACTTGCCCCTGGAGAACGCCACTTCCTGGTTCCTCCGGCGTCTTCCTGGTGTGGTCCTGGAGCGCAGATGCGTCACTTCCGGTTTGCTGGGTAATGCTGGTCACGCCCTGACGTTTCGTCACTTCCTGACTTCTTCCGAGGGCGTGACCAGTCTCCGCAGCAACCGGACTAAATATGCTCCACTGATCCCCGCCCCTCTGCAGACGTCGGAGCGTTCGTGTTGCGTCTGCGTCACCGCGCATGCGCACTTCAGCCCCCTCGTCTGTGCCCTGCTGTGGGCGGAAGCTCTGTCACCATATCGTGGATGCGCTGCCGTGATTGGCGCGCATACCCGATCCGTGATCTGATAGGATGGAGCATATTTATATACAATAACAGAGCAAAGACATTACAAAAATACATAACAACAACCTGGGTAATGACCCTGTGCATGCGATTAGCTCAATAAGAGCAAGTGAGCCATGCAATTACATAAACTCGATAATTGTCATTTCCTGCTGAGAAACACAATTTATGTCAGTATATTAGACACTGTTTGTTTCAATGGCACAAACATTACCGCTATGACAGGAAAGGGGAGGCGGTCATTAGTATTGCTATGTTTGGACCCCTTCTGTGTGACAGACATTTCACTGTATAATCTGTTGTGCCAAATTCTGATAGTATTGAACCATGTGTATATTGCATTAAGAAAACTAGTTTCATGCTAAGCACTGGAAGACCGTTATGTGAGGGTCTATACATCATTCCATTTTACAGAGTCTGTATGCTTTTTAGTCCGTAAATATACCATAAAAATACTATAAAATACCATAAATACTGTAAAAAGTTCTGTATGGTCCATAGATTTCTAAAATACCAAACAAATGGAAAGACCCACAAAACCATACCATAAATACTTATGCACTCCACAAGAGGCCAATTGCAGGCCATGTATATACATAAAAACCTAAAAAACTAAAAAGGACACCAATAAAACTCATACTCATTTCCTAAAAATCGCATATAAAACATAGATAAAACTATGATATAAAGTATATAAATATATATAAAAATTTATATGTAGTACGTGCTCTAATGTCAATAATAAGTATTGGTCATTATTCTGTTAGCATGATGCCTTATCTTTGTGGACACTGTTAAATTTAGTTTAATCACCAAAAGTTAGTGATAGCAGAAGTGGTTCATCCTTAATTAAGAGTTACTTATGAAACAATTGATGTCAAGCTCAACGTTAAGGGCCTTAGGCACTAAAACATCAGTAAGAAAAATCCACTTAGTTTCTTTTTTAGATAATTCTCGTATTTTGTGTGAGCCTCTCCAATTAGCTTCTAGGCATTCTATGCCCCAAAATTGTAGCCCTGAGGCGTCTTGATCATGTTTGAGCTTAAAATGTAACGACACATTGTGGTCTTTGAAGCCGATCTTAATATTATGAATGTGTTCTGCTATCCTTATTCTAAGGAGTCTCTTAGTCCGCCCAATGTAGAGAAGTCCGCATGGACATTTCAGCGCGTATACTACATGGCTAGTGTTGCAGGTAATGAATTGTTCAATGCTGAATTGCTGCTGGTTGGAGGGAGATACAAAATTTTCCAGACCTCTTATCTGTAGTGCCACTTCCCTACATGCTTTACACCTTCTGCACGCAAAAAAACCTTTTTGGTTCCAGAATGTGGGTGGTTTGCTTGGAGGGTCAAGTACTTTTTTTACTACCCGGTCTCCGTGATTTGGGGCCTTCCTGTATATAAACTCTGGTTTCGGTGGTAGAACAGGGCCCAGTTTTTTGTCTAATAGTAAGATGTGCCAGTGATCGTTAAAAATTGCCTCCACTTCCTTGTATTGCACATTGAATTGTGACATGAATGCCCATTCCTTTGTGCTGGTTCCACTTGTTCCTTGTCTGGGTTTTGTTTCAAGACATGTTTCCCTCGGAATTAGTTCCACCTCTTCCACGATTTTTTGTAAGGTTTCGGGGGCATATCCTTTTGCCACAAATCTGTCGGTGAGCACTTTTGATTGTGTGAGGAAGTTGTCATTATCAGAACAATTACGTTTCACTCGCATGATCTGTCCTTTGGGGATGTCCCTAAGCCATTGCGGGTGATGGCCACTCGTGGTTGGGAGATAGCTGTTTCTGTCAGTTTGCTTAAAGAAGACCTTAGTCCCAAACGCTAAATTTTGGCGGTATACCGTGACATCCAGGTAGTTTATTGTTTCTTTATGCCATTCACAGGTCAGTCTGATGTTTTTACTATTTGTGTTTAAAACCTTTAAAAACTCATGAAGAGATTCAACTGTGCCAGCCCAAATTAAAAACAGATCATCTATATAACGCTTATAAAAAATGAGTTCGGCTTTTCTGTCTTTAAAAATCACTTTGTCCTCCCACTCTGCCATAAACAGATTTGCGATGCTGGGGGCAAACTTGGCCCCCATAGCAACGCCCCTCTGCTGCAGATAAAATTTACTGTTATACGAGAAATAATTATGCGAGAGGCAATAGTCCAGGGCATGTCCAATGAACACTTTTTGATTGTGAGGTAGGTCTTCTCTTTTGCTTAAAGCCCAATTAAGGGCCAGTAAGGCGTCATCATGCTGAATGATGGAGTAAAGAGAGGCCACATCTAGTGTTACTAGTAAAACTTCTTGATCTTCGGTTATTGTGACATTTTGTAGGCAGTTCAGAAAGTCTTTAGTATCCCTTAGGTATGCTCGTGTGGAGGTTACACTTTTTTGCAGAAAGGTGTCAAGATATTGTCCCATTCTTGAGGTGACAGAGTCTATACTATTTACAATAGGCCTGGGTGGTGGATTAACTGAGTTTTTATGGATCTTTGGCAATGTGTAAATCGTTGGAATTTTACTACTGGTTGGTGCCAGATATTGCCTTTCTTTCTCTGTTAATACTCCCAGTTTGGTGCCGATTCCCACTAGTGTCGTTAGCTGATTCCTAAAGGCTTGGGTTGGGTCATTGTCCAAGGCTCTGTAGGTGGTTTTATCTGCTAGCATCTCTGTAATTTGCGTGAGGTACATATCTTTAGGTAATATGACCACTCCACCCCCTTTATCAGCTGGCCTGATGATAATGTCTTTTCTTTTCTCTAATGCCTTTATTCCTTCCTGGATGTGTTTCAAACTTGTGTGTTTTTTCGGAACCAATTGGTTCAGGTCCCGTAAAACCAAACCCTTAAACACCTCTACCTGGTGATTGGGGTTATTCAGGGGGTTGAACGGTGATTTGTTTTTTAGTCCGCTGTTTACAATCCCCTGGGGGTTCATGCGAGTGATCGTGTTTTGTGTGCCCAGTCCTACAAAGTGCTTCTTTATATTGAGCTTCCTTATGTACTTATGTACGTCTATATATACATCAAATTTGTTTATTGGCCGTTTCATCCCACATTTCAGGCCCATGTTAAGGATGTTGATTTCTTTATGTGACAACTCTACTGGGCTTAAATTGAATATACCGTTGGTTAATGGTTTCTCATTCTTTTTCTGGACCTTCCTTCCGGCCCTGCATCCTCTGGTTCTATGTGTCCTTGTTCTGTGTATTGGTTTTGTTCTCTGGTCCAATGGTGCTGAAGTTGAGGATCTCTCCAGTCTTGATTCCTTAGATGCCCGGGAGGATAATGGGGTTTTCCTCTGTGTGGTGGGTGGCCTCTTCCCCTTTGTTGTCCTCTCCCCCCCCGTCCTAAAAAAGGGCGTGGTGCTGGATAACTATTGTACTGCTCTGGTGGTTGAAATTTATTTTGTGTAGGTATCTGGTATGGTGTATACGGATGGTTATTGTACTGCTGATTGTTCAACTGATTATTCTTCCCCCCTTTCCCTTTTTGCTTTGCTTTTTTGCTTGGAATAGGGGTGGAGAAATTAGCTGGTGAGTCAAAAATAATCTCATCGTCACTTATAAAGCCACGTACTCGATCCATTAGTGTGGTTATTGCTTGGTTAATTAGGGGTTCTGTTGACCGTGGCTTTTCAATCAGATTGATGTTATCTGCCAACGCCTGTTGCCAGGCGTATATGGTATTTGTCTTGAAGTCCCCCATATCTCTGTGGTACTTCTTTATTTTCTTTTTCTGGGTGTCTTTATTTACTTTTTCCAGTCGTCTGTTGGTTCTGGTATTAAAGTCAATCATGGGTTGTGTGTCCTTGATAGGGTCTAATTGTTGTTGTAATGTGTTAATTTTTGCTTCCAGGATCATCATTTTTCGTTTCTTTCTCTGTAGGATAAGCTCTTGGAGTTTAAAACCTACCCCATTAAAAAAATCGAACCATTCTCTAATGGAACCTGGGTCATCGAGGCCATCCTGGGGTACGACCTCCCATCTGAGGCTACGAATGATTATTTTGTCTTTTATGTATTGCTCTAAGGTGAAGATATCCCACCATGTCCTCACTTGTTTCTCCAAGACGTTACCTAGCGTTGACATGGTCCCATTGTAATTCACCTGAGTTGCAGTGGGTTCACTATCTGAAAATATTGTTTCTACATTAATAATTCTGTTGCTTAAAAATCTCAGAGCATCCATAGCAGCGGAGTAGTAAAGTGTAAGAATCAAAAATAAAAGATACTAAATAGTCGCGCCCCCCTTCTTAGTATCACTCTGCGCTGAATAGAAAAACCACAAAGCTAAAAACACCAGAAATAAAATAGTAAAACAATAAAATCTATGGTTATGATCTGTAAAAGAACAGCAGCTGCTGAAAAAATAGGCATAAAATATTAAAAGAGCAGTATATATAAAAAACTTAAAACGAAAAGTTCAGAATAAACTGCAGCAGCGCTACGGACAAAAGTTCAAATGTACGTCTTCTATATAGTCCAATTATATAGGTGTGGATAGTGAACGGAGAGTGTGGTTACAGCTGGTTTAAATCTTAGTTCCTGTGCTCCTTATCACCAATATGTGTTTTCACCACGTGGGGGGATTAGGGTCCCCTAATGGGGATGCACTCACCAGATATTAAACCAATAAAGGCATGTATAAACCATCCTTCTTTAGTGTGTTCTGTCTTCTTCTACTGTACAGGCACTTCTGGCGTATGTGAGGAAAAAGGAACAAACTGCATAGGGTAGTACTGTTTGGTAATTTTATTAATATTCCCCAAAACAAACAAGCCCCTTTGCATATGTGCGTACCAATAAAAGAATAAAACAGGCGTTTATAATATATGGGATAAAATGGACGCTTGCAGCGCTTTTAGACTTGCCCCTGGAGAACGCCACTTCCTGGTTCCTCCGGCGTCTTCCTGGTGTGGTCCTGGAGCGCAGATGCGTCACTTCCGGTTTGCTGGGTAATGCTGGTCACATCCTGACGTTTCGTCACTTCCTGACTTCTTCCGAGGGCGTGACCAGTCTCCGCAGCAACCGGACTAAATATGCTCCACTGATCCCCGCCCCTCTGCAGACGTCGGAGCGTTCGTGTTGCGTCTGCGTCACCGCGCATGCGCACTTCAGCCCCCTCGTCTGTGCCCTGCTGTGGGCGGAAGCTCTGTCACCATATCGTGGATGCGCTGCCGTGATTGGCGCGCATACCCGATCCGTGATCTGATAGGATGGAGCATATTTATATACAATAACAGAGCAAAGACATTACAAAAATACATAACAACAACCTGGGTAATGACCCTGTGCATGCGATTAGCTCAATAAGAGCAAGTGAGCCATGCAATTACATAAACTCGATAATTGTCATTTCCTGCTGAGAAACACAATTTATGTCAGTATATTAGACACTGTTTGTTTCAATGGCACAAACATTACCGCTATGACAGGAAAGGGGAGGCGGTCATTAGTATTGCTATGTTTGGACCCCTTCTGTGTGACAGACATTTCACTGTATAATCTGTTGTGCCAAATTCTGATAGTATTGAACCATGTGTATATTGCATTAAGAAAACTAGTTTCATGCTAAGCACTGGAAGACCGTTATGTGAGGGTCTATACATGATTCCATTTTACAGAGTCTGTATGCTTTTTAGTCCGTAAATATACCATAAAAATACTATAAAATACCATAAATACTGTAAAAAGTTCTGTATGGTCCATAGATTTCTAAAATACCAAACAAATGGAAAGACCCACAAAACCATACCATAAATACTTATGCACTCCACAAGAGGCCAATTGCAGGCCATGTATATACATAAAAACCTAAAAAACTAAAAAGGACACCAATAAAACTCATACTCATTTCCTAAAAATCGCATATAAAACATAAATAGATAAAACTATGATATAAAGTATATAAATATATATAAAAATTTATATGTAGTACGTGCTCTAATGTCAATAATAAGTATTGGTCATTATTCTGTTAGCATGATGCTTTATCTTTGTGGACACTGTTAAATTTAGTTTAATCACCAAAAGTTAGTGATAGCAGAAGTGGTTCATCCTTAATTAAGAGTTACTTATGAAACAATTGATGTCAAGCTCAACGTTAAGGCCCTTAGGCACTAAAACATCAGTAAGAAAAATCCACTTAGTTTCTTTTTTAGATAATTCTCGTATTTTGTGTGAGCCTCTCCAATTAGCTTCTAGGCATTCTATGCCCCAAAATTGTAGCCCTGAGGCGTCTTGATCATGTTTGAGGTTAAAATGTAACGACACATTGTGGTCTTTGAAGCCGATCTTAATATTATGAATGTGTTCTGCTATCCTTATTCTAAGGAGTCTCTTAGTCCGCCCAATGTAGAGAAGTCCGCATGGACATTTCAGCGCGTATACTACATGGCTAGTGTTGCAGGTATTGAATTGTTCAATGCTGAATTGCTGCTGGTTGGAGGGAGATACAAAATTTTCCAGACCTCTTATCTGTAGTGCCACTTCCCTACATGCTTTACACCTTCTGCACGCAAAAAAACCTTTTTGGTTCCAGAATGTGGGTGGTTTGCTTGGAGGGTCAAGTACTTTTTTTACTACCCGGTCTCCGTGATTTGGGGCCTTCCTGTATATAAACTCTGGTTTCGGTGGTAGGACAGGGCCCAGTTTTTGGTCTAATAGTAAGATGTGCCAGTGATCGTTAAAAATTGCCTCCACTTCCTTGTATTGCACATTGAATTGTGAGATGAATGCCCATTCCTTTGTGCTGGTTCCACTTGTTCCTTGTCTGGGTTTTGTTTCAAGACATGTTTCCCTCGGAATTAGCGCCACCTCTTCCACGATTTTTTGTAAGGTTTCGGGGGCATATCCTTTTGCCGCAAATCTGTCGGTGAGCACTTTTGATTGTGTGAGGAAGTTGTCATTATCAGAACAATTACGTTTCACTCGCATGATCTGTCCTTTGGGGATGTTCCTAAGCCATTGCGGGTGATGGCCACTCGTGGTTGGGAGATAGCTGTTTCTGTCAGTTTGCTTAAAGAAGACCTTAGTCCCAAACGCTAAATTTTGGCGGTATACCGTGACATCCAGGTAGTTTATTGTTTCTTTATGCCATTCACAGGTCAGTCTGATGTTTTTACTATTTGTGTTTAAAACCTTTAAAAACTCATGAAGAGATTAATGTAGAAACAATATTTTCAGATAGTGAACCCACTGCAACTCAGGTGAATTACAATGGGACCATGTCAACGCTAGGTAACGTCTTGGAGAAACAATAGAGCAATACATAAAAGACAAAATAATCATTCGTAGCCTCAGATGGGAGGTCGTACCCCAGGATGGCCTCGATGACCCAGGTTCCATTAGAGAATGGTTCGATTTTTTTAATGGGGTAGGTTTTAAACTCCAAGAGCTTATCCTACAGAGAAAGAAACGAAAAATGATGATCCTGGAAGCAAAAATTAACACATTACAACAACAATTAGACCCTATCAAGGACACACAACCCATGATTGACTTTAATACCAGAACCAACAGACGACTGGAAAAAGTAGATAAAGACACCCAGAAAAAGAAAATAAAGAAGTACCACAGAGATATGGGGGACTTCAAGACAAATACCATATACGCCTGGCAACAGGCGTTGGCAGATAACATCAATCTGATTGAAAAGCCACGGTCAACAGAACCCCTAATTAACCAAGCAATAACCACACTAATGGATCGAGTACGTGGCTTTATAAGTGATGATGAGATTATTTTTGACCCACCCCTATTCCAAGCAAAAAAGCAAAGCAAAAAGGGAAAGGGGGGAAGAATAATCAGTTGAACAATCAGCAGTACAATAACCATCCGTATACACCATACCAGATACCTACACAAAATAAATTTCAACCACCAGAGCAGTACAATAGTTATCCAGCACCACGCCCTTTTTTAGGACGGGGGGGGGAGAGGACAACAAAGGGGAAGAGGCCACCCGCCACACAGAGGAAAACCCCATTATCCTCCCGCGCATCTAAGGAATCAAGACTGGAGAGATCCTCAACTTCAGCACCATTGGACCAGAGAACAAAACCAATACACAGAACAAGGACACATAGAACCAGAGGATGCAGGGCCGGAAGGAAGGTCCAGAAAAAGAATGAGAAACCATTAACCAACGGTATATTCAATTTAAGCCCAGTAGAGTTGTCACATAAAGAAATCAACATCCTTAACATGGGCCTGAAATGTGGGATGAAACGGCCAATAAACAAATTTGATGTATATATAGACGTACATAAGTACATAAGGAAGCTCAATATAAAGAAGCACTTTGTAGGACTGGGCACACAAAACACGATCACTCGCATGAACCCCCAGGGGATTGTAAACAGTGGACTAAAAAACAAATCACTGTTCAACCCCCTGAATAACCCCAATCACCAGGTAGAGGTGTTTAAGGGTTTGGTTTTACGGGACCTGAACCAATTGGTTCCGAAGAAACACACAAGTTTGAAACACATCCAGGAAGGAATAAAGGCATTAGAGAAAAGAAAAGACATTATCATCAGGCCAGCTGATAAAGGGGGTGGAGTGGTCATATTACCTAAAGATATGTACCACACGCAAATTACAGAGATGCTAGCAGATAAAACCACCTACAGAGCCTTGGACAATGAACCAACCCAAGCCTTTAGGAATCAGCTAACGACACTAGTGGGAATCGGCACCAAACTGGGAGTATTAACAGAGAAAGAAAGGCAATATATCTGGCACCAACCAGTAGTAAAATTCCAACGATTTACACATTGCCAAAGATCCATAAAAACTCAGTTAATCCACCACCCAGGCCTATTGTAAATAGTATAGACTCTGTCACCTCAAGAATGGGACAATATCTTGACACCTTTCTGCAAAAAAGTGTAACCTCCACACGAGCATACCTAAGGGATACTAAAGACTTTCTGAACTGCCTACAAAATGTCACAATAACCGAAGATCAAGAAGTTTTACTAGTAACACTAGATGTGGCCTCTCTTTACTCCATCATTCAGCATGATGACGCCTTACTGGCCCTTAATTGGGCTTTAAGCAAAAGAGAAGACCTACCTCACAATCAAAAAGTGTTCATTGGACATGCCCTGGACTATTGCCTCTCGCATAATTATTTCTCGTATAACAGTAAATTTTATCTGCAGCAGAGGGGCGTTGCTATGGGGGCCAAGTTTGCCCCCAGCATCGCAAATCTGTTTATGGCAGAGTGGGAGGACAAAGTGATTTTTAAAGACAGAAAAGCCGAACTCATTTTTTATAAGTGTTATATAGATGATCTGTTTTTAATTTGGGCTGGCACAGTTGAATCTCTTCATGAGTTTTTAAAGGTTTTAAACACAAATAGTAAAAACATCAGACTGACCTGTGAATGGCATAAAGAAACAATAAACTACCTGGATGTCACGGTATACCGCCAAAATTTAGCGTTTGGGACTAAGGTCTTCTTTAAGCAAACTGACAGAAACAGCTATCTCCCAACCACGAGTGGCCATCACCCGCAATGGCTTAGGAACATCCCCAAAGGACAGATCATGCGAGTGAAACGTAATTGTTCTGATAATGACAAATTCCTCACACAATCAAAAGTGCTCACCGACAGATTTGCGGCAAAAGGATATGCCCCCGAAACCTTACAAAAAATCGTGGAAGAGGTGGCACTAATTCCAAGGGAAACATGTCTTGAAACAAAACCCAGACAAGGAACAAGTGGAACCAGCACAAAGGAATGGGCATTCATCTCACGATTCAATGTGCAATACAAGGAAGTGGAGGCAATTTTTAACGATCACTGGCACATCTTACTATTAGACCAAAAACTGGGCCCTGTCCTACCACCGAAACCAGAGTTTATATACAGGAAGGCCCCAAATCACGGAGACCGGGTAGTAAAAAAAGTACTTGACCCTCCAAGCAAACCACCCACATTCTGGAACCAAAAAGTTTTTTTTGCGTGCAGAAGGTGTAAAGCATGTAGGGAAGTGGCACTACAGATAAGAGGTCTGGAAAATTTTGTATCTCCCTCCAACCAGCAGCAATTCAGCATTGAACAATTCATTACCTGCAACACTAGCCATGTAGTATACGCGCTGAAATGTCCATGCGGACTTCTCTACATTGGGCGGACTAAGAGACTCCTTAGAATAAGGATAGCAGAACACATTCATAATATTAAGATCGGCTTTAAAGACCACAATGTGTCGTTACATTTTAAGCTCAAACATGATCAAGACGCCTCAGGGCTACAATTTTGGGGCATAGAATGCCTAGAAGCTAATTGGAGAGGCTCACACAAAATACGAGAATTATCTAAAAAAGAAACTAAGTGGATTTTTCTTACTGATGTTTTAGTGCCTAAGGGCCTTAACGTTGACCTTGACATCAATTGTTTCATAAGTAACTCTTAATTAAGGATGAACCACTTCTGCTATCACTAACTTTTGGTGATTAAACTAAATTTAACAGTGTCCACAAAGATAAGGCATCATGCTAACAGAATAATGACCAATACTTATTATTGACATTAGAGCACGTACTACATATAAATTTTTATATATATTGTGAGGGGGTTAGCTCGGCAGCGGGTGTGTGTGACCCCCGGGATGGGCTCCCCACACAAAAACAGGCCCAGCAAACGGAGGTTGTGGTTTTCAAAATCAAAAAGGTGCGGTTTATTTTCTATTTACAGTGACAAAACACAGCAAAGCAAAAGAAACATAAATAAAATAAATCCTGGTCAACTTGACCTCTGAGTAAACATACAGGTTTCCTAACTAACAACTGGGATCAGCCTAGTGCTGTCCTAGTCCCTAAGTCCCTGGTTTTAAATGTCCAAGCAAATAGCCACACAGGCTTTGTCTCACCGCACAGGGGTTCACTCTCCCTAGACAGTCCACACAGGTCTGGTTCCAGGCATGAGCAAACACCTAATGAATCTGGGAGTTTTTATAGAGGCCTTAAACGAGCTGACAAGCTTCAGCTGGTCTCATCAACTCCCTGCCTGCACGACGCCCAGCACTCTCCCTAGAGGTATGAATCATCCATGAGCCCACTAGCCTCAGCTGGGCTTCATCAACTCTCTCCCTAGTTGTATAAGTCGGCATAAAGCCTGAATCTGGGAGAAATATACCTACCCCCCTGGATGCAACCAGGTGACTTTACCTTCCTGCTGTCACATACCCCCCCCTCTTGTTTTAACCTTGGGGTTGGAACACCAGCAATCAGGCATTCATGTACTCGAGACAAAGCATCCACATTCCCCATTTGAACGCCAGGGCGATGCTTTACTGTGAAGTTGAATTCCTGGAGGGCCAGGAACCACCTATTTACTCTTCTATTTGTCTCCTTGTTTTGAGCCATCCACTTTAACGGAGCGTGATCCGTAACCATGTCAAAGTGCCTACCTAGCAGATAGTACCGAAGGGAATCTAGAGCCCACTTCACCGCTAAACACTCCTTTTCAACCGTGGCGTAATTTACCTCATGGGACTTCAACTTCCTGCTGAGGTAAATGACTGGGTGCTCTTCCCCGTTCCAGACCTGGGACAATACTGCTCCTAACCCCACATCTGACGCATCACTTTGTACGACAAAGTCTTTAGAGAAGTCGGGTGAGTACAACACTGGCTGGCTACATAAGGCTTGTTTCAAGAATTGGAACGCTGCCTCAGCCTCGGGGGTCCATTTAATCATGACCGACCCTTTCCCTTTCGTCAGGTTGGTTAGGGGCACAGCCTTAGAAGCAAAGTGGGGAATGAAGCGCCGATAATAACCCGCGATTCCCAGAAAGGCTCGTACCTGCTTCTTGCTGTTGGGACGTGGCCAACTCTGGATGGCCTCGACTTTGTTGAGTTGGGGTTTTATTACTCCCCTGCCAATGGTGTACCCAAGATATTTGGCCTCCTCCTGCCCAATGGTACACTTCTTGGGGTTAGCCGTAAACCCCGCTTCCCGAACAGAGTCCAGGACTGCTTGCACTTTTGGCAGATGTGAGGCCCAATCTGTGCTATGGACAATTACGTCATCCAGGTAAGCCGCAGCATACTTCCGATGGGGCCTCAGCATCTGGTCCATTTTCCGCTGGAATGTGGCCGGCGCATTCTGTAACCCGAACGGCATTCTTTTATATTGGAACGCCCCGTCTGGGGTTACAAATGCGGTTTTCTTTTTGGCCGACTTGGCCAGGGGGATTTGCCAATACCCTTTTGTGAGGTCAAGAGTCGTCATGTATCGGGCTGTTCCCAGCCGGTCGATCAACTCATCTATACGTGGCATGGGGTAGGTGTCAAATTTTGTAACTTTGTTCAACTGACGAAAATCGTTACAAAATCGCCAGCTCCCATCCGGTTTAGGCACCAACACAATGGGACTAGACCAATCACTTTGGGACTCCTCTATCACCCCTAAGTTCAGCATTTTCTGTACTTCCTCCCGTATTGCCTCCCGTCGGGCCTCTGGGATCCGATAGGGTTTTAACTTCACCCTTTCACCGGGCGGGGTAATGATGTCATGCTCTACCCCAGATGTTTGTCCCGGCAGCTCAGAGAATACCTCCTTGTTGCGAAGCACAAACTCCTTAACCTCCTGTTGTTGGGGTTGTGACAAGGTGGCTGCTATTCCAACCTCAGGAATCACGCAACCAGTTTGAGCTGGTGACCAAGTGTCTGCGACTAGGGACTCTCTATCCCTCCAGGCTTTCAACAGATTAACGTGATAGATCTGTTCGGGCTTTCGCCTTCCTGGTTGTCTGACCTTGTAATTCACTTCGCTCACTTTTTCCATTATCTCATAGGGGCCTTGCCATTTGGCAAGGAATCTACTTTCAACCGTAGGGACAAGTACCAGTATCCTATCCCCCGGGGAAAAGGTACGGGTCTTGGCTCCACGGTTGTACACTCTCTGCTGTGCTAACTGCGCTTGGGCCAAATGTTCCTTCACGATGGGCATTACCTGTGCAATTCGGTCTTGCATCAGGGCGACATGCTCAATCACACTCCTGTGGGGAGAACTCTCACTTTCCCAAGTTTCCTTGGCAATATCCAACAGCCCTCTTGGGTGTCTCCCATACAGTAACTCAAAGGGGGAGAATCCCGTAGAGGATTGGGGCACCTCCCTAATAGCAAACATCAGATAAGGAAGTAGACAGTCCCAATCCTTTCCATCTCTATCCACCACTTTCTTCAACATTTGTTTTAGGGTTTTGTTGAATCTTTCAACCAGCCCATCGGTTTGGGGGTGATACACAGATGTACGTAATTGCGTCACTTTGAACAATTTACACAGCTCCTTCATAACCCGGGACATAAAGGGTGTACCTTGGTCCGTAAGCAGTTCTTTACAAATACCCACCCGGCTAAACACAAGAGATAGCTCTTTGGCTATGGTTTTGGCCGAGGTATTTCGGAGAGGGATCGCTTCTGGATAACGGGTGGCATAGTCCATTATAACTAATATGTACTGGTGCCCCCTAGCGGACTTGATTATAGGCCCTACCAAATCCATGGCGATCCTCTCAAACGGGACCTCAATGATGGGTAGAGGGACCAGCGGGCTACGGAAATGTGGCATCGGGGCCGACCTCTGACACACAGGGCAGGAGGAACAATAATTTTCTATGTCCTTCATCACCCCCGGCCAATAGAATCTCTGTAATACCCTCTCTCGGGTTTTCTCTGTCCCCAGATGACCTCCAAGAATGTGCCCATGGGCCAACTCCAACACCAACTTCCTGTAAGGTTTGGGCACCACAAGCTGCTCAACGGTTTCTTCTGCCCTTTTTGCCACCCGATACAGTAGGTCCTTCTCTACGCTGAAGTATGGGTAAGTGCAGGTATTATCTGGGTTCACTAACTCGCCATCTATTTTCACTACGTTTTCCCGTGCCTTTATTAGGGCGGGGTCTTTCAACTGTTCTGTGGCAAAGTTTTCCCTGTGAACCTCAAGATCAGAAAACTCCACAGACGGTAGGTTTTTGTCTGAGGAGGTGGGCTCCTCTCCAGTTTCTTGAGTCTCCCCTGCCAATACTGATAAGGGAAATTCCGGAGAGTCCTCACCACTCTCAGGGGAGTTCTGGCTATCACATTCCTGGTACATAGGGGCACCAGTGGGGGGCTCAGGATCATCCCACAGTTCCCAGAACTTCGGAAAATCCCTTCCCACAATGGCGTCATGCGGTAACTGAGATACTAAGCCCACTGGATGAGAGAGGGTACCTTTGGGGGTCTCGAAACACACTGTAGTCACTGGATACTCTCGGGTGTCCCCATGCACACAAATAACAGCTACCTTGCTATTCCCAAAGACCTCTGTTTTAACTAACTCAGCCTTTATCAGGGTCACAAGGCTACCTGAATCCAGCAATACCACAACATTTCTACCATTAACACACATTTTGCATAAATGTTTTTCAGTTCCTCGAATGGCAGTGCATGCGACTGTCGCACACAGCGACTGACGTCTGCCCGTCAGAAAGTCACACTGCATGGGTTCCTCCACAACCGGGCAATTGGCTGCAATATGTCCCGCTGATCCTTCTTGCCGCCTCTTGAGCCGCTGATTTCCCAGGCTGTTCTCGCCAAACTTGGGGTAGAGCTCCCACCCTCTCACTCTCTCCACCCTCACCCCTTGGAATCCTCTTATCCGCCCCTGGGGATGGTCTGGTCTTAGGGTGGAAAGTCCGAGTGTCTCTGGAAGAGGCCGTCAGGTTCTCTGTAGCCAAGTATTTCTCCACACGATCCACAAGACCATCGGCCGTCTCTGGGTCTCCATGGCTTACCCACTTTTGGATGGCAGTAGGAAGAGCTCTCAAAAACCGATCCATTACAACACGTTCCACAATCTTTGGTGCGGACAAAGTCTCTGGCTGTAGCCACTTTCTGCTCAGGTGAATGAGATCATACATTTGAGACCTGGGGGGTTTTCCAAGCTGGAAAGTCCAGTTATGCACACGCTGAGCCCGGACAGCCTGGGTGACACCCAGCCTTGCCAAAATTTCAGCTTTTAGCATCACATAGTCTTTTGCTTGGTTAGGCTCTAGGTCATAGTAAGCTTTCTGCGATTCACCAGTTAACAGAGGAGCCACCAGTCCAGCCCACTGCTCCTCAGGCCACTTTTCTCTTTCAGCGGTCCTTTCAAATGTGGTCAAAAATACCTCTGGATCATCCTCTCCAGTCATTTTTGTCAATAAACGACTCACCCCAAAGGACGCGGTATTAGTGGGACGGCTTTCCTCACTGGTCTGCGGACGTTGCTGCATTACTGCTTCCATTTGTTGTAGTCTCTGCTCTTGCTTCTGTAACAGGTCTATGAAGCGGGCCTCAGATTGCTGCTGGGCTTGTTGCTGAGCTTCCAGACTCTGTTGGTGAGCTTGCTGCTGGGCTGCAAGGCTCTGTTGATGAGCTTGCTGCTGGGCTGCAAGGCTCCTTTGCAAACCTGCATTTGTCTGCTGTTGATTGGCATTTGCTAGAGCCAGCTGTTTCAGTATCTCCTCCATGCTGGCTTAAAAAAAACTGCCACTGGTTCTCCACCAACTGTGAGGGGGTTAGCTCGGCAGCGGGTGTGTGTGACCCCCGGGATGGGCTCCCCACACAAAAACAGGCCCAGCAAACGGAGGTTGTGGTTTTCAAAATCAAAAAGGTGCGGTTTATTTTCTATTTACAGTGACAAAACACAGCAAAGCAAAAGAAACATAAATAAAATAAATCCTGGTCAACTTGACCTCTGAGTAAACATACAGGTTTCCTAACTAACAACTGGGATCAGCCTAGTGCTGTCCTAGTCCCTAAGTCCCTGGTTTTAAATGTCCAAGCAAATAGCCACACAGGCTTTGTCTCACCGCACAGGGGTTCACTCTCCCTAGACAGTCCACACAGGTCTGGTTCCAGGCATGAGCAAACACCTAATGAATCTGGAAGTTTTTATAGAGGCCTTAAACGAGCTGACAAGCTTCAGCTGGTCTCATCAACTCCCTGCCTGCACGACGCCCAGCACTCTCCCTAGAGGTATGAATCATCCATGAGCCCACTAGCCTCAGCTGGGCTTCATCAACTCTCTCCCTAGTTGTATAAGTCGGCATAAAGCCTGAATCTGGGAGAAATATACCTACCCCCCTGGATGCAACCAGGTGACTTTACCTTCCTGCTGTCACAATATTTATATACTTTATATCATAGTTTTATCTATTTATGTTTTATATGCGATTTTTAGGAAATGAGTATGAGTTTTATTGGTGTCCTTTTTAGTTTTTTAGGTTTTTCTGTATATACATGGCCTGCAATTGGCCTCTTGTGGAGTGCATAAGTATTTATGGTATGGTTTTGTGGGTCTTTCCATTTGTTTGGTATTTTAGAAATCTATGGACCATACAGAACTTTTTACAGTATTTATGGTATTTTATAGTATTTTTATGGTATATTTACGGACTAAAAAGCATACAGACTCTGTAAAATGGAATGATGTATAGACCCTCACATAACGGTCTTCCAGTGCTTAGCATGAAACTAGTTTTCTTAATGCAATATACACATGGTTCAATACTATCAGAATTTGGCACAACAGAATATACAGTGAAATGTCTGTCACACAGAAGGGGTCCAAACATAGCAATACTAATGACCGCCTCCCCTTTCCTGTCATAGCGGTAATGTTTGTGCCATTGAAACAAACAGTGTCTAATATACTGACATAAATGGTGTTTCTCAGCAGGAAATGACAATTATCGAGTTTATGTAATTGCATGGCTCACTTGCTCTTATTGAGCTAATCGCATGCACAGGGTCATTACCCAGGTTGTTGTTATGTATTTTTGTAATGTCTTTGCTCTGTTATTGTATATAAATATGCTCCATCCTATCAGATCACGGATCGGGTATGCGCGCCAATCACGGCAGCGCATCCACGATATGGTGACAGAGCTTCCGCCCACAGCAGGGCACAGACGAGGGAGCTGAAGTGCGCATGCGCGGTGACGCAGACGCAACACGAACACTCCGACGTCTGCAGAGGGGCGGGGATCAGTGGAGCATATTTAGTCCGGTTGCTGCGGAGACTGGTCACGCCCTCGGAAGAAGTCAGGAAGTGACGAAACGACAGGGCGTGACCAGCATTACCCAGCAAACCGTAAGTGACGCATCTGCGCTCCAGGACCACACCAGGAAGACGCCGGAGGAACCAGGAAGTGGCGTTCTCCAGGGGCAAGTCTAAAAGCGCTGCAAGCGTCCATTTTATCCCATATATTATAAACGCCTGTTTTATTCTTTTATTGGTACGCACATATGCAAAGGGTCTTGTTTGTTTTGGGGAATATTAATAAAATTACCAAACAGTACTACCCTATGCAGTTTGTTCCTTTTTCCTCACATACGCCAGAAGTGCCTGTACAGTAGAAGAAGACAGAACACACTAAAGAAGGATGGTTTATACATGCCTTTATTGGTTTAATATCTGGTGAGTGCATCCCCATTAGGGGACCCTAATCCCCCCACGTGGTGAAAACACATATTGGTGATAAGGAGCACAGGAACTAAGATTTAAACCAGCTGTAACCACACTCTTCGTTCACTATCCACTAGGGTTGTCCCGATACCGATACTAGTATCGGTATCGGGACCGATACCAAGCATTTGCGCGAGTACTTGTACTCGCGCAAATGCTCCCGATGCCCAGTCCGATACTTTTTTTTTTTCTCAGAGCGGGGGGTGGAGAGCAGGGCGGAGACCGGGGCGGAGAGTGTGCGGCGGGGGGCGGAGAGTGTTCGGCGGGGGGCGGAGAGCGGGACGGAGAGCAGGGCGGAGAGCGTGGCGGGGGGCGGAGACCAGGGCCGAGAGCGGGACGGAGAGTGTCCGGCGGGGGGCGGAGACCAGGGTGGAGAGCGGGGCGGGGGGCGGAGACCAAGACGGAGAGCGTGGCAGAGACCAGAGCGGAGAGCAGAGCGAGTCTTCAGGCGGGTAAGTAAAATTAATCTGATCAAATTGCCTTGCCTGTCTGCTGCTCAAATGCTACCTGTTCCCCCTTCACCTCCATGCCGCTGTGCCCCCTTCACTTCCATGCCGCTGTTCCCCCTTCACCTCCATGCCGCCGTTCCCCTCCGTGCTGCCGCCCCCTCCGTGCCCCTCCTCCACCCCCTCGGTATCTCAGGATGGAGAGCGGAGGTAGGAGCCGATAAATCCGGCTCCTTACTTGTCTGAATGTACCGAGTCATCACTGACTCTGTCCATTCACATAACTGAAACATCGTAAACTGTGTTTACAATGTTTCAGTTTATGAATGGAGAGGAGCCGCTGTCTTCTCTCCATTCATTTTCAGCGCAGCTGAGGCTGCTGAGAAAGGGACTGGGGAATATGTGTCCCTAGTCCCTTTCCCTGTCTCAAAGGGGAGATGTCAGAGGTCTGTTAAGACCCCTGATATCTCACCAAAGCCCCCCACAACAGGGCTGATAAAAAAAAAAGAATAAAATAAAAATGAATTGTAAAAAAAATAAAATAAAAGAAAACACACACACTGACACTGTCCACCCCCCCCCCCTTAAAAAAATAAAGCATTGTAAAAAAGAAATAAATAAAATAAATAGTAAAAAAAAAAATAGTAAAAAAAATAAAAATACTGACACATGAGATTAAAAAAAAGTATCGGTATCGGTATTCGGTATCGGCGAGTACTTGAAAAAAAGTATCGGTACTTGTACTCGGTCTTAAAAAAGTGGTATCGGGACAACCCTACTATCCACACCTATATAATTGGACTATATAGAAGACGTACATTTGAACTTTTGTCCGTAGCGCTGCTGCAGTTTATTCTGAACTTTTCGTTTTAAGTTTTTTATATATACTGCTCTTTTAATATTTAAATATATATATATATATATATATATTTTTTATTGTTCTATTGTTTTTTTTTATGATATTTTTTTCTATTATTTTAGAATATTTTCTATTCAAATTCGATTTTATTCTATATGAAATTCGAATTTTGGAAAATGGTTATTTATATGTATGTATATATATGTATATATATAACCATCTTCCGAAATTCGAATTTAGTATAGAATAAATTCAAATTCGAATAGAAAAGATTAGAATAGAAAAACAATAGAATATGATAAAATATATATATTATATTTTATTCTATTGTTTTTCTAGTCTTTTTTCTATTTCTATTCTAATCTTTTCTATTCGAATTCGAATTCATTCTAAACGCAATATTTATACATATAACTATCTTCTGAAATTCGAAATTCATACAGAATGAATTCAAATTCGAATAGAAAAGATTAGAATATAATAACTATAGAAAAGAATAGAATAAAAAAATATATAAACGGTCATATTCTATTGTATTTTATTACATTCTATTCAATTCTATTCTATTCTCTACTATTCTTTTATTTCTATTCTATTGTTTTTTATTTTTATATTCTATTTTATTGTATTCTTTTTTAAAAAATGATTTATATTTTTTCTAATTTGATTCAAATTTATTTTCGAATTCGAGTCGAAAATATTTCGAATTCGATTCGAAAATATTTTGAATTTGATTCGAATTTCGTCCGCGATTTTTCGATTCGAAAAAATTCAGATTATTCCGAATGTCCGAATAATGAAAAATTTGTCCGAATTTCGATTCGGAACGAAACGAAATGCACATGTCTAGTGACAGTGTCAATCTCAACCCATATCAGGAACATCTCCTCAGCTAATACCGCTCTGTGGAGACTAACAGCTAAATAATCTGAAAGGGCACTATAATGGATAAATTCAAAATAATCCAATAATGTGAATTGGGTGGAGAGTAAGAAAAATGAAAAGTTATTTTGAGAACATAATATATAATAAAATGAATATTATTAAAAAGTGTGAATGTAAAATGATATTATAATGGGTCATAAATTGATACAAAGAGTAATATGAACACGATGCATCTGTAAGGTACCTGCGATAGGTAGTGTCCGAAGTGGAACTTGTGTGCTGAGGATTCAGGCGAAAACGTAGTCAGGTAGATTAGGTTGGCAACAGATCAGGCAAAACGGTACACGATCGAAATCCAGAGAGTGGTCAGGCATGCAAAGGTCATACACAAGCTGGCAGTGAAGTACAAAATCAGCAGGCTAGAGAGTAGTCAGGAATTCAGGCAGAAATTCAACACGAAAATCAAGATCAAAAAGCAGTCACAACACCCAGGGAGTTATTCCACACAAACGGGCGCTGAGAGATGGTGGAAAAAAAAAAAAGAGGATATCTGGACAGCCGCACTCCAATCCAACGTGGCTTTTATTGGAAAAAATGTGATAAAATAAAACAGGCACTACATGTCACAGCAATGAAATAACAGGGACAGCTAAAGAGTTTCACACTTAGAAGTGCTTACTCATAGCTATGAGTAAGCACTTCTAAGTGTGAAACGCGTTAGCTGTCCCTGTTATTTCATTGCTGTGACATGTAGTGCCTGTTTTATTTTATCTCATTTTTCCAATAAAAGCCACGTTGGATTGGAGTGCGGCTGTCCAGATATCCTCTTTTTGTTCTCCACTGCCTTGTGCATTGCCAGCACCCTCGGTTCCTGGAGAGGTTTTTTCCCTATAGGGGTGAGTCTGTTTGGAGCGGCAATCCCTGCCTTGTATAAACTTTGGACGGGCGCTGAGAGATAGCATCACTTCCTTTTTATGGGCTGCTTTGATTGAAAATTGTCCACAGCTGGCAGCAGGTGGGGCTAGTGAGTCCATGGTAATGCTTAATACTGAGAAGACATTTCCAAAAGTCTAGATCTGCTCCGTAGCACAACAGGTAAGGCTGCAGCTGTGGGACCAGGAAGATCCCGGTTCAAATACACCCAGGTACATGACAGCGCCCCCTCCCCAGTGGACCCCTCCGGGGGCCTAGCGGGGCTTAGTGGGAAAGGAGGCATGGAAGTCTCGAATAAAAGAAGGGGCATGCAGATCTTTGACTGGAACCCAGGAACGGTCTGTGACAGGATATCCCTTCCAATGAACCAGATACCGAAGGCCACGACCCTGTCTTCTAGAATCAAGAATCTTGGAGACTTCAAACTAATTTTGTCCATCAACAAGAACAGGAGGAGGTAGCTGTTGCATTCTGGAGTAGCGATTGAAAATTGCTTTTTTGAGGAGGGAAATGTGGAACACAGGATGAATCCGGAGAGAGGAGGGTAATTTCAACCGATAGGAGACTGGCCCGACTCGAGCAATAATTCTGTAAGGACCAATAAATCGAGGGCCCAAATTGGTAGAAGGTTGTTTCAGTCTCACATATTTGGTTGATAGCCAAACTCTGTCCCCCACCACATATGTAGGTATATGGCATGTTCGTTTGTTGGAAAAAAGTGCATACTTGCCTGCTGACTTCCGTAGTAATAAGCAAATCTTTTTCCAATGTAGCAGAATATTTTTCACCCGCTGATCTGCTGCTGGTACACCATAAGAAGGCTGAAGTAGGGGAAAAGTCTGAGGGTGATAGCCTAGGGCTGCGTAGAATGGTGTGGTATGAAGAGCACTGTGCCAACGGGAATTAATGGCGAACTCAGCTAAAGGCAAATACTCAGACCAGTTGGAGAGTAAGGCATTGACATAATGTCGAAGATAGGTTTCTAGGGTCTGGTTCATGCGTTCGGTTTGACCATCTGTTTGAGGGTGATGTGAGGTAGAGAGTGAAAGCGTTACTCCCAGTTTCTTGCAGAACGCTCTCCAGAATCGGGAAACAAACTGGGATCCGCGGTCTGAGACGACATTGGTAGGTATGCCATGATATCTCACAATATGAGAAAGGAAGAGAGTAGACAGTGCTTCTGATGTAGGTAATCCCGGGAGCGGCACAAACTGAGACATTTTGGAAAAGCGATCCACTATGACCCATATAGCAGTCATGCCCTCGGACTTGGGTAAGTCTGTAATGAAGTCCATAGTCAAATGGGTCCAAGGCTGACGAGGTGCCGAAAGTGGTTGTAACAGTCCAGTAGGCAATGTACGGGGTACTTTATTAGCAGCACAAGTTGGACAGGCAGCCACATAGTCAGTAACATCCCTTTTCATATGAGGCCACCAGACATGACGCTGCAAGGTCTTAAGAGTGATGGTGACACCAGGATGACCAGATAGCACACTATCATGTGCCCAGAGGAGTACAGGTTTTCTGAGGCTAGGGGCTACGAACAGGCGACCTGGTGGTATCTTCAAGCCTTGGGAAACACGATTCTGGGTTTCTTGTAACTGTTGGGAAAGAGCCGTAGAGATCTGTGCGACAATTTTGTGAGGTGGGATTATATACTGCTCGGTAGGTTGGTCTTCTTCAGAGGTAGCAAACTGTCTGGAAAGAGCATCGGCTTTCTTGTTTTTATGCCCAGCAACATAAGAAAGAACAAAATTAAAACGGTAGAAAAACAGAGCCCATCGAGCCTGACGTGAGTTCAAACGTCTTGCAGTCTGAAGATACAGTAGGTTTTTATGGTCAGTGAGGATAGAAAAAGGTTTGGGAGCCCCTTCCAGAAGATGTCACCATTCAGACAATGCCAATTTGATGGCCAGTAGTTCTCGATTCCCAACATCGTAATTCATCTCCGCTGGAGAAAACTTTCTAGAAAAAAATGCTACTGGATGGATTCTACCGGACTTAGGCTGTCTCTGGGAGAGTACGGCATAGTCAAAAGAACGATGTGGAGGTAAAACCTCTGCCTTTTGCTTGCAAAATATGTCTGCAAACGCATGGTATTCATGAGGCAAGGTAGGTGGGACGGCCACGGAAGCCAACATACAAGCAGAAAGTCTTTTGGGTTGAGACAAACAGTTTGAATGACAGAATGACCCCCAAGAGGTTAGTTCTCCATTTTCCCAATCAAAAGAAGGGTTATGCTGTTTTAACCATGGGTAACCAAGGATAACAGGCAGAAGTGGAGAATCAATAAGAGACAAGACAACTTCCTCTTTGTGGAGTATGCCTATCTGAAGGGTGATTGTCATAGTCTCAAATTTTACAATGCCATCTCCCAAGGGTTGTCCATTCACGGTGGTAATGTTCAGGGGTCTAGATTTTGGAACAAATGGGATATTATTTTTTTTAGCAAAAGTGTAGTCCAAGAATATGCCAGCAACTCCAGAATCCACAAAAGCCTCACAGGAGACAAGTTTAGAGGCTAAATGGATAATTGCAGGAATGGTAATCTTGGTCTTGGAGGATATACCTCTAAGGTCTAAGCCAGCTCCTCCAACACTGGTTAGACCCTGCCTTTTACTGGATGGGAAGGGCAGACAGATAATAAATGTCCTTTAAGTCCACAGTATAGGCATAGGCCCAATGCACGCCTCCTTTGTTTCTCAGACTCAGTTAGGTGGAGACATCTTACATCCATGGGTTCCACAGGTGCCTGGGGTTCAACTGAGATTTCAGGTTCTGGCTGAGGTGGTGCTTGGAAGTTAGGGGCCAAACGGTAAACTGGCCTAGGAAACTTGTGAGTTCTAAGTCTCTCTTGGCACCTTTCATGATACCGGACATCCAGACGAACACAGAGCTCTATGAATTTCTCTAGGTCTTCTGGGGAATCCTTATAGACTAATTCGTCTTTGATGCGATCTGCAAGACCTTTTCGGAAGGCTGCACGTAATGCCCTTGAGTCCCAAGTAGTCTCAGCAGCAAGGGTACGAAACTCAATAGCATATTGTGCCACAGACCTGGTGCCTTGTTGCATGTCCAAGAGTGAGTACTCAGCTGCAGATGCTCTATCTGGCTTGTCAAATACAGTCTGGAGAGAAGCCAGAAATTTGTCAGCGTCTTGCAGCACAGGATCATTGTGTTTCAGATAAGGAGAGACCCAGGCCAGGGCCTTCCCCTTTAACAAGGAAATTACAAAAGTCACTTTGGCAGACGAAGTTCTAAAGGTCCCAGGGTTGTTGCGGAAATGCAAACTGCAAACATTTAAAAAGCCTCTGCAGTCCTCAGTATCACCACCAAATTTGTCAGGCAAGGGAAGTTTGGGTGGTACAGAAGAGGTGGGTTGGATCGTAGCAGGAGTAGGATCCGGAGTCTGGACTGTTGCAGAGGAAGCAGGCAAACAAGATTTAAGCATAGTACAAAGTTCATCTAACTTGGCGTCCAGGGAAGAAAGATGCTGTTCATGAGCTCCAATCAATTGTCCCTGATGTGAAATCGCCTTAACAATCTCAGCAGGGTCCACTGTCATTGGGGCCCGTTTGTAATGTAAGGTACCTGCGATAGGTAGTGTCCGAAGTGGAACTTGTGTGCTGAGGATTCAGGCCAAAACGTAGTCAGGCAGATTAGGTTGGCAACAGATCAGGCAAACGGTACACGATCGAAATCCAGAGAGTGGTCAGGCAGGCAAAGGTCATACACAAGCTGGCAGTGAAGTACAAAATCAGCAGGCTAGAGAGTAGTCAGGAATTCAGGCAGAAGTTCAACACGAAAATCAAGATCAAAAAGCAGTCACAACACCCAGGGGGTTATTCCACACAAACGGGCGCTGAGAGATAGCATCACTTCCTTTTTATGGGCTGCTTTGATTGAAAATTGTCCACAGCTGGCAGCAGGTGGGGCTAGTGAGTCCAAGGTAATGCTTAATACTGAGAAGACATTTCCAAAAGTCTAGATCTGCTCCGTAGCACAACAGGTAAGGCTGCAGCTGTGGAACCAGGAAGAACCCGGTTCAAATACACCCAGGTACATGACAGCATCCTATTAGATATCTATGGAAATATGATCCTCCATAACCACTAAGATTAACTAATTGGAGTCAGTCCCAAATGTCATATGGATGGGTTGTGGCTGAGGCTACCATAAGTTGGGACCCGAAAGCCACCGGAAGGAACGGGCTGTGTGAGCCGGCCGGCTTTACATTTTTTACACGCTATTTTAAAGATACTCTAAGTGTACACCTGTTTTTATTCGCATTAAACGTTTATATTAGCTGGATTACGCTATGGGAGCTTTTGCTATAGAATGTGGAACCCCCGATACGAGAACTACACTGAGCATATAACCAGGGAGCAGAACCACTAGTCGAGGAGCCTAGAGACCCGGGCTGGGGTATAAGCCACATGCGAATGTGATCTCCTAATACGAGATCAGTGGATCTGGTAAGCGGCAGTGATTCTACTGGTGGAGGAATCTTTTCTATCCCAAATTGATCACTTTTCCTTGGGTGCATGTCTATTTGAAGTCACAGATTTTATATGCGAAAGAGACTCTGTCATTGCAGTTAACCCATGTGGAACTTATCATTGCAGTTATTCTGCTTTCTCCTTGTTTTGCTAACTGTGGACTAAGAGTTTATACTTTTCATCTTACCATTGGAGGCTGACTTTTTGGTGATTACCCAACTGGGTAGATATTTTATTCCGGTGGGCAGGCTGGTTAACATATCGCCTGGTTGTTGCTATTCATTTCACTTCTATTATAATGATTCATTTCATTTGGATTTATTAGCACATGTTATATCATTTTGTTTCATAGCATTGTTTATATTTGGTTAATTTATTCCTATCACATTGCAGCGCAGCTATTATCTATTACTATCGTGTCTAATATGTGTGTAGCGGGTGTTTGAATTTAAGGGAGGCATCTGGGTGGTAGTGTAACCCAGATGCACAAATTGCTAGGGGATCCGAGACCTTTTTCTGGTTCTTGGAGGACTCTGGTGGTGTGAGGTTCCTTGCGGTCCACGGGTGGCGCTGTTGCCCTGGGCCGGAGCTGAACTCACACCGCAAGACTGTATCTTTTTGTCCTCCCCTGGAGCTGGTACAGCGGGGCGAGGAATCCGCTGTGACGCAAAGGGAGAGGGGATAAAAGGGGCAGACGCCCTGACCAGGGGTGAAGAGTTCAGAGTCTGGAGGACGTGGCCGCACCCAGGCACCTTCAGCTTGGGTGCTGGCGTTCCAGTGTTCCAGGCCTAGGTGCCCTTTGCCTAGCCGGAGCGGAGATGGAGTCCATCCCAGGCACCTTTAGCCTGGGGTGAGGTACTATGGCGGACGCCTGGGGCTCAGTACCTTTGACTGAGTTCCGCGAGGGTGGAGGAATCCGAGGGGGGCCCTAACTCCTTGGGTGCCCGTGTCTGAGTTAGTGTGGACTGGTGTGCGGAACTTCTCTGGAGAGTCCGGCGCAGCATTGCTGGTGACAGAGAGGCCTCCGGTTTCTCCCTTGGACGGATTTCCTTACCCTGACAGGGGCGTGCTAGCGAAGGTAATTCATGTTCTACCTCACATAGTCAGTGGCAGTGACTATTCGCCACTGGTGATACCACAGTGGTTAGCAACAGAAGGGAAAGGATTGTGCTTTGATCTATCCCCCATTATTACTCAGTAGAAGAAACTGTTTGTTGTTTGCCAAGAAGAATAAAACTGAGTTGGACCTATTCACTGTGTGGAACTCTGGTTACTAGGAGCAAAGGAGTCAGGGACGAAGTACTGGACTTGACTCTAGGACACCTACACAAAACCCAATCTTCTGGCCTTCACCTCTTAGCTATGGAGGACATGGGCCGTGGTATATCTCATCCCTCTTCCCAGCATTGAGACCCCTAGACGAAGAAAGACAAGCCGAGTGTGAGAAGGGGAGAGAGAGGTGAGGCCGCTACATGTGTATCTCACATGGTTAGTTGCAGCAGCAGCACTTTTCACTATAGTGTGTCACACATATTGTGCTAGTGATCATTTTTCATTATAATTAGCACCATTAGTGTTTACATCCAATACATGAACCACCAATATTAAGTCTGAGACAGCACAGTATTTTCCTTATACACTTACTAATGATTTGAACAGGGGCAAAATGATATCTCTTTCTCTGGAGTCCATACCTCTCTTAATACAAGAAAGGACTTTGCTCGCCTTGGAAACCGCAGCTTGGCATTGCATGCCATTATTGAGCTTATGATCTACCAAAACCCCCAGATCATTCTCCACTATGGATCCCCCCAGTTGTACTCCCCCTAGTATGTATGATGCATGCATATTCTTAGCCCCCAAGTGCATAACTTTACATTTATCAACATTAAACCTCATCTGCCACATAGTAGCCCAATTAGACAGAGCATTGAAGTCGGCTTGTAAATTGGAGACATCCTGTAAGGACGTTATTCCACTGCATAGCTTGGTGTCACCTGCAAAGACAGAAATGTTACTTTTGATCCCAGACCCAATATCATTTATAAAGATATTAAAAAGTAAGGGTCCCAGCACTGAACCTTGGGGTACACCACTGATAATCTTAGACCATTCAGAGTAAGAGTCATTAACCACTACTCTGAATTCTGTCTTTAAGCCAGTTTTCTATCCATTTACAAACTGATATTTCCAATCCTGTAGACTTTACCTTACACATTAGCCGTGTGTGGGGAACTGTATCCAACACTTTTGCAAAATCCAAGTATACCACGTCCACTTGGAAGTGCAGTCTCTGTTAATCAAAGGGTAGATCTGAAATGAGGGGAAGCTCTGCTGATTTTATTATCCAATCATGTGCAAGCTTAAATGCTGTTTTTTATTTTCCTTGCATGTCCCCTTCAGATCTACAGCGACTGCTCTTCCAAGTGCACTTTCAGTGCAATTTCAAGTGCACTTTGCACTTGTAGTGCAAATTGGATTTGCCTTTTGTAAATAACCGACTAAATCATCTTGCAGCTGAGTTTGTCTCACAATCTGAGCATCTGAACTGATCCTGAAAATCTGGTGACATCATTCTTGATGGGCATTTGTGCATCACACTACTTGAATATTCAGAGAACGGTACCCTTTTCAATTTCTGTATATATGCTCCAATAAGAGTCCAAATTAATTTATTGATGTTGTGTTAAGATACATTTCAGGGGTCAAAGGCACTCCCCCTTCATCAGGGCTTCAGTTAAAAATGAGAACCTTGAGTGGACTCATAATAGGGCTTTCCCGTTTGAATCGTGACGGGAAGCTGATTGCTGAATTAGCATTCCTGGCCAGCAGTACAGAGGCACACAGGGATTTCTTCAGAATAACAAAAGGTATGAACCTGCAGTAAAGGTTGTTATAACCCTTGCATTGTACATAGATCACCCAGAGGGGAATGTTTTTTTCTCAACATAAGTGGAGTTACGCTTTAAGCAAAATGTTTTTGGTGTGTCTGCTTCAGAGAGATCATTGAGCAGGGTATACACATGAAAAATTATTTTTTGATATCACCACAACCCTTCTCCGTATCCTCCTTCTTATCACCTTGTATTTCAGAAAGGTGTTCTCAAATACTTCCATTGCTGTAGGTTAATGCCACTGTACACTGGCTGACAGACCGCAAATACCACCTGCAACACCCAGGTGCTAATTACAGCACTTTTCTTTTGATGACTTGACTTTTATTTAACCACTTAACGACCGCCCACTGTAATTATACGTCGGCAGAATGGCACCGACAGGCAGAATCACGTATATGTACGTGATCGCCTTTGTACAGTTGGGGGGTCCGATCGGACCCCCCTTCTGTACAGTGAGCGGTGGTTAAGTGTTCGGGAGCGATCCGGCATGAGGGGACGGCCGTTCGATTCCTCACCCCCTCTCGATCGCTCCCGGCGAATGAGAGAGCTTCCCCTGCCTGTAATGTAAACACAGGCAGGAGGAAGTGATGTCATCTCTCCTCGTGTCGGTCTTTTCGATCCGGCGCGAGGAGTGAAGACATCTCACAGTAAGTGCACCAACAGCCCACTGACACCAGTACATGTAGGCACACAAATCACCCCCCAGTCACCCCCAGATCACCCCCCAGATCACCCCCAGTACCCCCAGTCACAGTGCACCGTTTGCAGTGATCATTTTTTTTACTGATCACTGCAATCAGTGTCATTTGTGACTGTAAAAAGTTGCAGGGCAGTTAGGATTAGGCCCTTTAGGTCCAAGGTAGCCCCCTAACCCCCCCTAATAAAGGTTTAACCCCTTGATCGCCCCCCAGGTAACCCTTTCACCCCCTAACGCCAGCGTCACTAAGCGATCGTTTTTCCGATCGCTTTTTTCTTGTCGCTGGTGTCCTAGATAGCCAGTTAATTATTTTTAGGTTCGCCGCAGGTTTTTATTAGTGTCAGGTACCCCCATATATTATTTTAACCCCCTGATTGCCCCTAGAGTTAACCCTTTCACCAGTGATCACCGTATAAGCGTCACTGGTGACACTGGTTACCCAGTGAGTTTTTTCGTTATTTAGGTAACCCGTCAGGTTTTTATATAGCGTCGGGTACCCCCATATTTAACCTAATAAAGGTTTTAACCCCCTGATTGCCCCTAGTTAACCCTTTCACCAGTGATCACCATATAAAGGTTACGGGTGACACTGGTTGGTTAGTTTGCTTTTTATAGAATCAGGGCACCCGCCGTATATAACCCAATAAAGGTTTAACCCCCTGATCGCCCGGCGGGTGATATCAATTAGGTTTTAGCGCCAGAGAGGGTCTGCGTCACCCCAGGCAGCTTTAGGTTAGTGCCAGTAACGCTAACACCCACGCGCAAAGCATACACCTCCCTTAGTGTCATAGTATCTGATCAGATCTATACTAGCGTCCCCAGCGGTTTAGGGTTCCCAAAAACGCAGTGTTAGCGGGATCAGCCCAGATACCTGCTAGTACCTGCGTTTAGCCCCTCCGCCCAGCCCAGCCCAGCCCAGCCCACCCAAGTGCAGTATCGATCTATCACTGTCACTTACCAAACACAACACACATAACTGCAGCGTTCGAAGAGACAGTCCTGATCCCTGCGATCGCTAACAGTTTTTTTGGTAGCGTTTGATACATTTGGTGACAGTCAGGTGCTTTTTTTACCTGTGAATCTTACTAGTGTACCCCTAAATTTAGAGCCCAAAATGGCAAGTCGAAGGTACACTAGTAAAGAGGCCTACGAGATTCTGAGCATGACAGATAGTGAAGAGGAGGTCACGTATCTGTCAGATTCAGGCTCAGAATATCTTCCCGTAGAAGACAGTGACGTCAGCGGCCCCACGTCAGATAGCTCTGACGACGAAGTTGAGGTCCCTGCTAAGGTCAGGTGTACCCGATCCCGATCTTCTGAGGTTGTTGAGGAGCAAGAACCGCAGGGCTCTCGTATCATGGAGCAGAGTAGTACAAGCGCCGCTATTCCTTCTGGTGAATTGGCAAGCACCAGCGGCCTAGTACAGTCTGGGCGTACATCCAGCACTGCAGTATCACGTGGTGACGTGGCGAGTCCCATAAGTGCAGTTCAAGCTGGCGAGGTGGCAAGCACAAGTAGTGTCCCGCTGCCACCAAGAAGACAAAGGCAGGCCCGTCGTGCCCATAGTGCCCTTCCTGCAGAATTCGCCTATCCTGATTGGGTCCCCACCACTTCTGCAGAACCCGTACTTCCCCCATTCACTGCCCAACCCGGTATTCAGGTGGAAACAGCTAATTTTATGCCAATCGATTATTATTCGCTGTTTTTCACGGAAGATCTCTATAGATCTATTGTGGACCAGAGTAATTTGTATGCTGGTCAATTCATCGCCGCTAACCCCCAGTTGCCTAAAATTGCCAAAGATTGGAAACCAATTACGGTTTCCGAATTTAAGACCTTTCTGGGCCTTTCCCTCAACATGGGCACACATAAATTCCCGTCATTGCGTGCTTATTGGTCCACGCACCCAATTGACCACATGCCCGTGTTCTCTGCCTCCATGCCCAGGATACGATACGAGCAGATTTTGCTGTTCATGCACTTCAACGACAATGAACTTTGTCGTCCACGTGGGGACCCTGAGTACGACCGGCTCTATAAAATTCGGCCCCTCATAAACCACTTCAACGAACGTTTTGCAGCCTTGTTTATTTCCGATCAAGTTGTCTGCGTTGATGAGTCCCTGATTAAATTTTCTGGCCGCTTGGCTTTCAAGCAGTACCTTCCCAGCAAGCGTGCCAGATACGGGGTCAAGCTCTATAAGTTCTGTGACAGGGCAACAGGCTATGTATGGAGCTTTATGGTTTATGAGGGAAAAGATAGTCAGGTTGAGCCGGTCAACTGCCCAGATTACATAGGGAGCGCTGGCAAGATAGTGTGGAAATTGGTGTCACCCTTATTCGGAAAGGGGTACCACTTGTATGTGGACAATTATTACACGAGCGTGCCACTGTTTAGTCACTTGTTTGATCATCAGATTGGAGCATGTGGCACCGTGCGACCTAATCGCCGGGGCTTTCCCCAGCGGCTTGTAGATGCCCGTCTTAGGCTGGGGGAGAGAGCCTGCGTGAAGTGTAATAACTTGCTCGCTATGAAGTGGAGGGACAATAAGAATGTTTTCCTTCTTACCTCCCTTCATGCAGACACGACAGTCCAAATTCGTACGGCGACTGGTGTTGTGGAGAAACCCCTCTGTGTCCACGAATATAACAAAAATATGGGAGGGGTGGACCTCAACGACCAGTTGATGGCGCCGTATCTAATTGACCGTAAGGCGAGACGCTGGTACAAAAAAGTGTCTCTATCCTTATTCCAATTGGCTTTGCTGAATGCTCATGTGCTATACAGAGCTTCAGGCAGGACGTTATCTCTTCTAAAATTCCAGAATGAGATAGTCACAGAACTCCTGTATCCAGGCGGTTCTGCACCTCACCATCCCCTACCAAATGCAGTAAGCCGGCTGCATGAGAGGCATTATCCGTATGCCCTCCCGAGTACCCCTACCCAACGAACCCCCCAAAAAAGATGTCGTGTCTGTAGCAAGCGCGGATTTAGGCGTGACACCCGTGTTTTTTGTCCACTCTGTCCTGACAAACCTGGTCTTTGCCTTGGTGAATGTTTTGATCGCTACCACTCAAAAGTGACGTTTTAGCGTAGGGTACAGCATTTCACAGACTAGGACACACTTACACAGGGTCTCCCAAGATGCCATTACATTTTGAGAGACCCGAACCATTACAGTTGTTAAAGTTACAAAAAAAAGTGTAAAAAAGAAAAAAAAAAACGTAAAAAACAAAACACAAAAAAATATAAAATAAAAAACCCAAAAATAGTTGTTGTTTTATTGTTCTCTCTCTCTCTCTATTTTCTCTCTATTGTCCTGCTCTTTTTTACTGTATTCTATTCTGCAATGTTTTATCATGCTTGCTTTTCAGGTATGTAATTTTTTGTTTTCAGGTACGCCATTCAGTTGCAGCGCGGATCTATTTATCTTGACAGCAACAGCGTTTGCTCCCACGATACATTAAGCCGTGACTCCAACGCTGTAGGAGGTGATTTCACCACCACAGTTTAAAAAAAGAGCATATATGCCGAAGCATGGGGGCAGCAGGGGCAGAGGAGCGATTTTGCTCCTAATGCCGCGTATATACGGTCGAAATTCCGACGGAGGCTTGCCCGTGCAAAAGTCCGACCGTGTGTACGCGGCATAACTTTTTTGCGGGAGGATGCCCCCATGCTTCGGCATATATATATTTTAGGCACAGGTTGCGTTAAAAAAATGTTTTATTTTTTACTAGGTTTTGTTTTGGTATTTGCTTTGCAGGTATGGTATGGTAAGGTCTTACTGTTGTACTGTAATGTTACTTTGTTTTAATGTTAACCATCATTTGCTTAGCAGGTACGCCATTCAGTTGCATCGCGGATTTATTTATCTTGACAGCAACAGCGTTTGCTCCCACGATACATAAAGCCGTGACTCCAACGCTGTAGGAGGTGATTTCACCACCACAGTTAAAAAAAGAGCATATATGCCGAAGCATGGGGGCAGCAGGGGCGGAGGAGCGATTTTTCTCCTAATGCCGCGTATATACGGTCGAAATTCCGACGGAGGCTTGCCCGTGGAAAAGTTTGACCGTGTGTACGCGGCATAACCTTTTATGCCGCGTACATACGGTCGAAATTCCGACAAAGGCTTGCCCGTGGAAAAGTCCGACCGTGTGTACGCGGCATAACTTTTTTGCGGGAGGATGCCCCCATGCTTCGGCATATATGCCCATCATTAGAAGTGGGTGGATGAAGGGAGGTATTCTAATGGTGGGCATACCCACCGATCAATCTCTTTTTTTCGTTCAGCCAACAGGCTGCATGAAAAAAAAGATTACAATACATGTCCAACAAGGACCAGCAACGTACTGGTATGTTGCTGGACTTTGAATGGTTATACCAGATTGATGCCTGCGGGTATCATTCTTTTCAGCCAGCGGCCGGCTTTCATGTAAAAGCAATCCTAGTGGCTAATTAGCCTCTGGACTGCTTTTACAAGCAGTGGGAGGGAATGCCCCCCCGGATATAAACAGCGCCATTGGGAAATTGGGAAAGCATTTTATCACACCGATCTTGGTGTGGTCAGATGCTTTGAGGGCAGAGGAAAGATCTAGGGTCTAACCCCCCATTTTTTTTCAAAAAAAGAGTACCTGTCACTACTTATTGCTATCATAGGGGATATTTACATTCCCTGAGATAACAATAAAAATGATAAAAAAAAAAAATATGGAAGGAACAATTTAAAAATAAAATAAAAAAGCAAAATAAATAATAAAAAAAACAAAAAAAAAAACAAAGCACCGCTGTCCCCCCCTGCTCTTGCGCAAAGGTGAACGCAAGCGTCGGTCTAGCGTCATATGTAAATAGCAATTGCATCATGCATGTGAGGTATCACCGCGAAGGTCCGATCGAGGGCAGTAATTTTAGCAGTAGACCTCCTCTGTAAATCTAACGTGGTAACCTGTAAAGGCTTTTAAATGCTTTTAAAAATGAATGTAGTTTCTCGCCGCTGCGCGTTTGTGCGCAATTTTAAAGCATGTCGTGTTTGGTATCCATGTACTCGGCCTAAGATCATCTTTTTTATTTCATCAAACATTTGGGCAATATAGTGTTTTTTAGTGCATTAAAAATAAAAAAAGTGTGTTTTTCCCCCCAAAAATGCGTTTGAAAAATCGCTGTGCAAATACTGTGTGGAAAAAAAAATGCAACACCCACTATTTTAATCTGTAGGGCCTTTGCTTTAAAAATATATATAATGTTTGGGGGTTCAACATAATTTTCTTGCAAAAAAAAAAATGTTTTCATGTAAACAAAAAGTGTCAGAAAGGGCTTTGTCTTCAAGTGGTTAGAAGAGTGGATGATGTGTGACATAAGCTTCCTAATGTTGTGCATAAAATGCCAGGACAGTTCAAAACCCCCCCAAATGACCCCATTTTGGAAAGTAGACACCTCAAGCTATTTGCTGAGAGGCATGTTGAGCCCATTGAATATTTTTTTTTTGTCCCAAGTGATTGAATAATGACAAAAATAAAAAAAATAAAAAAAATTACAAAAAGTTGTCACTAAATTATATATTGCTCAAACATGCCATGGTTATATGTGGAATTGCACCCCAAAATACATTCTGTTGCTTCTCCTGAGTACGGGGATACCACATGTGTGAGACATTTTGGGAGCCTAGCTGCGTACAGGACCCCGAAAACCAAGCACCGCCTTCAGGATTTCTATGGGTGTAAATTTTTGATTTCACTCCTCACTGCCTATCACAGTTTCGGAGGCCATGGAATGCCCAGATGTCACAAAACCCCCCCAAATGACCCCATTTTGGAAAGTAGACACCCCAAGCTATTTGCTGAGAGGTATGTTGAGTATTTTGCAGATCTCGCTTTTTGTCACAAAGTTTTAAAAATTGAAAAAAAAAAAAAAAATGTCTTTCTTCATTTTCAAAAACAAATGAGAGCTGTAAAATACTCACCATGCCTCTCGGCAAATAGCTTGGGGTGTCTACTTTCCAAAATGGGGTCATTTGTAGGGGGTTTTGGGCTATCTTGGCATTTTATGGCCTTCAAAACTGTGATAGGTAGTGAGGAGTGAAATCAAAAATTTGTGCCCTTAGAAATCCTGAAGGCGGTGCTTGGTTTTCGGGGGCCCGTACGCGGCTAGGCTCTCAAAAAGTCCCACACATGTGGTATCCCCGTACTCAGGAGAAGCAACCAAATGTATTTTGGGGTGCAATTCCGCATATAACCATGGCATGTTTGAGCAATATATCATTTAGTGACAACTTTTTGTACATTTTTTTTTCTTTTTGTCATTATTCAATCACTTGGGACAAAAAAAAAATATTCAATGGGCTCAACATGCCTCTCAGCAATTTCCTTGGGGTGTCTACTTTCCAAAATGGGGTCATTTTGGGGGGTTTTGTGCTATCTTGGCATTTTATGGCCTTCAAAACTGTGATAGGTAGTGAGGAGTGAAATCAAAAATGTATGCCCTTAGAAACCTTGAAGGCTGTGCTTGGTTTTTGGGGTCCCGTACGCGGCTAGGCTCCAAAAAAGTCCCACACATGTGGTATCCCCGTACTCAGGAGAAGCAGCAGAATGTATTTTGGGGTGCAATTCCACATATAACCATGGCATGTGTGAGCAATATATCATTTAGTGACAACTTTTTGTACATTTTTTCTTTTTTTTTTCTTTTTGTCATTATTCAATCATTTGGGACAAAAAAAAATATTCAATGGGCTCAACATGCCTCTCAGCAAATAGCTTGGGGTGTCTACTTTCCAAAATGGGGTCATTTGGGGGGGTTTGTGCCATCTTGGCATTTTATGGCCTTCAAAACTGTGATAGGTAGTGATAGGTAGTGAGGAGTGAAATCAAAAATTTATGCCCTTAGAAACCTTGAAGGCGGTGCTTGGTTTTTGGGGTCCTGTACGCGGCTAGGCTCCCAAAAAGCCCCACACATGTGGTATCCCCATACTCAGGAGAAGCAGCAGAATGTATTTTGGGGTGTAATTTCACATATGCCCATGGCATGTGTGAGCAATATATCATTTAGTGACAACTTTGTGCAAAAAAAATAAAGTTTGTCATATTCCCGCAACTTGTGGCAAAATATAAAATATTCCATGGACTAATCATGCCTCTCAGTAAATAGCTTGGGGTGTCTACTTTCCAAAATTGGGTCATTTGGGGGGGTTTTGTGCTATTTTGGCATTTTATGGCCTTCGAAACTGTGATAGGTAATGAGGAGTGAAATCAAAAATTTGCGCCCTTAGAAATCCTGAAGGGGGTGCTTGGTTTCCGGGGTCCCGTACGTGGCTAGGCTCCTAAAAAGTCCCACACATGTGGTATCCCCGTACTCAGGAGAAGCAGCAGAATGTATTTTGGGGTGCAATTCCACATATAACCATGGCATGTGTGAGCAATATATCATTTAGTGACAACTTTTTGTAATTTTTTTTTTTGTCATTATTCAATCACTTGGGACAAAAAAAAAAAATATTCAATGGGCTCAACATGCCTCTCAGCAATTTCCCTGGGGTGTCTACTTTCCAAAATGGGGTCATTTGGGGGGGTTTGTACTGCCCTGCCATTTTAGCACCTCAAGAAATGAGATAGGCAGTCATAAATTAAAAGCTGTGTAAATTCCAGAAAATGTACCCTAGTTTGTAGACGCTATAACTTTTGCGCAAACCAATAAATATACGCTTATTGACATTTTTTTTACTAAAGACATGTGGCTGAATACATTTTGGCCTGAATGTATGACTACAATTGAGTTTATTCGATTTTTCTTATAACAAAAAGTAGAAAATATCATTTTTTTTCAAAATTTTCTGTCTTTTTCCGTTTATATCGCAAAAAATTAAAATCGCAGAGGCAATCAAATACCATTAAAAGAAAGCTCTATTTGTGGGAAGAAAAGGACGCAAATTTCGTTTCAGTACAACATTGCATGTCCGCACAATTTACAGTTAAAGCAGCGCAGTGCAAAATTCTGAATTCACCTCTGGTCCTTTAGCTACCAAATGGTCCGGGGCTTAAGTGGTTAATATTGCACTCATGTTTGGAATATTTAAAGTAATACTATAGGTTCGATTTTTTTTTTTTTAAATAACAAACATATCATACTTACCTCCACTGTGCAGTTAGTTTTTCACAGAGTGGCCCCGAACATCCTCTTCTGGGGTCCCTCAGGGGCTGTCTCGAATCCTCCCCACAGCAGATAACCCCCTCTGGAAAGCGCTCTCCCAAGGGGGTTACCTTGTGGGCGCACTCCCGTGTCCAGCATTCGGCGTCCGTAGCCGCCGAATGCAGAACTCGGCACCTCCCCCGGCGCCCGCGTCATTGGATTTAATTGACAGCAGCGGAAGCTAATGGCTGCGCTGCTATCAATCTATCCAATGAAGAGCCAAGAAGCCATGGAGCGAGCGACGCGGGATCGCGCCCATGGAAATTCGGGGCTCAGGTAAGTAAAACAGGGGGGGGCTGGGGGGCCGGACACTGCAAGGTGTTTTTTCACCTTTATGCATAGGATGCATTAAGGTGAAAGAACACGAAGGTTTACAACCCCTTTAATGTTTTTCCGTTATTTTGTGATGCTTACTGCTTATTTGTTACTATTTCTTTAAGAAATTGCCCCTTTTTATATTGCATGTGATATTTTGCTCCTGCGGTTCACTTGACCAAAATATCACCTGCTATAAGCAATAGTGAATTGACCCCCAAGTCGCTAACACTGAATCCTTTGCATGTATTGAAATTAGTCAAAGGACTTTCCAATGTGTGAATCCTGCAGAAAAGTTTTGCAAATGCGTTATTGTATCTCCCTGAATATGTCCTGCAAGATTAACTTTTGTTAGCAAAACCAATGCTTAGCATAAAGTTTTTGCTGGAAAGGAATGTTTATATTTTTGTGTTGCTTAATTAGAGATAGACAAAAATCTTTTTGCATGTCTTATTAAATGGCATCAATTATAAGTGTGCTTTTTAATGTATAAAAGCAGATTGCAGGCACTCCTACGTGAACTGCAAATAAAATATGTTTTTCCGTGCACCCTACCATTTAATTGGACAAAACTATGCAACAGGTGCTGTGATCATTAATTGTAGGATAGCAGATGTGCTACCATGAGCTTTATTAAGACTTGGCATTCTATATTTTCTTTCCTAAAACAACCTCATAATGGCAAATTAGAACATTGTAATGAAATTGTGATATTTGTTTACCCAGCTGGAAATTAGTGAAAGAGATTAAGGCTAGAGATTTTTTGACTAAAGTTTTAATGAATAAACCAATGAGTACTTTAACTTTTCTTGAATTACCTGCACAACTATTTCCTCTGTTAGTCAACATTATTTAAAAAATTATTTCTAAATAGCAGGTAGTAGTTTGTCACATTCAACTGCACTTTTTCTGTAATGTTGAAGCACTGCGTTTATGGGCACTAAATTGCAGTATACCACAGTACCTTGCTGTTTTGTGCAGTACGTTTTTAAAAGTAGTAGTAATAGTAGTAATAGTAGTGCTATTTTTTGCAGTCCATTCAAATGAATGAGCTGTCAAGATGCACAGCATGGGAATGTGTGGGTATCTCACGGGAATGCGTGCTGTGTTTCCATGTGATCCATATGAACTGGCCCTCACTCAAGTGATATTCTATAGCATTCCCTTTCATCTAGTAAATGTCATTGTTCTCTTCTATGTCATTGTTCTCTGTTCTAGGGATGAGCTTCGTGTTCGAGTCGAACATACGTTCGACTCGAACATCGGCTGTTCGATCGTTCGACGAAGATCGAACGATTTGGACCGTTCGCGCCAAATTCGAGTGACGCGAACGGCCCACAATGCACTACGCCATCGCAGTGTCATCCAGGCGCTGTGATTGGCCAAGCATGCACTGTGACCCCGCATGCTTGGCCAATCACAGCGCCGGCAGCGAGGAGAGCAATGATTGGCCACAGGCAGGATGCCTGTGGCCAATTATTGCTGATGGGGTTTAGTACACGCCCCACACTATAAATGGCCGCCAGCGCGGCGGCCTTGTGTAGTGTGTTCCGGAGCAGGGAAAGAGAAGCATAGGCAGGGACAGTGTCATTTTTTTTCCTTTACTAATCCTGGATTCCTTGTGTTTAGGGACAAATAAGGATAGGTAGGGAGAGTGTCAGTGACAGTGTGCTATTCTGTGCTAATCCTTGTTTGTAGGGACAGAGAGGTACAGTGAGGGAAAGTGTCAGTGTGCTATTCTGTTCTAAAACTATTTTGCTGAACCATATTTTCAATCCTTGAGTTTAGGGACAGAGAGGTACAGTGAGGGAAAGTGTCAGTGTGCTATTCTGTTCTAAAACTATTTTGCTGAACCATATTTTCAATCCTTGAGTTGAGGGACAGAGAGGTACAGTGAGTGAAACTGACAGTGTGCTATTCTGTTCTAAACCAATTTTGCTGTTCCATATTTTCAATCCTTGAGTTGAGGGACAGAGAGGTACAGTGAGTGAAACTGACAGTGTGCTATTCTGTTCTAAAACTATTTTGCTGAACCATATTTTCAATCCTTGAGTTGAGGGACAGAGAGGTACAGTGAGTGAAACTGACAGTGTGCTATTCTGTTCTAAACCAATTTTGCTGTTCCATATTTTCAATCCTTGAGTTGAGGGACAGAGAGGTACAGTGAGTGAAACTGACAGTGTGCTATTCTGTTCTAAACCAATTTTGCTGTTCCATATTTTCAATCCTTGAGTTGAGGGACAGAGAGGTACAGTGAGTGAAACTGACAGTGTGCTATTCTGTTCTAAACCAATTTTGCTGTTCCATATTTTCAATCCTTGAGTTGAGGGACAGAGAGGTACAGTGAGGGAAAGTGTCAGTGTGCTATTGTGTTCTAAAACTATTTTGCTGAACCATATTTGCAATCCTTGAGTTGAGGGACAGAGAGGTACAGTGAGTGAAACTGACAGTGTGCTATTCTGTTCTAAACCAATTTTGCTGTTCCATATTTTCAATCCTTGAGTTGAGGGACAGAGAGGTACAGTGAGTGAAACTGACAGTGTGCTATTCTGTTCTAAACCAATTTTGCTGTTCCATATTTTCAATCCTTGAGTTGAGGGACAGAGAGGTACAGTGAGTGAAACTGACAGTGTGCTATTCTGTTCTAAACCAATTTTGCTGTTCCATATTTTCAATCCTTGAGTTGAGGGACAGAGAGGTACAGTGAGGGAAAGTGTCAGTGTGCTATTGTGTTCTAAAACTATTTTGCTGAACCATATTTTCAATCCTTGAGTTGAGGGACAGAGAGGTACAGTGAGTGAAACTGACAGTGTGCTATTCTGTTCTAAACCAATTTTGCTGTTCCATATTTTCAATCCTTGAGTTGAGGGACAGAGAGGTACAGTGAGTGAAACTGACAGTGTGCTATTCTGTTCTAAACCAATTTTGCTGTTCCATATTTTCAATCCTTGAGTTGAGGGACAGAGAGGTACAGTGAGGGAAAGTGTCAGTGTGCTATTGTGTTCTAAAACTATTTTGCTGAACCATATTTTCAATCCTTGAGTTGAGGGACAGAGAGGTACAGTGAGTGAAACTGACAGTGTGCTATTCTGTTCTAAACCAATTTTGCTGTTCCATATTTTCAATCCTTGAGTTGAGGGACAGAGAGGTACAGTGAGTGAAACTGACAGTGTGCTATTCTGTTCTAAACCAATTTTGCTGTTCCATATTTTCAATCCTTGAGTTGAGGGACAGAGAGGTACAGTGAGGGAAAGTGTCAGTGTGCTATTGTGTTCTAAAACTATTTTGCTGAACCATATTTTCAATCCTTGAGTTGAGGGACAGAGAGGTACAGTGAGTGAAACTGACAGTGTGCTATTCTGTTCTAAACCAATTTTGCTGTTCCATATTTTCAATCCTTGAGTTGAGGGACAGAGAGGTACAGTGAGTGAAACTGACAGTGTGCTATTCTGTTCTAAACCAATTTTGCTGTTCCATATTTTCAATCCTTGAGTTGAGGGACAGAGAGGTACAGTGAGGGAAAGTGTCAGTGTGCTATTGTGTTCTAAAACTATTTTGCTGAACCATATTTTCAATCCTTGAGTTGAGGGACAGAGAGGTACAGTGAGTGAAACTGACAGTGTGCTATTCTGTTCTAAACCAATTTTGCTGTTCCATATTTTCAATCCTTGAGTTGAGGGACAGAGAGGTACAGTGAGTGAAACTGACAGTGTGCTATTCTGTTCTAAACCAATTTTGCTGTTCCATATTTTCAATCCTTGAGTTGAGGGACAGAGAGGTACAGTGAGGGAAAGTGTCAGGGTGCTATTGTGTTCTAAAACTATTTTGCTGAACCATATTTTCAATCCTTGAGTTGAGGGACAGAGAGGTACAGTGAGTGAAACTGACAGTGTGCTATTCTGTTCTAAACCAATTTTGCTGTTCCATATTTTCAATCCTTGAGTTGAGGGACAGAGAGGTACAGTCAGTGAAACTGACAGTGTGCTATTCTGTTCTAAACCAAATTTTGCTGTTCCATATTTTCAATCCTTGAGTTGAGGGATAGAGAGGTACAGTGAGTGAAACTGACAGTGTGCTATTCTGTTCTAAACCAATTTTGCTGTTCCATATTTTCAATCCTTGAGTTTAGGGACAGAGAAGGACACTCGTAGAAATTATCAGTGTGCTATTCTGTGCTAAATCTTGTTTGTAGGGAGGGACAGAGTAGGACAGTGAGGGAAAGTGTCAGTGTGCTATTCTGTTCTAAAACTTTTTTGCTGAACCATATTTTCAATCCTTGTGTTTAGGGACAGAGAAGGATAGGCAGGGGACAGTGTCAGTGTCATTGTTGCTAAGCCTCCTGCACAATATACACCTGAAGGTAGCCCTTATTGCTGTTTTTCCCATCTCCCTGCAGGCCATCCATTAAAATGTCTGGAAGGCAACCAAGGAGAGGCAGACAGTCAGGAGGCAAAAAAAGAGGGCAAGCAGGCTCTGTGTCTGGGGGCAACAGTGCTGGTCGTGTACGCGGTGCATTGTCATCAGCACATGGCCATGGGACACGCTTGTCCTTGTTTTCGGCAGCTGGACATGTTGAGCCACATCATGCCGAAGACTTGGTAGAGTGGATGACCAAGCCCACCTCATCCTCCTCATCCTCTCTCACCCAGGCTCAGGGTACTGGCAAAGCAGCTGCCAAAGCGTCCTCTTCTCTGGTATCATTATCTTCATTAGTCAATCCTTCCCTAGACCCACCATGCCCTCCTCCTGAGGAGTCCCCCGAACTGTTTGAGCACAGTGTTGGGTACATGCTCCAGGAGGATGCCCAGCGTTTGGAAGGATCTGATGATGATACCCAGCTAGAGGAAGGCAGCAGCGTGAGAGCAGAGAGAGGGGATGCTCAAGAAGGACACCAATCTGGCAGTCATGTTCCAGCAGCTGCAGCATACTGCCAGATTGGCTCCAGTGATGAGGAGGGAGGGGATGATGAGGTCACTGACTCCACGTGGGTGCCTAATAGGAGAGAGGAGGAGGAGGAGGATGAGGAGGAGGCACATCTCCAACGAGGCAGGATGCCCTTGAGTGGCCAGCGTATGGGCAGCACACCGACGGAATCACACCGCAGAGCTCCGCCTGTGCAGGGCGCTGCCTCTGCCCGTCATTCAAAAAGTTCTTTGGTGTGGGCCTTTTTTGAGGCGAGTGCATCAGATCGCACAGCTGCTGTTTGCAACATATGCCTCAAGCGTATATCGCGTGGCCAAAACATCAGCCGCTTGGGCACCACATGCTTGATCAGACATATGTTGACCTGCCATGCAGCTCGTTGGCAAGCCTACCTTAAAGACCCACACCAAAGAACAAAGCTGACCTCTTCTTGCACCGCATCAGCTGGGATCTCCAACCCCACTATACCTTCACTCCTCTCTGAAACCTGCTCTGAGAGGAATGAAGGTGTAGAATTAGGTGTGTCACAGGCAAGTACTTGCGGGCACTCTGCTAGCAGTACACCAACGTCCGATTCTAGCAGGCAAATTTCCCTGCCCCAGCTGCTGGACCGTCGAAAGAAGTTCACTCCCAGCCATCCACATGCCCAGCGGTTGAATGCTAGCTTGGCTAAATTGCTAGCGCTTCAACTGCTGCCTTTTCAGTTGGTAGACTCGGCCCCCTTCCGTGAGTTTGTGCAATGTGCGGTTCCTCAGTGGCAGGTTCCCAAACGACACTTTTTCGCACGGAAGGCTATTCCGGCTCTCTACAGGCATGTGGAAGGCAATGTCTTGGCCTCGCTGGACAGGGCGGTCAGCGGTAAGGTGCATATTACCGCTGACTCATGGTCCAGCAGGCATGGACAGGGACGTTACCTTTCTTTCACGGCCCATTGGGTCACTCTTTTGGCAGCTGGGAAGGATGCAGGACAAGGTGCAGTAGTGTTGGAGGTTGTTCCACCGCCACGCCTCCAAAATGCTACTACTGGTTGTGACACACCTCTCTCCTCCACCCCCTCCTCTTCTTCTTCCTCCATGGCCTCTTCCTGTGGTTTGTCCTCGGAACCAGCGGTGCTCCGTAGGCATTCAAGGGGCTACGCAAGTACGCAGGCAAAAAGATGCCATGCCGTGCTTGCGCTGGTGTGTTTGGGGGACAGGAGCCACACTGGGGCAGAGGTCCTGTCTGCTCTGCAGGGGCAGGCCGAGAGGTGGTTGACGCCACGCCAGCTTAAGCCAGGAATGGTGGTTTGCGACAATGGCACCAACCTCCTCTCCGCCCTCCGACAGGGACAACTGACCCATGTGCCCTGTATGGCTCACGTCCTTAACCTGGTGGTGCAGTGGTTCTTGGGCAGGTACCCGGGCTTACAGGATGTCCTGAGGCAGGCCAGGAAAGTCTGTGTGCATTTCCGCAGATCTTATAATGCCAGTGCTCGCCTGGCTGAGCTTCAAAAGGAGTTGAACCTGCCCAAGAACCGCCTTATATGTGACATGCCCACCAGGTGGAACTCAACGTTGGCCATGCTGCAGCGGCTGCACACGCAGCAGAGGGCCATCAATGAGTACCTGTGCGACTACGGCACCAGGACAGGGTCAGGGGAGCTCAGGTTTTTTTCACCACGCCAGTGGGGCATGATCAGGGATGCATGCACTGTCCTGGCACCATTTGAGGAGGCCACGAGGATGGTGAGCAGTGACAGTGCATGCATCAGTGACACTGTACCTCTTGTCCACCTGTTGGAGCACACGCTGCGTGGAATAATGGACAGGGCACTTGAGGCAGAACAGAGGCAGGAAGAGGAGGACTTCCTTGCCTCTAAAGGCCCCCTTTACCCAGACAGTGTTCCTTCTGTCCCACCCATCGCACAGGAAGAGGAGGAGGAGGAGGAGGAGGAGGATTGTGTCAGCATGGAGGTGGAGGCTGGCACTCAGCATCATCAGCAGCAGTCTTTTAGGGATGATTTACAGTCCCAAGAAACCAGTGGACTTGTACGTGGCTGGGAGGAGGTGGCTGCGGATCATGTCGTCCTTAGTGACCCAGAGGACTCCGGACTGAATGCCTCAGCTAACCTACGCTGCATGGCCTCCCTGATCCTGCAAAGTCTGCGGAAGGATCCTCGTATTCTTCGAATCAAGGAGAGGGACCATTACTGGCTGGCCACTCTCCTTGATCCACGGTACAAGGGTAAGGTTGCGGACCTTATCGTACCGTCGCAGAGGGAGCAGAGGATGAGACAACTCCGGGAGGCCTTGCAGAAAGGTCTGTGCAACGCGTTCCCAGAGACTGGGAGGTTACAAACTCCTGGTCCTGGACAACGAGTTGCTGAGGCTTCGGGCAGTCAAAGAAGGAGCGGTGGGGAAGGTGGCCGTCTGACCGATGCGTTCAGACAATTCTTTAGTCCGCAGCCCCAAAGTATGATCGGTTCCAGCAACCATCGCCAGCGTCTGATATACATGGTGCAGGAATACCTAGGGGCAAGGTCAGACTTGGACACCTTCCCCACCGAAAATCCTCTGGCTTACTGGGTCTTGAGGATGGATCACTGGCCAGAGCTTGCACAGCATGCAATTGAGCTACTGGCCTGTCCTGCATCCAGCCTTCTTTCAGAACGCACATTCAGTGCTGCTGGAGGATTTGTCACGGATCACAGGGTGCGCCTGTCCACCGACTCGGTTGATCGACTGACTTTCATCAAGATGAACCAGTCTTGGATCACCACCAGCTACCACACACCAGATGCTGATATAACAGACTAATTGATTTTAAAATGTCACATCCCTTCAAGACTGATGCTGATGCTAAGTGCCTGTGCTGTTATGTTGACTGGCTAATCCTCCTCCTCCTCCTCAATGATACGATTAACGATGATAGCTTGGAAGATCATTTTGGTTTATGGGTGACGCCACCAGTGGCTAAGGCCCAATTTTTCAGCCCCTGTTTAACAGGGACGTGTAATTAAAAATTTTGATGCAATACTTTGCAACAGGCCTCATTGCTGTGCTCCAAGTACAGTATCTGTGAGGGGTTGCAGTGTTGTGCCACCAGTGCCTAAGGCCCAATTTTTCAGCCCCTGTTCAACAGGGGCATGCAATTATAATTATTGATCTAATAATTCACAGCAGGGCCCATTGCTGCGCCCACCAAGAGTAACTGTCAGGCCTTACAGTGTTGTGGCACCAGCACCACCATCACCACCACCACCACCACCAAAGGCCCAATTTTTCAGCCCCTGTTCAACAGGGGCATGCAATTATAATTATTGATCTAATAATTCACAGCAGGGAGCATTGCTGCGCCCACCAAGAGTAACTGTCAGGCCTTACAGTGTTGTGGCACCAGCACCACCATCACCACCACCACCACCACCAAAGGCCCAATTTTTCAGCCCCTGTTCAACAGGGGCATGCAATTATAATTATTGATCTAATAATTCACAGCAGGGAGCATTGCTGCTCCCACCAAGAGTAACTGTCAGGCCTTACAGTGTTGTGGCACCAGCACCACCATCACCACCACCACCATCACCAAAGGCCCAATTTTTCAGCCCCTGTTCAACAGGGGCATGCAATTATAATTATTGATCTAATAATTCACAGCAGGGACCATTGCTGTGCCCACCAAGAGTAACTGTCAGGCCTTACAGTGTTGGGGCACCAGCACCACCCTCAAAGGCCCAATTTTTACTACCACTGATCAACAATTATATGTTATTACAATTCCTGATATTATACTTGACAGAAGGGCGTTCCAGCACCCACCAAGAATAACTGTGAGTGCTTTCAGTGTTGTGCCAACACCAACACCTAAGGGGCCAATTTCTGCAGAGTATATACGGAAGGTCCCTACTTTCAAACATCCAACTTACAAACTACTACTACTTGCAAACGGAAGAAGACAACAGGAAGTGAGAGGAAATCTACCCCTTGGAAGGAAAATTCTCTCCTGTAAGAATTAATATGGGAGAAAGGTGTCTCCTCTCTACTGATGCTTTATCACCAATCCTTGTTTCAATAAAAACACCACATTTCAAAAACAGTTGTCATTGGGACGCAAAGTGAGGTGAAATGTTCTGAACAGGGGCACAGACAGCAAAAAAAATGTGACAGGGGTGATAACCGTTCCCTATGTTTTACAAAAAACTAAAAAAAAAGAATTTGCCATGGAGCTCCACTTAAACAATGCAGCTGTTCAAAATTATAAACAGATTCTACATAAGAACAAACCTACAGTCCCTGTCTTGTATGCACCGCCTGTATACGGCTGTTCAGAGTATATAGGTCCTTTTTTATTTTGTGTGGGGGGTTCCCCTTAATATCCATACAAGACCCAAAGGGGCTGGTAATGGGCTGGAGTAGGGGGGGGGGGGTTGATGGGGTAGCTATGCCATTTTTCCTAAAGATTTTCATCCATATTACCGGGACCAGACATTGCATTAAAGCCGCAAGCAGTTTTAAATGACTTTTTTCCCTTTAGAAATGTTATTTTGTGCAGGGACAGTTCTAAACACGGGAAACACGTGGCACTTCACAGGCATACTTTAGACACCCCCCAGGTACAATATTTAAAGGAATATTTGACTTTTTTTTTTTCACTTTATGCATCATTAAAATGACTGCTCCCGGAAAACGTCCGTTTTTAAAACTTCTTTTTGCATTGATACATGTCCCCTGGTGCAGAAGCCGGTTCCCAAACTCTGTTTCGGACAATAACATGGATAATAGTCGTTATAATTAGCACTTTAGAATCCGAACGTTCGCATCCATTGTATTTAATAGGGTTCTAATGTTCGTGCGAACTTTCGGTCCGTTCGCGGGTTCTGGTGCGAACCGAACCCGGGGGTGTTCGGCTCATCACTACTCTGTTCCCTTCAGAATGCTCCATGCATTGCAGTTAGGGTTGCCACCTCATCCCTTTAAACCCGAACACATATAAATTACACAGGTTCTGAGGCTAATTTATTCCAGATAAGTCACCAAGTAAGTTTTATTACCACCTTAATCAGCCACAGAACCTGTGCAATTCATACGTGTTTGGTTTTAAAGTAAGGTGACCAGATTTTTTAAATGAAATCTGGGGACATATTTTTTGTGTGCCTAACAAGTATTTTCTCACTTGGGGGGGGGGTGCTTTTACTAAGGGGAGGCATAGATCCCTGGAACACAGGATCAATGTCTTCCATACTGACAGAACAGCGATCTGCCTTGTTTACATAGGCAGACCACCGTTCTGCCTGTGTACATGACCACCGGTACCCGCTGATGGTTATCGAGTCCGTCAGACCCGCTGATTGGCTCCGATACCCAGAACTGCAGGATCACGTATATAAGTTATCCTGCACAGAGCGACCACCCTGTAGCAGTAAATCTGCTATGGGGAAGTCGGCAACTGGTTAAGATCATCAGCTTTTTGATAACTCACAGGCATCAGGCACGTTATCATGGTTCTGGCTGGCTCTGTCACAGTGTGTCACATACCATGGCTGCTGGGTGCTGATTTTGTTAACTTATGACCAATTATTGCCTGCTGCTTGTGAGTTATGATTATGCCAGAGAGACAGACAAAGTGCAATGTAGTCTATACACAGGCACCCGCAAAGTACACCCGTGTTGAAGCCTTTAAGGCACTGGCAGCCCCACGATCGGATCCACCTACCCTCTGTTCCTGCTGCTGGACACCATCAGCTGAGCTCAGCTGCCTCTCTCTGCCTGCCGCCGCTGCCCGCCTCACAGCCTCTAAAGTCTCACTCTCCGGGCCCTGGCTACTACTGGGTGGGGAGCGGAGGAAGATCACTTTGCCAGGGAAGGCAAGAAGATAGGCAGGCAGGCAGCTGGCCGGGATTTGAGCCAAGGCAGAAGAACATGTGAGCGGAGCTTAATGGGCATGCACCTGAAACTGAAGAAATAGCCCCTCTGCTCCGACCAGCACATGATCATCAGAAAGAGGCACAGATAATGGAAAAAATACACCTCCCTAAGCTAGTAGGAGCGGCGGAGCGTGCGGGGGGGGGGGGTGTGTAATAAAGATTTTTTTTTTTTATTCTGCACTGACTGTCTTTCAAATTGCCCCAGCCCCTGTTCAAATCCAATCCGGGGACAAAACTGGGGACAGACTTGGTCCGGGGACAGTGTCCTCAATCCGGGGATGAGATGGCAACCCTAATTGCAGCACACCTAATTGTCTCCATGTGCCACTTCTCCTTCCCTAAACTCTGCTGTACAAACTATATTTACATTTAGCAGGTTTATTTCTCTGCCAGCGAGACACTCCAGGGATCTGAGAGGAGAGAAGTACACAGAGTAGCTATGCCTGTCTCTTCCCTTTGCTGCCCATTCACAGAAGCCTTGGTATTTTGTCAAAGTGTTCACATAATACCAAGGCTTCTGTGATTGGGCAGGAGAAGAGGAGGGGTAGGCATCGCAGCTGCAGCGACTCTCCTGTTCAAAAAGAATAGCTCAGAAGGGTAAGCATCGGACTATTGTTAGGCTGGGTTCACACTAGTGCGACACGACATCTGTCCTACTTTGGATCCGACTTTGCCCTGCGACATGAAGCCGACATATGTCCGACTTTCAATGAACGGGGATCCGACTTGGATCCCCGCCAATATCAGGCACTGTGTTTGGTATGAATCTTGAGGGGGAACTCCAGGCCAAATTTTAAATAAAAAAACGGCGTGGGTTCCCCCTCCAGAGGCATACCAGGCCCTTGGGTCTGGTCTGGATTTGAAGGGGCGCCCCTACGCCGAAAAAACGGCGTGGGGGTCCCCCCAAAATCCAAACCAGACCCTTATCCGAGCACGCAACCTGGCAGGCCGCAGGGGAAGAGGGGGGGACGAGAGAGCGGCCCCCCTCCCTCCTGAACCGTGCCAGGCCACATGCCCTCAACATGGGGGGTTTGGTGCTCTGGGGCAGGGGGGCTACCTGCGGCCCCCCCACCCCAGAGCACCCTGCCCCCATGTTGATGAGGACAGGGCCTCTTCCCGACAACCCTGGCCGTTGGTTGTCGGGGTCTGCGGGCGGGGGGCTTATCGGAATCCGGGAGCCCCCTTCAATAAGGGGCCCCCAGATCCCGGCCCCCCCACCCTATGTGAATGAGTATGGGGTACATCGTACCCCTACCCATTCACCTGGTGGAAAAAAATTGCAATAAAAAAACCACACAGCTTTTTAAAGTATTTTATTACACAGCTCCGGGGGTCTTCTTCCGACTTCGGGGGTCTCCGGTGTCGTCGCCGCGCTCTCCGGTTCTTTCTTCTGCCGGGCCTCCGCTAACTTCTTTAGCTCTTTTGCTAACGGAGGCCCGGTCTTCTCCGTCGTCTCGTCCGGCTCTCCGTTGTCCTTCTGCCGGCCCCTCCACTAACTTCTTGGTAGCTCTTTCGCTAGTGGAGGAGCCGGTCTTCCCGTCGTCGCTGTCGGCGTCTTCTTCCCTCTTCTCCTCCTCGATGTTGACGCGTCGCTTCCTCCCGCTGTAATACTGGCTCTCCGCTCCGCTCCGCATTAATATAGGCTTCTCATGACGTCACAGTCACATGTTCCCATGACGTCACAGTCACATGCTCCGGGGCCATGTGCCCCGGAACATGTGACTGTGACGTCATGAGAAGCCTATATTAATGCGGAGCGGAGTGGAGAGCCAGTATTACAGCGGGAGGAAGCGACGCGTCAACATCGAGGAGGAGAAGAGGGAAGAAGACGCCGACGGCGACAACGGGAAGACCGGCTCCTCCACTAGCGAAAGAGCTACCAAGAAGTTAGTGGAGGGGCCGGCAGAAGGACAACGGAGAGCCGGACGAGACGACGGAGAAGACCGGGCCTCCGTTAGCAAAAGAGCTAAAAAGAAGTTAGCGGAGGCCCGGCGGAAGAAAGAACCGGAGAACGGGAGAAGAACCGGAGAGCGGGAGAAGAAGAAGGCGACGGAGAAGACCGGGCCTCTGCTAGCAAAAGAGCTAAAAAGAAGTTAGCGGAGACCCGGCAGAAGAAAGAACCGGAGAGCGCGGCGACGACACCGGAGACCCCCGAAGTCGGAAGAAGACCCCCGGAGCTGTGCAATAAAATACTTTAAAAAGCTGTGTGGTTTTTTTATTGCAATTTTTTTCCACCAGGTGAATGGGTACCCCATACTCATTCACATAGGGTGGGGGACCGGGATCTGGGGGCCCCCTTATTAAAGGGGGGCTCCCTGATTCCGATAAGCCCCCCGCCCGCAGACCCCGACAACCAACGGCCAGGGTTGTCGGGAAGAGGCCCTTTCCTCATCAACATGGGGGCAGGGTGCTCTGGGGTGGGGGGGGCCGCAGGTTGCCCTCCCTGCCCCAGAGCACCAAACCCCCCATGTTGAGGGCATGCGGCCTGGTACGGTTCAGGAGGGAGGGGGGGCCGCTCTATCATCCCCCCTCTTCCCCTGCAGCCTGCCAGGTTGCGTGCTCGGATAAGGGTCTGGTTTGGATTTTGGGGGGACCCCCACGCCGTTTTTTCGGCGTAGGGGCGCCCCTTCAAATCCAGACCAGACCCAAGGGCCTGGTATGCTCCTGGAGGGGGAACCCATGCCGGTTTTTTATTTAAAATTTGGCCTGGAGTTCCTCCTCAAGAGCAGCACAGCACAAGTCGCATGCCAAAGTCGGATCATGCAAGACTGCGGTCCGACTTTGATCCGACTTCAATGATAGTCAATGGGCTGAAGTCGGATCAAAGTCGGACCAAAGTAGTACAGGGAGCATTTTCAAAGTCGGACCGACATGTGTCGGACCAGTTAAGACGGCTCCCATAGGGAAACATTGATTTTCACACGTCATGCGACATGAGCTCCCAATGTCGGAGCGTTTGTCGCCCCAGTGTGAACCAGGCCTAACGCTGTCTTTCAGGAGAACCATAAAGCTGTCAGATATAAATAATAGAGCTAAGCCCATGCACCTGCTTGGACTTAACTCACAGTGTGCCTACATTTTTTACAAAGGAGCTAAATTCCTGGAATTTTAAAAGGTACAGAGAATCTATGGATACAAACAGGGATTGAGGATGATCATGAGTTTGAATATAAGTTTTAACCTTTAGCTAGAGTACTGCAACATTTTCTAAAGTAATGTGTATGCGATAAAACCTTTAGTGAGTTAAAAACTTGCTTTTTCTATTGTTAAAAATTAGACGCATTGCTCATTATTGCCCCACTCATGCAAGTTCTTGCCCCATTGTTGCGCCCTTCTCAGCTGGTGGGGCTGTAGGTAATTATAAATTTCAAGAAATTGTCCTGAGTGTTAGCTCACATAGTACACAAGTTTGCTAACTACTTCTACATCATTACAAAAAAATAGAAGTGTAATGGAAGTATACACTTGTATAAATTGTAATTTTTTTATCACTTATATGAAGTTATAGTGGTGTTTTCCTAATGAATGAAATAATGCTGAATTAACAGATGCACAGCATTATTACAGACTGTCAGTTTATTATGTAACCATAACAAATTTTTCAAGTTTATGTAAATAGTACTACAAGAGATGCAACATGCTTTCATTAGCAGTAAATATAAGTGTGTGCTCCAGAATCTTTTATAGCGCGTCTGTTTCTTCCAGATCGTCTTCTTTGATCTTCCAATGTTTGTGTTTTGACGCACAGTGGTAGTACCATCAGAGCATTGCGTGAACCAGCTGTCCAATCTATCATCACCATCACCACATATCTTATTAGAGGCACAACAACATCTCCTAAATAGTTCTTTTAATACAATATGTTGATATACCAGAAGGAGATGCTTAATACGTGTTTTAGTATTTACAACAGTAGAATGATGGAATTAATATACATTATCTCACAAAAGTGAGTACACCCCTCACATTTTTGTAAATATTCTATTATATTTTTTCATGTGACAACACTGAAGAAATTACACTTTGCAACAATTTAAAGTAGTGAGTAGTGATTGGGCAGGAGGAGGGGAGGGGTGGGCATCACAGCTTGTATAACAGTGTAAATTTGCTGTCCTCTCAAAATAACTCAACACACAGCCATTAATGTCTAAACTGCTGGCAACAAAAGTGAGTACACCCCTAAGTAAAAATGGCCAAATTGGCCCAATTAGCCATTTTCCCTCCTCTGTGTTATGTGACTCGTTAGTGCTACAAGTTCTCAGGTGTGAATGGAGAGCAGTGTGTTAAATTTGGTGTTATCCCTCTCACTCTCTCATACTGGTCACTGGAAGTTCAACATGGCACCTCATGGCAAAGAACTCTCTGAGGATCTGAAAAAAAAAAATAGTTGTTCTACATAAAGATGGCCTAGGCTAGAAGAAGATTGCCAAGACCCTGAAACTGAGCTGCAGCACGGTGGCCAAGACCATAGAGCGGTTTACCAGGACAGATTCCACTCAGAACAGGCCTTGCCATGGTCGATCAAAGAATTAGAGTGCACGTGCTCAGTGTCATATACAGAAGTTGTCTTTGGGAAATAGACATATGAGCGCTGTCAGTATTGCTGCAGAGGTTGAAAGGGTGGGGGGTTAGTCTGTTAGTGCTCAGACCATACGCTGCACACTGCATCAAATTAGTCTGCATGGCTGTCGTCCCAGAAGGAAGCCTCTTCTAAAGATGATGCACAAGAAAGCCTGCAAACAGTTTGCTGAAGACAAGCAGACTAAGGACATGGGTTACTGGAACCATGTCCTGTGGTCTGATGAGACCAAGATAAACTTATTTGGTTCAGATGGTGTCAAGCGTGTGTGGCGGCAACCAGGTGGGGAGTACAAAGACAAGTGTGTCTTGCCTACAGTCAAGCATGGTGGTGGGAGTGTCATGGTCTGGGGCTGCATGAGTGCTGCCGGCACTGGGGAGCTACAGTTCATTGAAGGAACCATGAATGCCAACGTGTACTATGACATACTGAAGCAGAGCATGATCCCTTCCCTTCGGAGACTGGGCCGCAGGGCAGTATTTTAACATAACGACCCCAAAACACACCTCCAAAATGACCACTGCCTTGCTAAAGAAGCTGAGGGTAAAGGTGATGAACTCACCAAGCATGTCTCCAGGCCTAAACCTTATTGAGCATCTGTGGGGCATCCTCAAATGGAAGGTAGAGGAGCGCAGGGTCTCTAACATCCACCAGCTCTGTGATGTCATCATGGAGGAGTGGAAGAGGACTCCAGTGGTAACCTGTGAAGCTCTGGTGAACTCCATGCCCAAGAGGGTTAAGGCAGTGCTGGAAAATAATGGTGGCCACACAAAATGTTGACACTTTGGGCCCAATTTGGACATTTTCACTTAGGGGTGTTCTCACTTTTGTTGCCAGCATTTTAGACATTAATGGCTGTGTGTTGTGTGATTTTGAGGGGACAGCAAATGTACACTATTATACAAGCTGTACACTTACTACTTTACATTGTAGCAAAGTGTCATTTCTTCAGTGTTGTCACATGAAAAGATATAATAAAATATTTACAAAAATGTGAGGGGTGTACTCACTTTTGTGAGTTACTGTAGCATGAAAGGGTTTTCCACTTTCAACAAGTTATGTACAGGTTTGGGGGGTCACCCACCCTTATTATTATTCTATTGATTTAGACCTGCTCAACTAATAGCTCTCAACTGACTCAACCTGCAAACACATCCAAGAACAGTGGGAGAACCCTCTAAAGAGCTAGTAAATCCAAGTCACAAGGTTTATGGCCAACTCATATGTATGGGTATAGTATCGCTGCAGAAAATATTACATGCTATTTAGCATCCTGGGCATTGTTCATATAAAAGGCTCAGAGTCTTTTAATCGGTATTAAACCCAAAAACAAAAGTTTAATTTATTGCAACTTACCAATCCTTAAAGTGTAACTCCACTTTCTTGGGGGAAAAAAATAGCAAAGCACATACAATTGTAACACACATCATATTGTAATTCAATGTTATTAAAAGCCTTTCCTTTTAAATCTGCAGAGCTGGTTGAATTATAAAACCACTCCCATTAAGCCTCGTACACACGGTCAGACTTTTTGCCAACAAACTTCCAAATGAGCAAGTTTGACAAAAAATCCGACCGTGTGTACATTCCATCGGACAAACTTTTTTGGTTTTCATCGGACAAATGTTCGGTCTGCAAACGGACAAACTTTTCGTCAACAAAAGTCCGATGGAGCAAAGTCTGACCGTGTGTACAGAAATCCATCGGACTTTTGTCCGATGGACAAATAAGCATGCCCAGAACCAATGTTAAAATCAACCAACAATAGCAGCAGTTGACCAAAGGGTGGCGGTAAAGAGCAGAAAAGAGCAGAAAAACCATGTGATGTTGGAAAAGTTTTGGGAAAGTTTTCAGAAAAGTCTGAGCGTGTGTATGCTATGGGTGTGCCCGGCCAACTCCCTTCGGACAAAAATCCACAGAAAAGTTTGTTTGAAGTCCGACCGTGTGTACGAGGCTTTAGACTCACTAAGGACATGGGCACAGACAAACACACAGGAATTTCTTCAGAATAACAAAAGATAGGAATCTGCAACAAAGTTTGTTAAAATCCTTGTAATGCACATAGATCACTCAGAGGGGAATGCTTTTATCTCAACAAAAGTGGAGTTACGCTTTAAATGTGATAGCTGCATTTGTTTTTTCTAGGCCCACCCCCCCCTTATTTCACCGTGATCAAGCCAGTAACCCACTTCCTGTCTAATGCTGCGTACACACGATCGGATTTTCCGTCGGTTTTTCTTTGGATGTTTTTTCCGACGGAATTCCGCTCAAGCTTGGCTTGCATACACACGGTCATACAAAAGTTCTCAGAATCTTTAGACCGTCAAGAACGTGGTGACGTACAACACTACGATGAGCCGAGAAAATTAAGTTCAATGCTTCCGAGCATGCGTTGAATTGTTTCCGAGCATGCGTCAGAATTTTTGCGCGTCGGAATTGCTACAGATGATCGGATTTTCCGATAGGTATATTTTCCTTTGGAAAATTTGAGAACGAGCTCTCAATCTTTTGTTGGTGGAAATTCCGACAGCAAAAGTCCGATGGAGCATACACACAGCTGGAATTTCCGCCCAAAAGCTCACATCGGACTTTTCATGTCGGAATTTCCGATCGTGTGTACGGGGCATTAGGGTGTATGCATTCTGGATGCAGTAGTAAAGCAGACACATTTGGAAAGCAGCATTGTCAGTCTGGGAAGAGGGTAGAGTTAGATGTACTAGCAGATTTAATGGACTTGCTTAACAATTTGAAACTGCACTCCAGCTGACACTTTATACACAGTTGCAGCAAAACTTTATTTTACCTTTTGGGTAAAGGCTTTACATTAATGAATAAAAGCTGACTATTATAAGCACCCCTGTCAATGGTAAATGGTTTGTTTAAGCCCTCCAACTACTACTTTGTCCGGACAGTTTGTTCTGTTAAATTAAATTGAAAAATAACAGACTTACTGGCTGGATCACCAGGCCAAAATAAAATAAATAAATACAGCCACTACATTGAAGATCTAGTAAGCTACAATTCTGTAATTTTTTGTTTTTGGGTTTAATGCCGCTTTAAAGCATTAATTTAAGCAGATACTAGTATAATTAATACGTTCTAGCCATGTACATCTATTAAATAAAGGATTATTTTTATTTTTATAACTATCACACCTCCTATGTAACTTCCAGCTGCAAATAACTGATAAATAGCTGCTATGTAGAAATCTATTAAAATGCACCCACCAGGGAAGATTTTTTCTGCTGTTTATGGGTGATTGAAAATGTTTGTAAATTTTTTGAATAAAATCCTAAGGCCTCATGCCCACGGGCGTTTTTTCAGCCGCGTTTTTGAGCATTTTTTACAGCTTAAAAACGCCTGTCCATGTTAGTCTATAGCTTCATGCCCACCTAGGCGTTTTTGAGCTGTAAAGAGCATAGGCGTTTGTAAGCTGTAAAAAAAAAACAGGGCCAGTGCGTTCCTCAGCGTCAGAATTTGGCAGGAAAAAACGCGAGCGTCAAAAAACGCGCAAAAACGCGCACTAACGCGCACTAACGCGCAAAAAATGCGCACTAACGCGCGGTCGCGTTTTTAGCTCCGACGTTTTTTGTTTTTTTAAAAAAAAAAAAAAAAAAAAATATATATTTACAATTACATGGACAGGCGTTTTTAAGCTGCAAAAAACACAGCTGTAAAAACACCAGTGGGCATGAGGCCTAAATGAAATGAAATAATTCTTTTGAATCCTTTGGGACAAATATTAGGGTTTTTGCAGAAATTTTTTAATAAAATACTGATAATATTTAAAACTTGTATGACATATACAGGGCCGTTTGAAGGAATTTGGGGGCCCCAAGCAAAATGGACATGGAGGCCCCCCCAACCCCCCCCCCCCCCCCGCGCACTCACGCAAAGCCTACAGGAACCACAGCATAGCGATACAGTTTAAGCTCACCCACACTTTATATAAATAAAAAAGTTTTGCAGTGCAAATACTGCTGTTGCATATAATCCAACATACTTACAACACATACACACTCACATTAACATTAAGATGCTACTTAGGACTGCTCATGGACAGTGAGATGGACATGGGGAGCGTGGGATGGACAAGGGGACTGTGGGATGGACAGGGGGACCGTGGGATGGACAGGGGGACTCCGCACTGTAATATCCACATCATCTCCCCCACTGTAATATCCACATCATCTCCCCCACTGTAATGTCCACATCATCTCCCCCACTGTAATGTCCACATCATCTCCCCCTGTACTGTCCACATCTCCCCCACTGTAAAATCCAGATCTCCCCCCTGTAATGTCCACATCTCCCCCTGTACTGTCCACATCTCCCCCTGTACTGTCCACATCTGCCCCTGTAATGTCCACTGTTAAAATAATAAAAATATTCAAAAATAATTATGGAGTGATAAAGTCTCTAATAGTTCCACAAATAAAATAGTAAATAAGTTTTCTTGAAAAGTAGTAAAGAATCTGTCAGTCTTTCTATGGCTCCACAAGCATGTACTTGTACATGATTTCTGTTCTGTCCAGTAATCCAGGCCAGGATTAGGATCCCTGAATATTCGTGCGCTTTTCTCCTGCAAACAACTTCCTGGTCACAGCAGCCTGCTTCTCCATCCCAATCCCCACTATTGGAGAAATGTCCAGTATCAGGGTTTTTTACAGCCTGCTTCTCCATCCCAATCCCCACTATTGGAGAAATGTCCAGTATCAGGGTTTTTTATTTTTTTGATTTAGTAAATAAAAAAATTAAAAAAACCCTGATACTGGACATTTCTCCAATAGTGGGGATTGGGATGGAGAAGCAGGCTGCTGTGACCAGGAAGTTGTTTGCAGCCGCGCACTAATATTCAGGGATCCTGATCCTGGCCTGGCTGGATTACTGGATAGAAGAACAGAAATCATGTACAAGTACATGCTTGTGGAGCCATAGAAAGACAGATTCTTTACTACTTTTCAAGAAAACGTATTTACTATTTTATTTGTGGAACTATTAGAGACTTTATCACTCCATTAAAAAGTCATTCACCGACCTACCGTTTCCAGAGGCACTGTCTGGCGGGCAAAATATGATCCGACCGCATTGGGAGTTGTAGCACGCCTGCGCGGCCCTCCTGAGTGACTGTGACTGACACTGACTCCTCCCTCCAGGAGCAGGGAGCATCAGCACGTAGCCGCCGCTGTGGACTACTCCCATAAGCAATAGCGGCGGCCTTTCACCGCCGGGTGTACCAAGATGGCCGCCGCTCCGGAGCTAGGCCGAAGCCGCGGCCTTTCCTATGGCCGCAATCCGCGGATCAGCTCCGGGCGGAAATCGAGGACAGTGACAGGCAGCAGGCTGGGGCCCCAGGCCAGCTCGGGGCCCCAAGCAATTGCTTGTTTTGCCTGTCCTGTTCCGACGGCCCTGGATATATATGTGAGTCCCAAGACCAGACCAAAGTTTTGTACTTAAAGGAGGAATGAGGAAACCACAATTGAAGCAGATTTTCACCCTCCCCTCCCAGTTTTTTAAATCCCTAATTTCTTGGTGGGACATTTCAGATACTCACTCACCCAGCAAATATAGTGATGTCCAGCTGAAACCCTCTTCTCTGCTGGCAGCACTTGGTCCCCCACGCCATGTTTTCTTGTGACAGCATCGAGAAGCTGCTGGCTGTTCCAGGTTCAGCTGCCGTACCTCCCAATGATGCGTGGCTAGCCCCAACCCCTATTCCTTTAGTGAATGAAAGGCTTTGCCTCCTGGGATATGTGACGTGCAGGAGGCAAAGGGAGGACTGTGCATGCCATTCATCTAGGAAATGCTGTGCAAGGGAGGCAGGGCTGGACAATTTACTACCAAAAAGTTAAATAATAAAAAAGAGCGTTATTGGTAAAGAGGACCAGAAAGGGCGGGGGGTGCAGAGGAGGGATACTGTCTTTGAGGGTGAAGACTTGCTTTAAAGAAGTGCTTTATGGTTCACATTTAGAAAGGGTAGTCCTTCTCTGCTCAATCTTGCCAAAATATCTAGCATACACGTAAGGTTCACGCAATTTAGGGCTATTGGAGAAGGGAGCTTTCACAGAGATTTGAGAAATTTGCTTCTGTAGATATTTCCAAGGCATCTTTGATATGTGAACTTGCACAGCGTTCCTGATAACATTAAAGGTCCATTCACATTGATCTTCCTGGGTCAACAGCCCATTCATTTCATCGCACCAAAACCGACCAAAAATTGGATAAGCACTATTTTTTTCAAAATAGCACACTAAATAGCACACTAAAAAACTGGTAGTTGTAGAATCTCATATTAGCCCATGTATTTCATATTATTCTTTCATATTATTCATATTGATTTGCATATGTTTTATTGATAATATAATTATTATTCATAATTATTATTATTATTTTTATTATTATATGGTAGTGGTCTTATCAATATTAATATTCAATGGTAAAGCAATGGTTATTAATGTACATTAGGTTATTCTATAAAGGATGTCTTCATTTTTAAGTGTTGAACTTTAAATGACCTCTCTGCTTGTTGACAAGTTACACAGGTGTTCTTGAAAGTGTATTCATTTTAAGTTCAACTAATTAGACAAAGGAACATTCTGACAATAGTTGAAATATAGCTGATGAGATAAGCACCAAAGATAGTGATACAGGTGGTTTAAAATAATTAGGCGATATGGGAAAGTTTGACAGGGTCTATTTGTGCCTCATTAAAACTTAAAATACATTGTATAAAATATATTAATAATTAGACAATATTGAATAAAGTAATTAGCTATGTGTGTGTATATATATGTGTGTGTATATATATATATATATATATATATATATATGTACATGTATGTATATATATATATATATATATATATATATATATAATATGAATAATACAGTACCTTTTACCTTTTTATGGAATCAAATATATAAATACATAGAATTAGTGAGACATAACAGATAAGGTGGGGTTATTGAAAGTTCATTCTCCGAAAGTCATAAATCTGTCACCCTTGAAGTTGTGGCTAACACAGCTGGGTGCCAGACTGTCTCAGGTGTTTTTAATTGGACAAAACCAGTTATAAATCACTTTTAATGAACATATAGGAATTCTAGGAATAATTAAGTTTGTCTGGTTTTAGGACAGGTGTTACATTGACGTAGATCTTAGCAACCAATCACATCTAGGAGAGATGGCTGAGATAAGGCTTGTGAGGGTATGTAAGTGCAAGTTTTACAATTGCTAGTCAGACAAGTCAGATGGGAGCTCATAAGGCTGACCTCCATGTATGCTGCCCTATTGCCGGGTCATGGGGGTCAGAATCAATGGGCAATTATCTGTTCAGATAGGAGTCTATCAGGCTAGCTGTTTGTCTATGCAGCCCTATTGCATGGGTGGCAAGCGGTTAGAACCAGTAGGCAAATATCTGTCCTTTTGTTGTAACTTGTCTCCTCGTATGAGTCAAATGGGGAAAACTTCTTAACTTGTTCCAGTGTGTGGTCTCAGGTGAATTTCCCTCACAAACTTGGTCGAGTCGGTCGACCAACAGGTCCCCATGAGGTAATGGGTTTCCAAGAATTGGCAGAAAAGACCCATTCTGGTTTAAGGTGAGAACAGTTCACAATTGTTTCAATTTGGTTTAGAGGATAAGAATACCTATGTCTAATATGTTTGCATTGTAAGAGACTGTATAAATTAGACCTGTATCTTGTAATACTTTGAACATAAACCTGTATGTTACAAGCTGTTAATAAATCTGCATTGTTGAAGTCCTGCCTGGTTCGAAACTTTGTTATTCTACTTCATAATGCATTATCATGTCTTGTGGAAGTAGAGGTGTATTCATTTAGTGCAGGCATGTCCAAAGTCCGGCCCGCATTCCGGTTTTGAACGGCCCGCCTGGTTATCTGGACATATATATCTTTTGTGGCCCCCAACGATCTCCCAGCACTGGGGCCACAAAAGATATATATCAGGCATCACTAAATGGTGGATCGTGGGCCGAATCCTGCTCGCTGCTAACATCATTGATTACAGGGAGGCGCGGCAGGTCTCTCCTTTACATCACATCACTCCCCCTTCCTCCACCTCCCCACACACCTTATTCACACAAGCCTGGAAGCGCTGCAGGTCCGGACAAAGGTTGGGACCTTTCAAGTTACAAATCAGGTGATTGGTTGCTAGACAGTGGGGCGGTCCCAGCAACCAATCACCCGCCTTTAACTGGAAAAGTCCCGCCCTTTGTCTGGACCTGCTGTCATGGAGATCCTGCCAGAAGCAGGCGTCCCGGTCTTCCTGATTCTCGGTTGCGCATGCTCCGCCCTGCAGGTGGCGCCAGAGGGGCTATTTAAACCTGTCAATCGCAGACAGTCCCTGCTGTCTGCTCTACAGCGTTGAGTACCTGAAAACCTGATCTGAAGACTTACCTGTGTTTGACCCGGCCTGCCTGTTACTTCTCCAGTTTTCTGCCTGCATCCGACCCCTGGCTTGTTGTGACCTCTCCTCTGTCTGATCCCTCTGTACCTTGCTGCCAGCCAGTTAACCGACCCGGCTTGTCTGACCAATCTCACTGTTCCTAGTTCCGGTCCAGTCTGCTAAGCTGATCCAGTTTGCTGAGTTCCTGTGTTCCTGGTTCCGGTCCAGTCTGCTAAGCTGATCCAGTTTGCTGAGTTCCTGCGTTCATGGTTCCGGTCCAGTCTGCTAAGCTGATCCAGTTTGCTGAGTTCCTGTGTTCCTGGTTCCGGTCCAGTCTGCTAAGCTGATCCAGTTTGCTGAGTTCCTGTGTTCCTGGTTCCGGTCCAGTCTGCTGAACGATTCCAGTTTGCTGAGTGTTCCTGATTCCAGTTCTACCTGCTGTGTTCCAGTGTGCCTACCAAGTCTGCATAACTACCTTCACCTTGGTTGATCCTGCCAGGCACTCGTACCCCTCCTACCTCCGCGCCTGCTGTTACCTTACCAGGGGCCGCTGGTGGGAGCCATAAGGAAGGCCTTCCTCTGCAAGTCCGGGCTCATCACCGCTAGGTACGTGACAGTAGCAGACAGCCATGTCTGAGCCCGAGCAGGGAGCCTCACCTATGGAGGAACTATGTTGGCACCTGGCAGGATTGGCTGAAGCGGTCAAGAACCTCCAGCAAGGCTACACCCATCTGGAAGAACAAGTGCGGGTCCTCTCCAATACCTACCATACCTCTACCTCCACTGCTGGGGCAGGATCCTCACCCACAGTTGTCATGCTTCCTCCGGAGCCCAGGGTCCCTACACCCGAAAAATTATCCGGGGATCGAAGCAAGTTTAGGGCTTTTCGTAATTCCTGCGAACTCTACTTCACCCTGCAGCCTCGCACCTTCTCCTTGGAAGCCACCAAGGTGGGCTTTGTGATGTCCCTGCTTTCCGGAGACCCTCAGACCTGGGCCCACCGTCTCTTGGAACGGAAAGATATGGCGTTAAACAACCTTACTGCCTTCTTCGACGCCATGGCCCAGCTATATGAAGATTCCCAGCTCTCAGTAACCGCAGAGACCGCCTTGCGCACCCTTCAGCAGGGGCGCAGAGCAGCAGAGGACTACGTAACGGAATTTAGACGGTGGAGCGCAGATACCAGTTGGAACGACGCCGCCCTCCGCCATCAGTTCCGCATAGGTCTGTCCGACCCTCTGAAGGACGAGCTCGCTAGGGTTGGCATACCACCAACCCTGAATTCAGTAATTGACTTAACAATCCAGATCGACCGACGTCTCAGGGAACGAAGGGCTGAGAGGTCCACGGGCTTCTCCCGCCCGACCTGGATGCTTCCCCGGGCTCCCAGCCATCTGCACCCAGCACCTGTTGCACCTCCAGCCGCTACATCTGACATACCCGAGCCCATGCAGCTCGGAGTGCTTCGTCCTTCCCTCACCCAGCAGGAACGCCAACGTCGCCGAGTGAACAATTTGTGCCTGTACTGCGGGGAACCCGGACACTTCGTTATAAATTGTCCCCTGAAACTTCGTAAGTGTCTTTCAGTATCTTCTGACACTACCAACCCACAGGCCAAGTCCACATCTCACCTTGCTCTCTCTGTCTCGTTACAGCTCCCAGGAAGGACTCTGCAAGTGCCCGCCATTATTGATTCCGGGGCTTGCAGCTGCTTTATGGACTCAGCCTTTGCCATCAAGCACCAGATCCCTCTTGTCACCAAGACCCATGGACTATGTGTGCATTTGGCTGATGGGTCCATCATTAAGTCTGGACCAGTGGTCCAAGAGACCGCCCCTTTACCCGCTACCATCTCCACCATCTCCGGAACCCACCAAGAATACTTACGCCTGGACATTATCTCTTCCCCATTGTTCCCTGTGATCCTTGGTATACCTTGGCTACAGGTCCACAACCCTACCCTCAACTGGGCCACGGGGTTGGTGACCTTTTCTTCTCCTTACTGCCAGCAATCCTGCAGGAAACTCAAAACCCCTGGGCGGCCACCCTCGTATGTATTAATACGGAGGCTGGAATACGGCAATCCATCCCTGAGGTCTACCATGACTTTCATGATGTGTTTAGCAAACAAGGGGCAGAGACTCTACCACCTCATCGGGCCTATGATTGCCCCATTGGCCTACTTCCCGGAGCGGCAATTCCGTTTGGCAGGATCTTCCCGTTAACAGAGGTAGAACAGGGGGCACTAAAAGACTATATCGATGAAAACCTACAGAAAGGGTTCATTCGTCCGTCTACATCTCCAGCCGGTGCAGGCATCTTTTTCGTAGAGAAGAAGGATCATACCCTTCGACCCTGTGTGGACTATCGTGAATTAAATAAAATCACAGTAAAGAACCGCTACCCTCTCCCCTTGGTAACGGAACTATTTCAGAGACTGGGAACAGCCATCATTTTTACCAAACTTGATCTCCGCGGAGCCTACAATTTGGTCCGCATCAAGGAGGGGGATGAGTGGAAGACCGCTTTCCGCACCCGATTCGGACATTTCGAGTACCGGGTAATGCCCTTCGGGTTGTGCAACGCCCCTGCCACTTTCCAGTATTTCATTAACGATGTACTCCGGGACTTCCTAGATCTCTTTGTCATTGTCTACCTGGATGATATACTAATTTTTTCTTCCTCCCTTGATTCCCACCGCAGGCACGTCAGAAGTGTGTTGGCTCGGCTTCGCCAGCACGGCCTGTATGCGAAGGCCGAGAAGTGTGAATTTGAGCTGGAAAGTATATCGTTCTTGGGACTAATTATCTCCAGCGAGGGCATCAAAATGGACCCTCAAAAGATTGCAGCAATTCTGGACTGGCCAGTTCCGGCGGACAAGAAGGGGATCCAACGTTTCGTTTGATGAATTTGCGGTAGAAGTTGGCGAATCCGAGGGTTCTCAGCCATCATCGCACCCATCACCCTGACCAAATAAGGATCCGTTTCCACTGGTCCCCTGAGGCCCAAAAGGCCTTTGATGCCCTGAAGGGTCTCTTTACCTCTGCCTCTATCTTGAAGCACCCAGATTCCTCATTACCGTTCGTTCTGGAGGTAGACGCCTCGGAAATTGCGGTAGGAGCAATACTGTCCCAAAGACAGGGGACCAGAGCCTTGCGCCACCCAGTAGCTTTTTTCTCTCGCAAGTTATCTGCGGCAGAGAGGAACTACGACGTGGGGGATCGGGAATTGCTGGCGATCAAGTCCGCATTAGAGGAGTGGCGTTATCTGTTGGAGGGGGCTGCCCACCCGATTCTGATATTCACCGACCACAAGAACCTGGAGTACCTGAAGGCAGCGAAAAGGCTAAAACCACGACAAGCCAGGTGGGCGCTTTTCTTCTCCCGGTTCTCCTTCCATGTCACTTACCGCCCCGGTTCCAAGAACATTAAGCCCGATGCCCTCTCTCGGATGTTCCATAAGTCTAAGGAAACCTCTCCTCCAGACACCATTCTTGCTCCTGGAAACTTCCTTCTGCTTCAGGAAGACCTACTCTCCCGGATCAAGCAAGCCTCCACTGGGCAGAGACCCCCCTCCGAACCGGAATTGCAGGCCAAAGATGGGCTGTTTTGGTACCAGAACAGGATCTACGTACCTGAAGAGCTGAGAATAACCGTACTGGAACTCTGCCACGACCATGCCTTTGCCGGGCACTTTGGCGTTGCCAAGACCACCGACTTGGTACAGCGTACCTTTTGGTGGCCTCGGCTCCGCGAGAACTGTAGGAAGTTTGTGGAGACTTGCATAGTTTGTACCCGAAACAAGGGTTACAAATCCAAGGCCTGGGGACTTCTGAGACCCCTACCCGTCCCAGACAGACCCTGGAAAATGCTGTCTATCGACTTTATCGTCGAGTTGCCTCCAGCTGAGAGTCACACCACTATCTTCGTGATAGTAGACCGTCTATCCAAGATGGCACATTTCATTCCCATGGAGGGGACTCCCTCAGCTCCAGAAACTGCACACGTGTTCATCAGAGAGGTCGTCAGACTCCACGGGGTACCAGCCAATATTGTCTCCGACCGAGGGGTACAATTTACCTCCCGGTTTTGGAGATCCCTCTGCAAGGCTCTGGAGATAGAATTGTCCCTTTCCTCCGCTTACCATCCCCAGACCAACGGACAGACTGAGAGGACTAACCAGACCCTTGAGCAGTACCTGCGCTGCTTCTCTTCATTCGCTCAGAATGACTGGGTTTCCCTGCTCCCATTGGCCGAGTTTGCCTATAACAACTCTACGCATTCCGCTACCAAGCAGTCCCCATTCTTCGCAAATTACGGTTTCCATCCTTCATTCCTGCCCAATTCCCTTCCTGAATGTACGGTGCCCGCAGTCCAGGAAAAGTTGAACTTCTTTTTATCCAACAACCAACTTCTGCAGGAAACCATGACCAAGACTCAGGAACACAACAAGACAATTTTTGACAGGAAGAGACGAGGTGAATTAATGCTGGCACCCGGCGACCAAGTATGGTTATCCACTTTAAACTTGAGGATGGCATGCCCCTCTAAGAAACTGGGCCCCAAATTCTTAGGGCCGTTTCCTGTCAAAAGGAAAATCAATGAAGTGGCTTATGAACTGGAGCTCCCTGACTCCCTCAAGATCCATCCGGTCTTCCATGTATCTCTGCTGAAGCCTTCGGTTCCCAACCCATTTCCAGGCCGAAGTCCGGCTCTCCCTGATCCTGTAATTGTAGACGGGGAGGAGGAATTCGAAGTGGAAGCCATTATGGATTTTAGAAGAAGGAATAACCAGAACCAATTCCTGATTAAGTGGAAGGGCTACGGACCCGAAGAAAACTCTTGGGAGCCTGAGGAGAACATCCATGCTAGAAGCCTGGTGCAGTCCTTCAAGAGATCTCACCCTGAGAAGTTTGCCCGGATGGGCATCCGGAGGCTGCCCCTTGGGGGGGGCAATGTCATGGAGATCCTGCCAGAAGCAGGCGTCCCGGTCTTCCTGATTCTCGGTTGCGCATGCTCCGCCCTGCAGGTGGCGCCAGAGGGGCTATTTAAACCTGTCAATCGCAGACAGTCCCTGCTGTCTGCTCTACAGCGTTGAGTACCTGAAAACCTGATCTGAAGACTTACCTGTGTTTGACCCGGCCTGCCTGTTACTTCTGCAGTTTTCTGCCTGCATCAGACCCCTGGCTTGTTGTGACCTCTCCTCTGTCTGATCCCTCTGTACCTTGCTGCCAGCCAGTTAACCGACCCGGCTTGTCTGACCAATCTCACTGTTCCTAGTTCCGGTCCAGTCTGCTAAGCTGATCCAGTTTGCTGAGTTCCTGTGTTCCTGGTTCCGGTCCAGTCTGCTAAGCTGATCCAGTTTGCTGAGTTACTGTGTTCCTGGTTCCGGTCCAGTCTGCTAAGCTGATCCAGTTTGCTGAGTTCCTGTGTTCCTGGTTCCGGTCCAGTCTGCTAAGCTGATCCAGTTTGCTGAGTTCCTGGTTCCGGTCCAGTCTGCTGAACGATTCCAGTTTGCTGAGTGTTCCTGATTCCAGTTCTACCTGCTGTGTTCCAGTGTGCCTACCAAGTCTGCATAACTACCTTCACCTTGGTTGATCCTGCCAGGCACTCGTACCCCTCCTACCTCCGCGCCTGCTGTTACCTTACCAGGGGCCGCTGGTGGGAGCCGTAAGGGAGGCCTTCCTCTGCAAGTCCGGGCTCATCACCGCTAGGTACGTGACACCTGCCATGCCATGCGTGCTTCCTGGCTTGTGTGATTAAGGTAGGGCAATGTGGGGAGGGGGAATGCTGCATTGATGAAAGGGACAGTCTGTTTGACTCTGTAATATTGAGGGAGGACTGTGATGGAGGGAGTCTGTAATGGAGTGGGGTCTGTGATGGGGGGGTCTGTGATGAAGTGGGGGTCTGTGATGAAGTGGGGCCTGTAATGTGGGGGATCTGTGATGAGTTGGGGTCTGTAATGGGGGGGTCTGTGATGGAGTGGGGGGTCTGTGATAGAGTGGGGGGATCTGTGATGAAGTGGGGTCTGTAATGGGGGGGGCTCTGTGATGGAGTGGGGTCTGTAATGGAGTGGGGGATCTATGATGAAGTGGGGTCTATAATGGGGGGGTCTGTGATGGAGTGGGGTCTGTAATGGGTTGGATCTGTGATGAGGTGGGGTCTGTAATGGAGTGGGGGGGATCTGTGATGGAGTGGGGTCTGTAATCAGGGGGTCTGTGATGGAATGGGGTCTGTGATGGAGTGGGGTCTGTAATGGGGGGGGGTCTGTGATGAGGTGGGGTCTGTAATGGAGTGGGGGATCTGTGATAAAGTGGGGTCTGTAATGGAGTGGGGGGATCTGTGATGAAGTGGGGTCTGTAATGGGGGGTCTGTGATGGAGTGTGGGGTCTGTAATGGGGGGCTTTGTGATGGAGTGGGGTCTGTGATGGGGGGGTCTGTGATGGAGTGGGGTCTGTAATGGAGTGGGGGGGGATCTGTGATGAAGTGGGGTCTGTATTGGGGGGGGATCTATGATGAAGTGGTGTCTGTAATGGGGGGCTCTGTGATGGAGTGGGGTCTGTAATGGGGGGTGGGATCTGTGATGAATTGGGGTCTGTAATGGGGGGATCTGTGATGAATTGGGGTCTGTAATGGGGGGGTCTGTGATGGAGTGGGGTCTGTGATAAGAGTAAGGTCTGATGGGGGGATCTGTGATAGAGTGGGGTCTGTACAGGGGGGGCAACAGGACAATTGCCCCCCCCCCCGAGACCATCTGTCACACTCACTTGCTTGCTCTTTTTTTTTGCGCCTGATCTCCCAGACTTTGGGGACCCGGTACCGGCCGGCTGTAGGTCTCCTGGACCCCAAACTTGGCACACATGTAGCTCCATGTCTTCTCTACAAGTGTGCAAAGTTTGGTGTCTAGGAGACCTAGGGCCGGGGAAAACCGATTTTTCAAAGCCGGGCACTCCTTCCATAGACTCCCATGTTAAACATCAGTCTAGTCATGGGCACAGTGAAGCATGGGCACAGTGAGGCATGGGCACAGTGAGGCAAAGTGAGGCACAGTGAGGCATGCAGATGGACACCCTAGGCTTATACTCGAGTCAATAAGTTTTCCCAGTTTTTTGGGGTAAAATTAGGTGCCTCGGCTTATATTCAGGTTGGCTTATACTCGAGTATATACAGTACTTGCTCTGCGGCTGCCGCTGCCTCTCTGAGTCTCTCTCTCAGTTTCTCACATCAGCCGATCAGCGGCGACGAGAGAGAGACTCGTCTAATGTAGTTACGCGGCGCACTGACCAGTACCAGGAGCGGGGGAGGAGGTGGGTGGAGCCTCTTCCCTGCACTCGTTGCTAACGCCTGAGCCACTTGGCGTCTAGCAATGAGTGACGTCAGTGAGTCACGTCGGGCCGCTCTGTGGGCAGGTGCGATAGTGTGAGGCTCCACAGACGGGTAAGAAAGCGGGCGGCTCCGCTTGCGGCACGGTTTGTGGGCGGGCGGCGCGGTTCGTGGGCAGACCGTGCTGCTCAGTGTGTTGGCAGCGCAGGTGAGAGTGAGAGAGCAGGCTCAGTGTGGCAGCTGGTCAATTAGCTAGCCGGGAGCGGGGGAGCAGAGAGATGAGATCATCTCTCACCGCCCGTGCCTGCCCTGCATTCCTGCAGTGACTTCCGCCCTCACTGTGCAGGCAGCAGAGAGCTTACATTATCTCTCTGCTGCCTGACTCTGGGAGTCTGGGACACAGCAAGAGACAACCAAAACAACACCCTAGCAGGCAAGTTAGTGACAATCCGCAAGGTGTGGCAGGTGACGTGGCAAGTGGCAATCCGCAAATTGTGTCAGGTGACGTGGCAAATAACAATCTGCATCTGGTGGCAGGCAAGTGACAATCAGCAAGGTGTGGCAGGCGACGTGGCAAGTGACAATCTGCAAATTGTGTCAGGTGACGTGGCAAATGACAATCTGCATCTGGTGGCAGACAAGTGACAATCAGCAAGGTGTGGCAGGTGACGTGGCAAGTGACAATCCGCAAGGTGTGGCTAGTGACAATCCGCAAGGTGTGGCAGGTGATGTGGCAAGTGACAATCCACAAGGTGTGGCAAGTGACAATCCACAAGATGTGGCAGGTGACGTGGCAAGTGACAATCCGCAACGTGTGGCAAGTGACACGCTCAGGGCTCCCACTAATTACAGGCGACGGTGGCAAGTGACACACTCGGGGCTCCCACTGATTCTGCATTGAACTATTTAATTTTATATTACAATGTAATAATAGAAATAATGCGCTTCAATCATCCTGACACCATAACAACCATGGTGCCGGGATGATTGAAGCGCCGACACCAGCCATTTCCCCGATAAATTTCCCACAAAAAAAACATATTTTTTGGCAGTGCCCCTCCCGAGAAAAGACTCTGGATCCGCCCATGGGTCTGTAATGGGGGGGGGAATCTGTGATGGAGTGGGGTCTGTGATAAGAGTGGGGTCTGTAATGGGGGAGATCTGTGATGGAGTGGGGTCTGTAATGGGGGGGATCTGTGATGGAGTGGGGATCTGCTTCAAAGACCTTTATTTAAAATTCAAGTTTTTTTCCTGAAACTTCCCTCTTAAAGTGAATACGGTATATCCAAATAACACACAGAGCTCACCTCTTTACTCACACACAGCCACAAAGGCAAGAGAATTCTTAATTCTTGTTGGGCAGTGTATTGGTGCTCGAACAAACACACTTAGACCAAATTTTTATGGTTCAAAGAATGTCAGGCAAAATGGTCGGCCCTCACGCATGTTCACTTCATCAAATCTGGCCCTCTTTGAAAAAAGTTTGGACACCCCTGATTTAGTGCATTGGGGTGCCATTGAAAATGAATGGGCCCTAGAAATCTTTAGGTTTGGAAAAACTGAACACTTGGCAGGGATATTGACCCCTTGCCAAGCAGTGCCGCCACTGATTTATGAGTGGCTCATCATACTATTCTGTATTTGTTGGGCACCAATTTGTGCCATGCTGATCCAATTTAGCATGCAGTGTTTAGGTACACTTTAAGTCAGGAAAGGAAAGAACATTTAATTGACAGCACTCATTTGAACATGCTATGTTCTTTGACAGCTTTGCCCATATTGGCAATGGGAGTACAAAAGGAGAGCTCTCCATGGGGAAGTCTGAGGTTACAGTGTTGTGGTCACTCAACATGCCTAAAAACACAGCATTTGAATAAGTTGCTAATAGCTGCTGAATGTAATTTGAGTTATTTCTGCCAAAAAGCACCACTGAAGATATTAGTACCTATCAGAAAAAAACTCCTGACATTCTATTGCATATCAATTTTTAAACTTACAATTATTTTCTTTTTCTTAGCAATCAGTACTTCCAATTAGCCTCTAGATGTCCCTGCTGCAATTGGTGTCAGCACAGTAAATTATTGACATTTACTGCAGCAGCGATTATGTGGAAAACTTTAACGCAGCTTTATGTAACGTTCCAAAATGTTTTGTTTAATTTTAACAATGAATGGCATAATTGACAGAACAAAAAGATAGAGGCATATTTCAAAGAATATATCTATGTTTTTTGATCTTTGACATAATTATTATAGAAAAAAATTAAATATGTTGGACCATTATTTTACTCTCACCTTAGCTAACCACCTACTTTTCTCATTACATATACACAGAAGAGTTTGCGGAATGCATTTCTGGAATTAGGGTGTACTTTCTTTACAACTGATGGCTTCTAATTTACTATTCCTATTATGATGTGCCTGGAGTGGGTATAAATGCATTTAATATAGTTTTCTTACAATTGGTATGATTGGACCGGTTTTAAACTGCAAGAGACCAAAGTGCTCCAAAAAGTAATTGCATGCACTGATTTATGCACTGCCACCTTCAAGCCTATTTGGCTTTGTTTTCTGAGCTGAGCAGTCATCTAGGACTGATGAGTGATACAAAAGGAACTTCAAAGATCTGACCTTTATTCAATGTATCAGAGGCACCTGCACATCACATTAGAGTCACTGCAATGTCTATAAGTTAAGGAGTCAGTGAGACAGATTATAGGGTGTAGTTTGCAGGTTACCCATCTGTGCAAAGGACAGAAGCAATAAAAAGGAAATGCTGTTTCCAAAAGAAAAAAAACTAACCAAGGGGCACTGGTGCTTTAATCCATTTTAATATAAGGCCTATGTAGCGCCCTGCCCCTATTGGGTAGGCGCTAGTGTAAATTTAGTTGTCTGAGTTATAGTTCAACTCAGAATAATTGTACCAAATTATGGGTCTCTGTTCCAGTTCAGCTGAGTTGCACATTTTCCAACTTCCTCTGGGTGTCGTTGTCACCACAGGTCAAGGTTGGAACTGCAGCTGGCTGGATGTATTGGGTACCTCTTGCCCAGAAGCAGCTCAGTGGGTTTGGTCACCCCACTGTGCATTCTGGGAGAGGGTACTTAAGGGGCAGACACCGTTTTGGCGGGGTCTTCCGATCCTGAACTGACGGCCCTCCTGGCCTCAGGGATGTGTTTGCAGTTTTCTGCCTCTGGGCCTGCAGACCCCCCCCCCGAGGCTTCGTTACTGAGAGTAGGCCCAGGAGTTGCTGGGGCCTACTGATCCAGAGATGGTCCTGTGTCGCCTTGCCTGCGGGAAGGGACCGAGCAATTGAGGACTCAATTGGCGGACGCATCCGGATCAAATCTACCTCACATCTGCCGGCCTGGCTGAAAGATCCTGGCACTGTGTGTTATGTTTCAGAACTTTTCCAAGTGAGCGATTATACAAGTCTGTGGCAGAGACTTTTGAACAAGCTCACACCGGCTGCTAGGTCAGTGAGAGAGGCCTATCCGGTGGATGCTACATCCAGTGTGGAAGTAATTGGTTCGCTGGATAAAGGAAAGTGCCCGTTATCCGCAAAACCTAAGGTACCTGAATCTTCCCAACCCTCCATCCCTCTGTCTGAAGTTCATGAAATAAACCCTTGAGAAAAAGAGACTAAGTGTTTGGTGCAGACATTTATTAACAACTTTTAAAGGAAGACCCCTAGGACGGACGCGATGAACAGTAAGGTAACGGCAGGCCCAAATCTTAAACAAGCGGCCCCTGCGGGGGTATTGCTACACCTATATATGAAGTGGCTCACAACAAACAGGACTACCCTCCAGTGGGTACTCAGAATGCCATTCAAAGCATACACCAAAAGAGGGAGAGCCAGACCAAATGGTAAAAGAACCCAAATCACTTTAATAGTTCACAGATAAACAACAACTAACACATTGGCTGGATGCCAGAGGTATTCCCTCTTCATTGGGGCTACAAGAAAGTATTAAATAATAATATAGTTGGTGCTGTTCTCAAGAGGAGAGTACTTATCTTGATATGTTCTGGAGCAGTCTGGTTCAGCCGGGGGACAATCCTGTGGCGTACTTGCTCCATTTGACCCTTATATCACCCTGAGCAGTCAGCAGCTCTCCTCTCGGGGAGGTGAGAGAACCGAGCCATCGGTGATGTTTGATGGCTCGGTTCTCAGTGAAGAGGTGCCGGGGGACAAATGCAGCATCGGTCTGATGCTGCATCCACCTAGGTAAGTTTGAATCTAGAAAAAAAAAAAACATACTTCTCTCTTTTGAGGAGAAAGTGGTAAAATGGGGACATGGTAAAAAGAATATTTGACTGCATAATGTAATAATATGCATGCAAACATGCTGGAAACAACGAACTGGATTAATTGCTGCATTATGTGTTGCAGACATAAATGAATAGTTTATTCAATTAATTGGAGAAACAATGAATAATTGCAGAAATAATGACTAACATATTGTGAAATAAAGATATTGATAAATAAATAAATAGAACATGAGCAAGTGGACTGAACATAAATGTGTGTGTGTGTGTCTGTGTTTGTGATATGTATGTAATGTAAAGGGTATTGTTGGAGTGAGAGATCACAAAAAAATATATAAATGATGAAAGTTGAATGTTAAATAAATCAACAATAAGGTGAAGGCTAAATAAACTAAAGAAAAGAGGTGGGCTATAACTGGAAGCACACAATAGGAATAGTGAAATAACAAAGTCTATTCACAGTTTTGAAGGCCATAAAATGCCAAGATAGCACAAAACCCCTCCAAATGACCCCATTTTGGAAAGTAGACACCCCAAGCTATTTTCTAAGAGGCATGGTGAGTATTTTACAGCTCTCATTTGTTTTTGAAAATGAAGAAAGAAAATAATATATATATTTTTTCTTTTTTAAATTTTCAAAACTTTGTGACAAGAAGCGAGATCTGCAAAATACTCACCATACCATAGCATGGGGGCATCCTCCCGCAAAAAAGTTATGCAGTGTACACACGGTCGGACTTTTCCACGGGCAAGCCTCCGTCTGAAATTTCGACCGTATGTACGCGGCATTAGGAGCAAAATCGCACCTCCGCCCCTGCTGCCCCCATGCTTCGGCATATATGCTCTTTTTTTTAACTGTGGTGGTGAAATCACCTCCTACAGCGTTGGAGTCACGGCTTCATATATTGTGGGAGCAAACGCTGTTGCTGTCAAGATAAATAAATCCGCGCTGCAACTGAATGGCGTACCTGCTAAGCAAATGATGGTTAACATTAAAACAAAGTAACATTACAGTATAACAGTAAGACCTTACCATACCATACCTGCAAAGCAAATACCAAAAAAAACCTAGTAAAAAATAAAAAATGTTTTTAACGCAACCTGTGCCTAAAATATATATATGCCGAAGCATGGGGGCATCCTCCCGCAAAAAAGTTATGCCGCGTACACGCGGTCTGACTTTTCCACGGGCAAGCCTCCATCGGAATTTCGACCGTATGTACGCGCCATAAAAGGTTATGCCGCGTACACACGGTCAGACTTTTCCACGGGCAAGCCTCCGTCTGAATTTCGACCAAATGTACACAGCATTAGGAGCAAAATCGCTCCTCCGCCCCTGCTGCCCCCATGCTTTGGCATATATGCTCTTTTTTTAACTGTGGTGGTGAAATCACCTCCTACAGCACTGGAGTCACGGCTTTATGTATCGTGGGAGCAAACGCTGTTGCTGTCAAGATAAATAATTCCGCGCGGCAGCTGAATGGCGCACCTGAAAACAAAAAATTACATACCTGAAAAGCAAGCATGATAAAACATTGCAGAATAGAATACAGTAAAAAAAGAGCAGAACAATAGAGAGAAAATAGAGAGAGAGAGAGAGAACAATAAAACGACAACTATTTTTTTATTTTATTTTTTATATTTTTTTTGTGTTTTTTTTTTTACGTTTTTTTAATTTATTTTTTTACACTTTTTTTTGTAACTTTAACAACTGTAACGGTTCGGGTCTCTCAAAATGCAATGACATCTTGGGAGACCCTGTGTAAGTGTGTCCTAGTCTGTGAAATGCTGTACCCTACGCTAAAACTTCACTTTTGTGTGGTAGCGTTCAAAACATTTACCAATGCAAAGACCAGGATTGTCAGGACAGAGTGGACAAAAATAACGGGTGTCATGCCTGAATCCACGCTTGCTACAAACACAACATCTTTTTTGGGGGGCTCGTTGGGTAGTGGTACTCTCGAGGACATACGGAAAATGCCTCTCATGCAGCCGGCTTACTGCATTTGGTTGGGGATGGTGAGGTGCAGAACCGCCTGGATACAGGAGGTCTGTGACTATCTCATCCTGGAATTTTAGGAAGGATAAAGTCCCGCCTGAAGCTCTGTATAGCACATGAGCGTTCAGCAAAGCCAATTGAAATAAGGATAGAGACACTTTTTTGTACCAGCGTCTCGCCTTACGGCAATGTGATACGGGGCCAACAACTGGTCGTTGAGGTCCACCCCTCCCATATTTTGGTTATATTCGTGGACACAGAGGGGTTTCTCCACAACACCAGTCGCCGTACGAATTTGGACTGTCGTGTCTGCGTGAAGGGAGGTAAGAAGGAAAACAATCTTATTATCCCTCCACTTCACAGCAAGCAAATTATTACACCTTAAGCAGGCTCTCTCCCCCAGCCTAAGACGGGAATCTACAAGCCCCTGGGGAAAGCCCCGGCGATTAGGTTGCACAGTGTCACATACTCCAATCTGATGATCAAACAAGTGACTAAACAGTGGCACGCTCGTGTAATAATTGTCCACATACAAGTGGTACCCCTTTCCGAATAAGGGTGACACCAAGTTCCACAATATCTTGCCAGCGCTCCCTATGTAATCTGGGCAGTTCTCCGGCTCTACCTGACTATCTTTTCCCTCATAAACCGTAAAGCTCCATACATAGCTTTTGCCCTGTCACAGAACTTATAGAGCTTGACCCCGTATCTGGCATGCTTGCTGGGAAGGTACTGCTTGAAAGACAAGCGGCCAGAAAATGGAATTAGGGACTTATCAACGCAGACAACTTGATCGGGAAAAAACAAGGCTGCAAAACGTTCGTTGAAGTGGTTTATGAGGGGCTGAATTTTGTAGAGCCGATCGTATTCAGGGTCTCCACGTGGATGACAAAGTTCATTGTCGTTGAAATGCATGAACCGCAAGATCTGCTCGTATCGTTTCCTGGGCATGGAGGCAGAGAACACGGGCATATGGTCAATTGGGCACGTGGACCAATAGGCGTGCAAAGACGAGAATTTATGTGTGCCCATGTTGAGGGAAAGGCCCAGAAAGGTTTTAAATTCGGAAACCGTAATTGGTTTCCAATCTCTGGCAATGGAAGGCAACTGGGGACTAGCGGCGATGAATTGACCCAGTACGGGTTCTGCAGAAGTGTTGGGCACCCAATCAGGATAGGCGAATTCTGCAGGAAGGGCACTATGGGCACGATGGGCCTGCCTTTGTCTTCTTCTTGGTGGCAGCGGGACACTACGTGTGCTTGCCACCTCGCCAGCTTGAACTGCACTTATGGGACTCGCCACGTCACCAAGTGTTACTACAGCCCAGGCTGTACTAGGCCGCTGGTGCTTGCCAGTTCACCAGAAGGAATAGCGGCGCTAGTAGTACTCTGCTCCATAATACGAGAGCCCTGCGGTTCCTGCTCCTCAACAACATCAGAAGATCGGGATCAGGTACGCCTGACCTTAGCAGGGACCTCATCTTCGTCGTCAGTGCTATCTGACATGGAGCCGCTGTCTTCGCTGTCTTCTACAGGAATGTATTCTGAGCCTGAATCTGACAGATACATGACCTCCTCTTCACTATCTGTCATGCTCAGAATCTCGTAGGCCTCTTTACTAGTGTACCTTCGATTTGCCATTTTGGGCTCTAAATTTAGTGGTACACTAGTAAGATTCACAGGTAAAAAAGCACCTGACTGTCAACAAATGTATCAAACGCTACAAAAAAAACTGTTAGCGATCGCAGGGATCAGGCCTGTTTCTGCGAACGCTGCAGTTATGTGTTTTGTGTTTGGTAAGTGACAGTGATCGATCGATACTGCACTTGGGTGGGCTGGGCTGGGCGGAGAGGCTAAACGCAGGTGCTAGCAGGTATCTGGGCTGATCCCGCTAACACTGCGTTTTTGGGAACCCTAAACCACTGGGGACGCTAGTATAGATCTGATCAGATACTATACCACTAAGGGAGGTGTATGCTTTGCGCGTGGGTGTTAGCGTTACTGGCACTAACCTGACGCTGCCTGGGGCGACGCAGACCCTCTCTGAGTCTAAAACCTAATTGATATCACCCGCCGGGTGATCAGGGGGTTAAACCTTTTTTGGGTTATATACGGCGGGTGCCCTGATGCTATAAAAAGCAAACTAACCAACCAGCGTCACCCGTTACACTTATACGGTGATCACTGGTGAAAGGGTTAACTAGGGGCAATCAGGGGGTTAAAACCTTTATTAGGTAATATATGGGGTTACCTGACGATATATAAAAACCTGACGGGTAAACTAAATAACTAAATAACTAACTGGCTAACCAGTGTCACCAGAGACACTTATACGGTGATCACTGGTGAAAGGGTTAACTGTAGGGGCAATCAGGGGGTTAAAATAATAAATGGGGGTACCTGACGCTATAAAAACCTGCGGCGAACCTAAAAAAAATTACTGGCTACCTAGGGGCACCACCGACACTAATACAGCGATCAGAAAAACGATTTCTTAGTGACGCTGGTGATATGGGGTGAAAGGGTTACCTGGGGGGCGATCAAGGGGTTAAACCTTTATTAGGGGGGGTTAGGGGGCTACCCTGGACCTAAAGGGGCCTAAACCTAACTGCCCTGACACTTTTTACAGTCACAAATGACAATAAATGCAGTGATCAGTAAATAAATGATCACTGCAATCAGTGACACTGTGACTGGGGGTGACCTGGGGGGTGATCTGGGGGTGACTGGGGGGTGAAATGTGTGCCTATGTGTACCTACGTGTTAGTGTAGTGTTGGTGCACTAACCTGATGTCTTCTCTCCTCGGCGCTCTAGACGAAAAGACCGCCGCGTGGAGAGATGACATCACTTCCTCTGCCTGTGTTTACATTACACGGTGTGACAGCAGGAAGGTAAAGTCACCTGGTTGCATCCAGGGGGGTAGATATATTTCGCCCAGATTCAGGCTTTACGCCGACTTATACAACTAGGTGGAGAGTTGTATAAGGCTAGTGGGCTCATGGATGACTCATACCTCTAGGGAGAGTGTGGGGCGTCGTACAGACAGGGAGTTGAAGAGACCAGCTGAAGCTTGTCAGCTCATTTAGGCCTCTATAAGAACTCCCAGCTTCATTAGATGTTAGCTCATGCCTGGAACCAGACCTGTGTGGACTGTCTAGGGAGAGTGAACCCCTGTGCGGTGAGACAAAGCCTGTGTGGCTATTTGCTTGGACATTTAAAACCAGGGACTTAGGGACTAGGACAGCACTAGGCTGATCCCAGTTGTTAGTTAGGAAACCTGTATGTTTAGTCAGAGGTCAACTTGACCAGGATTTATTTTGGTTATGTTTCTTTTGCTTTGCTGTGTTTTGTCACTGTAAATAGAAAATAAACCGCACCTTTTTGATTTTGAAAACCACAACCTCCGTTTGCTGGGCCTGTTTTGTGTGGGGAGCCCATCCCGGGGGTCACACACACCCGCTGCCGAGCTAACCCCCTCACAACGGGCAGAGGAAAAATGTAATTAGTCGGGAGCGATCGCGAGGGGGTGGCCAGAAACCAATGGCAGCCCCCTCATCTTGGATCGCTCCCGCAACGAAAACCACCGCTTCATGTACCGGAGGGGTGTCCGATCGGACCCCCCACCCATACGAAGGCAGTCACGTACGTGATTGTGCCTGTCCGTGCCATTTTGCCGACGTATATGTACATTAGGCGGTCGTTAAGTGGTTAAGTGATATTGACACAGTCATTGTTTCTTTTCATAGTACCTATATAAGGAGTGTTTTGTAGAATACCATATCCTATATCCTTGATGTTTGAACAAAGATATCTTTAGCGTTCTATTCATGTGACGTCTGCAGCTCTATCATATACTCCCTCTTGGTTGTTCCCAGAATTAATAGCCATTATTACTCACTGGCCACTTCTATATGGTTTGAATGGTAATCTATTATTATCTTTTGAAACCATGATTAAAATTATAAGAATTTTTGCTTTTGCTTTTTAACTGAAGTACCCTCTAAATTAAACTGCCTCCTGTCTAATTTAGCAAACCTTTTAGCATCCTTTACTGAATAATGTAATGTAATAGTATTTTGATTATTTTTGCTGTTCTTTTTTTCCTTTCCATTAGCCATTACGGACTGTAGCTATTAATATTTAGGTAATGAATAGATCTATAAATTTTCAAGCTGTTCTTTTTTCACTACTCCTTATTGGTTAAGGGATAAATTCACTTAGAGTACTTCAACCTCGATCATTGGATTGCGGGTGCAATATAAGGTTCATGCACTCTCTCTCTCCAGCTGTCGGCCTGTACCTCTGCTTTTCTTCAGTTAGAAAGCTGGAGGGAGTGCAAATGGATTACAAACACACTGTACTGCATGCTTGTATTCCATTGAGAACTACAAGCTTGTCTGCTGTGGTGGCAAATAGGGATGAGCCGAACACCCCCCGGTTTGGTTCGCACCAGAACCTGCGAACAGACCGATAGTTTGCACAAACTTTCAAACCCCGTTAAAGTCTATGGGGCTCGAACGTCAGAAATCAAAAGTGCGAATTTTGAAGGCTAATGTGGAAGTTATTGTCCTGCCCCGGGGTACATGTATCAATGCAAAAAAAAGTTTTAAAAACTGCTGTTTTTTCGGGAGCAGTGATTTTAATGATGCTTAAAGTGAAAAAATAAAAGTGAAATATTGCTTTAAATATCGTGCCTGGGGGGTGTCTACAGCATGCCTGTAAAGTGGCGCGTGTTTCCCATGTTTAGAACTGTCCTTGGACAAAATGAAATTTCTAAAGGAAAAAAATTCATTTAAAACTGCTTACGGCTTTAATGTCATGTCTGTCATGTCTGGTCCGGGCAATATGGATGAAAATCGTTGAGAAAAATGGCATGGGTACCCGCCCACCCCCCCAGCCCATTACCAGCCCCTTTGGGTCTTGTATGGATATTAAGGGGAACCCTGCACCCAAATTAAAAAAAGGAAAGGCGTGGGGCCCCCAGTCCCTATATACTCAGCAGTATACAGGCGGTCCCAAGAAAGACAGGGACTGTAGGTTTGTTCTTAAGTAGAATCTGTGTGTAATTTTGAACTGGTACATTTTTAAAGTGTAGCTCCAGCCAAAAAATCAATTTTTAAGCTTTTTGGAAAACATAGGGAAGGGTTATCACCCCTGTAACATTTGTTTTGCTGTCTGTGCACCTCTTCAGAAGATTTCACCTCACTTTCTGTCCCAATGACAATTGGATTTTAGTGAAACAAGGAACTCTTACAGGAGAGAATTACCCTTCCTAGGGGTAGATTTCCTCTCACTTCCTGTAGTCTCCTTCTGTTTGCAAGTAGGAGTCGTTTGTAAGTTTGATGTTTGAAAGTAGGGGCCTGCCCTATATACTCTGCAAAAATTTGGGCCTTAGGTGTTGGTGTTGCCGCAACACTGTAAGCCCTCACAGTTACTTACTCTTGGTGGGCGCAGGAACTGGCTCTGCTGTGAAATATTAGATCAAGAATTGTAATTACACGCCCCTGTTAAACAGGGGCAGAAAAATTGGGCCTTAGGCACTGGTGCTGGTGCCACAACACTGCAACCCCTCACAGATAATTTTTTTGGAGCGCAGGAATAAGCCCTGCTGCAAAGTATTGCATCAAAAATTGTAATTGCACACCCCCTGTTAAACAGGGGCAGAAAAAAATGGGCCTTAGGCACTGGTGCTGGTGCCACAACACTGCAACCCCTCACTGATACTGTAGTTGGAGTGGAGGAATGAGCCCTACTGCAAAGTATTGCATCAAAACTTTTAATTACACACCCCTGTTAAACAGGGGCTGAAAAATTTGGCCTTAGCCACTGGTGGCGGTGCCCAGAACCAAAACTTTTCTTACAAGCTATCAGCATGAACATTGAGGAGGAAGAGGATAGTCACTCAGCATAACAGGATAGTCACTCAGCATCAGCATAGGCAGTCTTTAACCACTTCCCTACCCAGCCATAGTCAAATGACGTCCACAGATGGGATCTCCCATCCTGGGTGGACGTCATATGATGTCCTCGGCTTTGTAGGGGGATATCTGAATGATGCCTGCAGCTAGAGGCATCATTCAGATATCCTTTTAAAGTGCCGGCGATTCTGTGCACCATAAGAATGATCATAGCAGCGGTTCTGCCGCTTGATCGTTCTTATAGGTGGCGGGAGGGGACATCCCCCCCTCCCGCCGCCATCCGGTGCTTCTCCGGGCTCTCCCATGCGATCGGGGACCCGGAGTGAATCTTCCGGCGCCGTTGGTGGATCACGTGACGAGCATAGAGATGACTGGTGACCAGATGGTCACCAGTCATCTCTATGATCGTCGGAGGCCCGGGCGCGATGTGATGACGTCACGCCCGGGCCTCAAATGTAAACAAAGCCGCCATTTTGGCTGTAAGTATGAGATCAGTGAATTTTTTTTCACTGATCTCATGCTTTCCAGCCTGGAGGAGAGATGTGGGGTCTTATTGACCCCGCATCTCTCAATAAAGAGGACCTGTCACACACATTCCTATTACAAGGGATGTTTACATTCCTTGTAATAGGAATAAAAGTGATCAAAAAAATAAATAAAAAGTAAAATAATTGTAAAAAAATAAATAAATAAGTAAAAAAATAAAAAAAATAATAAAAAAGAAAAAAATTAAAACGCCCCTGTCCCCAGTAGCTTGCGATTAGAAGCGAATGCACACGTAAGTCGCCCACATATGTAAACGCCGTTCAAACCACACATGTGAGGTATCGCCGCGTGCGTTAGAGCGCGTGCAACAATTCTAGCACTAGACCTCCTCTGTAATTCTAACCTGGTAACCTGTAAAAAAAATTAAAGCGTCGCCTATGGAGATTTTTAAGTACCGAAGTTTGGCGCCATTCCATGAGTGTGCGCAATTTTAAAGCGTGACATGTTAGGTATCTATTTACTCGGCGTAACATCATCTTTCATATTTTCTCAAAAAATTGGGCTAACTTTACTGTTTTGTTATTTTTTAATTCATGAAACCATTTTTTTTTTTAAAAAGGCGTTTGAAATATATTGCGCAAATATCGTGCAAGAAAAAAAGTTGCAATGACCGTCATTTTATTCCCTAGCGTGTCTGCTAAAAAAACATATATAATGTTTGGGGGTTCTGAGTAATTTTCTAGCAAAAGAATGATGATTCCTACATGTAGGAGAGAAGTGCCAGAATAGGCCCGGTATTGAAGTGGTACAAAAAGCCCTGTATTGAAGTGGTTAAGGGATCTCACATTCAAAAAAAATATTCAGTTACATCAGCATCAGGTGCTTGGTAGCTGGTGATCCAAGACTGATTCATTTTTATGAAGGTTAGCCGATCAACCCATTCGGTGGACAGGCGCACCCTGTGATTGGTTACAAAGAATCCAGCAGCACTGAATGTGCGTTCCGAAAGAACGCTGGATGCAGGACAGGCCAGTAGCTCAATTGCATACTGTGCAAACTCTGGCCAGTGATCCATCCTCAAAACCCAGTAACCCAGAGGATTTTCGGTGGGAAAGGTGTCCAAGTCTGATCTTGCCCCTAGGTATTCCTGCACCATGTGAATCAGACGCTGGTAATGGTTGCTGGACCGCTCATACCTTGGGGCTGGGGACTAAAAAATTGGGGCTGAGGACTAAAAAATTGTCTGAACGCATCGGTCAGATGGCCACCTTCTCCACCGCTCCTTCTGTGACTGACCGAAGCCTCAGCAACACGTTGTCCAGGACCAGGAATTTATAACCTCCCAGGCTCTGGAAACGCGTTGCACAAACCTTTCTGCAAGGCCTCCCGAAGATGTTTCATCCTCTGCTCCCTCTGCGACGGCAAGCGAAGGTCCGCAACCTTACCCTTGTAACGTGGATCAAGGAGGGTTGCCAGCCAGTAATGATCCCTCACCTTGATACCACGAATACGAGGATCCTTTCGCAGGCTTTGCAGGATCAGGGAGGCCATGCAGCGTAGGTTTGCTGAGGGATTCGGTCCGGAGTCCTCTAGGTCACTAAGGATGACATGATCCGCAGCCACCTCCTCCCAGCCACGTACAAGTCCATGGGTTTCTTGGGACTGTAAATTATCCCTTGAAGACTGCTGCTGAGTGCTAGGCTCCACCTCCATGCTGACACAGTCCTCCTCCTCCTCATCCTCTTCCTGTGTGATCGGCGGGCCAGCAGGAACACTGTCTGGATAAAGGGGGCCTTAAGAGGTAAGGAAGTCCTCCTCTTCCTCCCTCTGTTCTACCTCAAGTGCCCTGTCCATTATTCCACGCAGCGTGTGCTCCAACAGGTGGACAAGAGGGACAGTGTCACTGATGCATGCACTGTCACTGCTCACCATCCTCGTGGCCTCCTCAAATGGTGACAGGACAGTGCATGCATCCCTGATCATGACCTATTGGCTTGGCAAAAAAAAACAAGCTCCCCTGACCCTGTCCTGGTGCCATATTGGCACAGATACTCATTGATGGCCCTCTGCTGCGTGTGCACGTTGATTTCCACCTGGTGGGCATGTCACAGATTAGGCGGTTCTTGGGCAGGTTAAATTCCTTTTGCAGGTCAGCCAGCCAAGCTCTGGCATTATATGACCTGCGGAAATGCACACAGACTTTCTTGGCCTGCCTCAGGACATCCTGTAAGCCCGGGTACCTGCCCAAGAACCGCTGCACCACCAAGTTAAGGACATGCGCCAAACAGAGCACATGGGTCAGCTGTCCCTGTCGGAGGGCGTAGAGGAGGTTGGTGCCATTGTCGCAAACCACCATTCCTGGCTTAAGCTGACATGGTGTCAACAACCTCTGAGCCTGCCCCTGCAGAGCTGACAGAATCTCTGCCCCAGTGTGGCTCCTGTCCCCCAAGCACACCAGATCAAGCACCGCATGGCATCTTTTTGCCTGCGTACTTGCGTAGCCCCTTGAACTCCTACGGAGCACCGCTGGTTCCGAGGACAAAGCACAGGAAGAGGCCATGGAGGAAGAAGAAGAGGAGGGGGTGGAGGAGGGAGGTGTATCAGAATCACCAGTAGTAGCATTTTGGAGGCGTGGTGGCGGAACAACCTCCAACACTACTGCACCATGTCCTGCATCCTTCCCAGCTGCCAGCAGAGTCACCCAATGTGCCGTGAAAGAGTGAAAGATAGGTAACTTCCCTGTCCATGCCTTCTGGACCATGAGTCAGCGGTAATATGCACCTTACCGCTGCCCGCTCTGTCCAGCGAGGTCAAGGCATTGCCTTCCACATGCCGGTAGAGAGCCTTCTGTGAAAAAAAGTGGCGTTTGGGAACCTGCCACCGAGGAACCGCACATTCCACAAACTCACGGAAGGGGGCAGAGTCTACCAACTGAAAAGGCAGCAGTTGAAGTGCTAGCAATTTAGCCAAGCAAAAATGGAAAGGGTCCCCGTTGTTTTTTTTTAGCAGCAATAGTATAGCAAAGTCACAATATAAAAAAGTTGTTTATTGAAAAATACAATGTTATATTACAGTTTGAAATAGAGTTACGGCTATAAGGTACAATGCATACTCCAAAAATAGACAGTGCAAATATAGGTATACACAGCATTACATTACATAATGTTAAAACTGTGTGGCAACCCGACGCGTTTCGACCTATGCATTAGTGGTCTTCTTCAGGGGGATATTTGCTCTGGGGAGATATATAAAAATCTCATTTATCATGTCATGACAATTGCACCTGGATAGAATTAGAAATATATGTGCGTAAATACCATATTTACCACTAAAGAATGAAGTGGGTGATCTCATAGCCAAAACCATTGTTTAAAACCAGATGCGCGATCCAAAAGACTCCATGGTGGTTTCCACCTTCTCACAGGAAAGGGCCCAACTCAAAAGGACTTGCAAGGAGCCACACAGGACACCCCCAGAGAGGAAGCGGAGAGGGGGGGGCGAAAGAGGGGAAAGGGACCAGGACCTGCAGCAATCACCAAAAAGAGCGAATAAATGGATTGAACGCATTAAGGAATTAACAGCAAGCCTGATAAGTTAGGGATGTTTATAGTCATTATGAGCTTGTTCAAGGCATAAATGGTACTAGTGTAGACTCCCTATGCTAGCAAAATGATACCCCATAGTAATGAATAAAGTTATTGGATAATATAAGCAGTATATATATATATATATATATGTGTGGTAAATACAAATTATCATGATCTAAAAGTGAAAAAAGTAGTGGTGAGGGTGGGGCAGTGGGAAATAGGGGACTAAAGCTAACTGAAAACAATTGCTGGTGTTCTCTTACTAATAAGGCAGCTGCAGTAAGAGAACACCAGCAATTGTCTTCAGTTAGCTTTAGTTGCACACAGTGCAGAGGACACAGTACACTGACTGAAAATACTACAGCTGCCTCCCTGTGGTATTATTAGTAAGAGAACACCAGCAATTGTCTTCAGTTAGCTTTAGGTGCGCAGTGTGCAGAGGACACAGTACACTGACTGAAAATACTGCAGCTGCCTGCCTGTGGTATTATTAGTAAGAGAACACCAGCAAATTGTCTTCAGTTAGCTTTAGGTGCACACTGTGCAGAAGACACAGTACACTGACTGAAAATACTGCAGCTGCCTGCCTGTGGTATTATTAGTAAGAGAACCCCAGCAATTGTCTTCAGTTAGCTTTAGTTGCACACTGTGCAGAGGACACAGTAAACTGACTGAAAATACTGCAGCTGCCTGCCTGTGGTATTATTAGTAAGAGAACTCGAGCAATTGTCTTCAGTTATCTTTAGGTGCACACTGTGCAGAGGACACAGTACACTGACTGAAAATACTGCAGCTGCCTGCCTGTGGTATTATTAGTAAGAGAACACCAGCAATTGTCTTCAGTTAGCTTTAGTTGCACACTGTGCAGAGGACACAGTAAACTGACTGAAAATACTGCAGCTGCCTGCCTGTGGTATTATTAGTAAGAGAACACCAGCAATTGTCTTCAGTTAGCTTTTGTTGCACATTGTGCAGAGGACATAGTAAACCGACTGAAAATACTGCAGCTGCCTGCCTGTGGTATTATTAGCAAGAGAACACCAGCAATTGTCTTCAGTTAGATTTAGTTGCACACTGTGCAGAGGACACAGTACACTGACTGAAAATACTGCAGCTACCTGCCTGTGGTATTATTAGTAAGAGAACACCAGAAATTGTCTTCAGTTAGCTTTAGTTGCACACTGTGCAGAGGACGCATTAAACTGACTGAAAATACTGCAGCTGCCTGCCTGTGGTATTATTAGTAAGAGAACACCAGCAATTGTCTTCAGTTAGCTTTAGGTGCACACTGTGCAGAGGACACAGTACACTGACTGAAAATACTAATAATTCCACAGGCAGGCAGCTGCAGTATTTTCAGTCAGTGTACTGTGTCCTCTGCACAGTGTGCAACTAAATCTAACTGAAGACAATTGCTGGTGTTCTCTTACTAATAATACCACAGGCAGGCAGCTGCAGTAAGAGAACTCCAGCAATTGTCTTCAGTTAGATTTAGTTGCACACTGTGCAGAGGACACAGTAAACTGACAGAAAATACTGCAGCTGCCTGCCTGTGGTATTATTAGTAAGAGAACACCAGAAATTGTCTTCAGTTAGCTTTAGTTGCACACTGTGAAGAGGACACAGTAAACTGACTGAAAATACTGCAGCTGCCTGCCTGTGGTATTATTAGTAAGAGAACACCAGAAATTGTCTTCAGTTATCTTTAGGTGCACACTGTGCAGAGGACACAGTACACTGACTGAAAATACTGCAGCTGCCTGCCTGTGGTATTATTAGTAAGAGAACCCCAGCAATTGTCTTCAGTTAGCCTTAGGTGCACACTGTGCAGAGGACACAGTACACTGACTGAAAATACTGCAGCTGCCTGCCTGTGGTATTATTAGTAAGAGAACACCAGCAATTGTCTTCAGTTAGCTTTAGGTGCGCAGTGTGCAGAGGACACAGTTCACTGACTAAAAATACTGCAGCTGCCTGCCTGTCGTATTTTTAGTAAGCGAACACCAGCAATTGTCTTCAGTTAGCTTTAGTTGCACACTGTGCAGAGGACACAGTAAACTGACTGAAAATACTGCAGCTGCCTGCCTGTGGTATTATTAGCAACAGAACACCAGCAATTGTCTTCAGTTAGCCTTAGGTGCACACTATGCAGAGGACACAGTACACTGACTGAAAATACTGCAGCTGCCTGCCTGTGGTATTATTAGTAAGAGAACACCAGCAATTGTCTTCAGTTAGCTTTAGGTGCGCAGTGTGCAGAGGACACAGTTCACTGACTAAAAATACTGCAGCTGCCTGCCTGTCGTATTTTTGGTAAGCGAACACCAGCAATTGTCTTCAGTTAGCTTTAGTTGCACACTGTGCAGAGGACACAGTAAACTGACTGAAAATACTGCAGCTGCCTGCCTGTGGTATTATTAGCAACAGAACACCAGCAATTGTCTTCAGTTAGCCTTAGGTGCACACTATGCAGAGGACACAGTACACTGACTGAAAATACTGCAGCTGCCTGCCTGTGGTATTATTAGTAAGAGAACACCAGCAATTGTCTTCAGTTAGCTTTAAGTGCGCAGTGTGCAGAGGACACAGTACACTGACTAAAAATACTGCAGCTGCCTGCCTGTCGTATTTTTAGTAAGCGAACACCAGCAATTGTCTTCAATTAGCTTTAGTTGCACACTGTGCAGAGGACACAGTAAACTGACTGAAAATACTGCAGCTGCCTGCCTGTGGTATTATTGGTAAGCGAACACCAGCAATTGTCTTCAGTTAGCTTTAGGTGCACACTGTACAGAGGACACAGTACACTGACTGAAAATACTGCAGCTGCCTGCCTGTGGTATTATTAGTAAGCGAACACCAGCAATTGTCTTCAGTTAGCTTTAGTTGCACACTGTGCAGAGGACACAGTACACTGACTGAAAATACTGCAGCTACCAAAATCACCTGCCTGTCTGTCAGTACATTAGGAAGAAAATAACAGGAACGGATCTAGCTAAACCGAATACAGTGTATATATATATATATATATATATATATATATATATTAATATATATATATATATTGTGAGGGGGTTAACTCGGTAGCGGGTGTGTGTGACCCCCTGGTTGGGCTCCCCACACAAAAACAGGGCCAGCAGACGGAGGTTGTGGTTTTCAAAATCAAAAGGTGCGGTTTATTTCTCTATGTACAGTGACAAAAACACAGCAAAGCCAAAAAGAAACATAAACAAAATAAATCCTGGTCAGTTTGACCTCTGACTAAACATGCAGGTTTCCTAAACTAACAACTGGGATCAGCCTGGTGCTGTCCTAGTCCCTAAGTCCCTGGTTTAGTAAAAGTCCAAACAAATAGCCACACAGGCTTTGCCTCACCGCACAGGGGTTCACTCTCCCTAGACAGTCCACACAGATCTGGTTCCAGGCATGAGCTAACATCTAATGAAGCTGGGAGTTTTTATAGAGGCCTTTAAATGAGCTGACAAGCTTCAGCTGGTCTCATCAACTCCCTGCCTGCACGACGCCCAGCCCTCTCCCTAGAGGTATGAGTCATCCATGAGCCCACTAGCCTCAGCTGGGCTTCATCAACTCCCTAGTTGTATAAGTCGGCATAAAGCCTGAATCTGGGAGAAATATATCTACCCCCCTGGATGCAACCAGGTGACTTTACCTTCCTGCTGTCACATACCCCCCCCTCTTGTTTTAACCTTGGGGTTGGAACACCAGCAATCAGGCATTCATGTACTCGAGACAAAGCATCCACATTCCCCATTTGAACGCCAGGGCGATGCTTTACTGTGAAGTTGAATTCCTGTAGGGCCAGGAACCACCTATTCACTCTTCTATTTGTCTCCTTGTTTTGAGCCATCCACTTTAACGGAGCGTGATCCGTAACCATGTCAAAGTGCCTACCTAGCAGATAGTACCGAAGGGAATCTAGAGCCCACTTCACCGCTAAACACTCCTTTTCAACCGTGGCGTAATTTACCTCATGGGACTTCAACTTCCTGCTGAGGTAAATGACTGGGTGCTCTTCCCGGTTCCAGACCTGGGACAATACTGCTCCTAACCCCACATCTGACGCATCACTTTGTACGACAAAGTCTTTAGAGAAGTCGGGTGAGTACAACACTGGCTGGCTACATAAGGCTTGTTTCAAGAATTGGAATGCTGCCTCAGCCTCGGGGGTCCATTTAATCATGACCGACCCTTTCCCTTTCGTCAGGTTGGTTAGGGGCACAGCCTTAGAAGCAAAGTGGGGAATGAAGCGCCGATAATAACCCGCGATTCCCAGAAAGGCCCGTACCTGCTTCTTGCTGTTGGGACGTGGCCAACTCTGGATGGCCTCGACTTTGTTGAGTTGGGGTTTTATCACTCCCCTGCCAATGGTGTACCCAAGATATTTGGCCTCCTCCTGCCCAATGGTACACTTCTTGGGGTTAGCCGTAAACCCCGCTTCCCGGATAGAGTCTAAGACTGCTTGCACTTTTGGCAGATGTGAGGCCCAATCTGTGCTATGGACAATTACGTCATCCAGGTAAGCCGCAGCATACTTCCGATGGGGCCTCAGTATCTGGTCCATTTTCCGCTGGAATGTGGCCGGCGCATTCTGTAACCCGAACGGCATTCTCTTATATTGGAACGCCCCGTCTGGGGTTACAAATGCGGTTTTCTCTTTGGCCGACTTGGCCAGGGGAATTTGCCAATACCCTTTTGTGAGGTCAAGAGTCGTCATGTATCGGGCTGTTCCCAGCCGGTCGATCAACTCATCTATACGTGGCATGGGGTAGGTGTCAAATTTTGTAACTTTGTTCAACTGACGAAAATCGTTACAAAATCGCCAGCTCCCGTCCGGTTTAGGCACCAACACAATGGGGCTAGACCAATCACTTTGGGACTCCTCTATCACCCCTAAGTTCAGCATTTTCTGTACTTCCTCCCGTATTGCCTCCCGTCGGGCCTCTGGGATCCGATAGGGTTTTAACTTCACCCTTTCACCGGGCGGGGTAATAATATCATGCTCTACCCCAGATGTTTGTCCCGGCAGCTCAGAGAACACCTCCTTGTTGCGAAGCACAAACTCCTTAACCTCCTGTTGTTGGGGTTGTGACAAGGTGGCTGCTATTCCAACCTCCGGAATCACGCAACCAGTTTGAGCTGGTGACCAAGTTTCTGCGACTAGGGACTCTCTATCCCTCCAGGCTTTCAACAGATTAACGTGATATATCTGTTCGGGCTTTCGCCTTCCTGGTTGTCTGACCTTGTAATTCACTTCGCTCACTTTTTCCATTATCTCGTAGGGGCCTTGCCATTTGGCAAGGAATCTACTTTCAACCGTAGGGACAAGTACCAATATCCTATCCCCCGGGGAAAAGGTACGGGTCTTTGCTCCACGGTTGTACACTCTCTGCTGTGCCAACTGCGCTTGGGCCAAATGTTCCTTCACGATGGGCATTACCTGTGCAATTCGATCTTGCATCAGGGCGACATGCTCAATCACACTCCTGTGGGGAGAACTCTCACTTTCCCAAGTTTCCTTGGCAATATCCAACAGCCCTCTTGGGTGTCTCCCATACAGTAACTCAAAGGGGGAGAATCCCGTAGAGGATTGGGGCACCTCCCTAATAGCAAACATCAAATAAGGAAGTAGACAGTCCCAATCCTTTCCATCTCTATCCACCACTTTCTTCAACATTTGTTTTAGGGTTTTGTTGAATCTTTCAACCAGCCCATCGGTTTGGGGGTGATACACAGATGTACGCAATTGCGTCACTTTGAACAATTTACACAGCTCTTTCATAACCCGGGACATAAAGGGTGTACCTTGGTCCGTAAGCAGTTCTTTACAAATACCCACCCGGCTAAAAACAAGAGATAGCTCTTTGGCTATGGTTTTGGCCGAGGTATTTCTGAGAGGGATCGCTTCTGGATAACGGGTGGCATAGTCCATTATAACCAATATGTACTGGTGCCCCCTAGCGGACTTGATTATAGGACCTACCAAATCCATTGCGATTCTCTCAAACGGGACCTCAATGATGGGTAGAGGGACCAGCGGGCTACGGAAATGTGGCATCGGGGCCGACCTCTGACACACAGGGCAGGAGGAACAATAATTTTCTATGTCCTTCATCACCCCAGGCCAATAGAATCTCTGTAATACCCTCTCTCGGGTTTTCTCTGTCCCCAGATGACCTCCAAGAATGTGCCCATGGGCCAACTCCAACAGCAACTTCCTGTAAGGTTTGGGCACCACAAGCTGCTCAACGGTTTCTTCTGCCCTTTTTGCCACCCGATACAGTAGGTCCTTCTCTACGCTGACGTATGGGTAAGTGCAGGTATTATCTGGGTTCACTAACTCGCCATCTATTTCCACTACGTTTTCCCGTGCCTTTATTAGGGCGGGGTCTTTTAACTGTTCTGTGGCAAAATTTTCCCTGTGAACCTCCAGATCAGAAAACTCCACAGACGGTAGGTTTTCGTCTGAGGAGGTGGGCTCCTCTCCAGTTTCTTGAGTCTCCCCTGCCAATACTGACAAGGGAAATTCTGGAGAGTCCTCACCACTCTCAGAGGAGTTCTGGCTATCACATTCCTGGTACATAGGGGCACCAGTGGGGGGCTCAGGATCATCCCACAGTTCCCAGAACTTCGGAAAATCCCTTCCCACAATGGCATCATGCGGTAATTGAGATACTAACCCCACTGGATGAGAGAGGGTACCTTTGGGGGTCTCGAAACACACTGTAGTCACTGGATACTCTCGGGTGTCCCCATGCACACAAATAACAGCTACCTTGCTATTCCCAGAGACCTCTGTTTTAACTAATTCAGCCTTTATCAGGGTCACAAGGCTACCTGAATCCAGTAATACCACAACATTTCTACCATTAATACACATTTTGCATAAATGTTTCTCAGTTCCCCGAATGGCAGTGCATGCGACTGTCGCACACAGCGACTGACGTCTGTCCATCAGAAAGTCACATTGCATGGGTTCCTCCACAACCGGGCAATTTGCTGCAATATGTCCCGCTTGCCGGCAGCGGTAGCAAACAATCCATTTGGCTGCCTCTTGAGCCCCTGACTTCCCAGGCTGTTCTCGCCAAACTTTGGGTAGAGCTCCCACCCTCTCACTCTCTCCACCCTCACCCCTTGGAATCCTCTTATCCGCCCCTGGGGATGGTCTGGTCTTAGGGTGGAAAGTCCGAGAGTCTCTGGAAGAGGCCGTCAGGTTCTCTGTAGCCAAGTATTTCTCTACACGATCCACAAGACCACCGGCCGTCTCTGGGTCTCCATGGCTTACCCACTTTTGGATGGCAGTAGGAAGAGCTCTCAAAAACCGATCCATTACAACACGTTCCACAATCTCTGGTGCGGACAAAGTCTCTGGCTGTAGCCACTTCCTGCTCAGGTGAATGAGATCATACATTTGAGACCTGGGGGGTTTTCCAAGCTGGAAAGTCCAGTTATGCACACGCTGAGCCCGGACAGCCAGGGTGACACCCAGCCTTGCCAATATTTCAGCTTTTAGCATCACATAGTCTTTTGCTTGGTCAGGCTCTAGGTCATAGTAAGCCTTCTGCGATTCACCAGTTAACAGAGGAGCCACCAGTCCAGCCCACTGCTCCTCAGGCCACTTTTCTCTTTCAGCAGTCCTTTCAAATGTGGTCAAAAATACCTCTGGATCATCCTCTCCAGTCATTTTTGTCAATAAACGACTCACCCCAAAGGACGCGGTATTAGTGGGACGGCTTTCCTCACTGGTCTGCGGACGTTGCTGCATTACTGCTTCCATTTGTTGTAGTCTCTGCTCTTGCTTCTGTAACAGGTCTATGAAGCGGGCCTCAGATTGCTGCTGGGCTTGTTGATGAGCTTGCTGCTGGGCTGCAAGGCTCCTTTGCAAACCTGCATTTGTCTGCTGTTGATTGGCATTTGCTAGAGCCAGCTGTTTCAGTATCTCCTCCATGCTGGCTTAAAAAAAAACTGCCACTGGTTCTCCACCAACTGTGAGGGGGTTAACTCGGTAGCGGGTGTGTGTGACCCCCTGGTTGGGCTCCCCACACAAAAACAGGGCCAGCAGACGGAGGTTGTGGTTTTCAAAATCAAAAGGTGCGGTTTATTTCTCTATGTACAGTGACAAAAACACAGCAAAGCCAAAAAGAAACATAAACAAAATAAATCCTGGTCAGTTTGACCTCTGACTAAACATGCAGGTTTCCTAAACTAACAACTGGGATCAGCCTGGTGCTGTCCTAGTCCCTAAGTCCCTGGTTTAGTAAAAGTCCAAACAAATAGCCACACAGGCTTTGCCTCACCGCACAGGGGTTCACTCTCCCTAGAAAGTCCACACAGGTCTGGTTCCAGGCATGAGCTAACATCTAATGAAGCTGGGAGTTTTTATAGAAGCCTTTAAATGAGCTGACAAGCTTCAGCTGGTCTCATCAACTCCCTGCCTGCACGACGCCCAGCCCTCTCCCTAGAGGTATGAGTCATCCATGAGCCCACTAGCCTCAGCTGGGCTTCATCAACTCCCTAGTTGTATAAGTCGGCATAAAGCCTGAATCTGGGAGAAATATATCTACCCCCCTGGATGCAACCAGGTGACTTTACCTTCCTGCTGTCACAATATATATATATATATATATATATATATATATATATATATATATATATATTGTGACAGCAGGAAGGTAAAGTCACCTGGTTGCATCCAGGGGGGTAGATATATTTCGCCCAGATTCAGGCTTTACGCCGACTTATACAACTAGGTGGAGAGTTGTATAAGCCCAGCTAAGGCTAGTGGGCTCATGGATGACTCATACCTCTAGGGAGAGGGCTGGGCGTCGTGCAGGCAGGGAGTTGATGAGGCCAGCTGAAGCTTGTCAGCTCATTTAGGCCTCTATAAGAACTCCCAGCTTCATTAGATGTTAGCTCATGCCTGGAACCAGACCTGTGTGGACTGTCTAGGGAGAGTGAACCCCTGTGCGGTGAGAAAAAGCCTGTGTGGCTATTTGCTTGGACATTTAAAACCAGGGACTTAGGGACTAGGACAGCACTAGGCTGATCCCAGTTGTTAGTTAGGAAACCTGTATGTTTAGTCAGAGGTCAAGTTGACCAGGATTTATTTTGTTTATATGTTTCTTTTTGGCTTTGCTGTGTTTTTGTCACTGTACATAGAGAAATAAACCGCACCTTTTGATTTTGAAAACCACAACCTCCGTCTGCTGGCCCTGTTTTTGTGTGGGGAGCCCAACCAGGGGGTCACACACACCCGCTACCGAGTTAACCCCCTCACAGTTGGTGGAGAACCAGTGGCAGTTTTTTTTAAGCCAGCATGGAGGAGATACTGAAGCAGCTGGCTCTAGCAAATGCCAATCAACAGCAGACAAATGCAGGTTTGCAAAAGAGCCTTGCAGCTCAACAACAGAACTTCGCAACCCAGCAGCAAGCTCATCAACAGAGCCTTGCAGCCCAGCAGCAAGCTCACCAACAGAGTCTGGAAGCTCAGCAACAAGCCCAGCAGCAATCTGAGGCCCGCTTCATAGACCTGTTACAGAAGCAAGAGCAGAGACTACAACAAATGGAAGCAGTAATGCAGCAACGTCCGCAGACCAGTGAGGAAAGCCGTCCCACTAATACCGCGTCCTTTGGGGTGAGTCGTTTATTGACAAAAATGACTGGAGAGGATGATCCAGAGGTATTTTTGACCACATTTGAAAGGACTGCTGAAAGAGAAAAGTGGCCTGAGGAGCAGTGGGCTGGACTGGTGGCTCCTCTGTTAACTGGTGAATCGCAGAAGGCTTACTATGACCTAGAGCCTGACCAAGCAAAAGACTATGTGATGCTAAAAGCTGAGATATTGGCAAGGCTGGGTGTCACCCAGGCTGTCCGGGCTCAGCGTGTGCATAACTGGACTTTCCAGCTTGGAAAACCCCCCAGGTCTCAAATGTATGATCTCATTCACCTGAGCAGAAAGTGGCTACAGCCAGAGACTTTGTCCGCACCAAAGATTGTGGAACGTGTTGTAATGGATCGGTTTTTGAGAGCTCTTCCTACTGCCATCCAAAACTGGGTAAGCCATGGAGACCCAGAGACGGCCGATGGTCTTGTGGATCGTGTGGAGAAATACTTGGCTACAGAGAACCTGACGGCCTCTTCCAGAGACACTCGGACTTTCCACCCTAAGACCAGACCATCCCCAGGGGCGGATAAGAGGATTCCAAGGGGTAAGGGTGGAGAGAGTGAGAGGGTGGGAGCTCTACCCCAAGTTTGGCGAGAACAGCCTGGGAAATCAGCGGCTCAAGAGGCGGCAAGAAGGATCGTTTGCTACCGCTGCCGGCAAGCGGGACATATTGCAGCCAATTGCCCGGTTGTGGAGGAACCCATGCAGTGTGACTTTCTGACGGGCAGACGTCAGTCGCTGTGTGCGACAGTCGCATGCACTGCCATTCGAGGAATTGAGAAACATTTATGCAAAATGTGTGTTAATGGTAGAAATGTTGTGGTATTGCTGGATTCAGGTAGCCTTGTGACCCTGATAAAGGCTGAGTTAGTTAAAACAGAGGTCTCTGGGAATAGCAAGGTAGCTGTTATTTGTGTGCATGGGGACACCCGAGAGTATCCAGTGACTACAGTGTGTTTCGAGACCCCCAAAGGTACCCTCTCTCATCCAGTGGGCTTAGTATCTCAGTTACCGTATGACGCCATTGTGGGAAGGGATTTTCCGAAGTTCTGGGAACTGTGGGATGATCCTGAGCCCCCCACTGGTGCCCCTATGTACCAGGAATGTGATAGCCAGAACTCCCCTGAGAGTGGTGAGGACTCTCCGGAATTTCCCTTATCAGTATTGGCAGGGGAGACTCAAGAAACTGGAGAGGAGCCCACCTCCTCAGACGAAAACCTACCGTCTGTGGAGTTTTCTGATCTTGAGGTTCACAGGGAAAACTTTGCCACAGAACAGTTGAAAGACCCCGCCCTAATAAAGGCACGCGAAAACGTAGTGAAAATAGATGGCGAGTTAGTGAACCCAGATAATACCTGCACTTACCCATACTTCAGCGTAGAGAAGGACCTACTGTATCGGGTGGCAAAAAGGGCAGAAGAAACCGTTGAGCAGCTTGTGGTGCCCAAACCTTACAGGAAGTTGGTGTTGGAGTTGGCCCATGGGCACATTCTTGGAGGTCATCTGGGGACAGAGAAAACCCGAGAGAGGGTATTACAGAGATTCTATTGGCCGGGGGTGATGAAGGACATAGAAAATTATTGTTCCTCCTGCCCTGTGTGTCAGAGGTCGGCCCCGATGCCACATTTCCGTAGCCCGCTGGTCCCTCTACCCATCATTGAGGTCCCGTTTGAGAGGATCGCCATGGATTTGGTAGGTCCTATAATCAAGTCCGCTAGGGGGCACCAGTACATATTAGTTATAATGGACTATGCCACCCGTTATCCAGAAGCGATCCCTCTCCGAAATACCTCGGCCAAAACCATAGCCAAAGAGCTATCTCTTGTGTTTAGCCGGGTGGGTATTTGTAAAGAACTGCTTACGGACCAAGGTACACCCTTTATGTCCCGGGTTATGAAGGAGCTGTGTAAATTGTTCAAAGTGACGCAATTACGTACATCTGTGTATCACCCCCAAACCGATGGGCTGGTTGAAAGATTCAACAAAACCCTAAAACAAATGTTGAAGAAAGTGGTGGATAGAGATGGAAAGGATTGGGACTGTCTACTTCCTTATCTGATGTTTGCTATTAGGGAGGTGCCCCAATCCTCTACGGGATTCTCCCCCTTTGAGTTACTGTATGGGAGACACCCAAGAGGGCTGTTGGATATTGCCAAGGAAACTTGGGAAAGTGAGAGTTCTCCCCACAGGAGTGTGATTGAGCATGTCGCCCTGATGCAAGACCGAATTGCACAGGTAATGCCCATCGTGAAGGAACATTTGGCCCAAGCGCAGTTAGCACAGCAGAGAGTGTACAACCGTGGAGCCAAGACCCGTACCTTTTCCCCGGGGGATAGGATACTGGTACTTGTCCCTACGGTTGAAAGTAAATTCCTTGCCAAATGGCAAGGCCCCTACGAGATAATGGAAAAAGTGAGTGAAGTGAATTACAAGGTCAGACAACCAGGAAGGCGAAAGCCCGAACAGATCTATCACGTTAATCTGTTGAAAGCCTGGAGGGATAGAGAGTCCCTAGTCGCAGACACTTGGTCACCAGCTCAAACTGGTTGCGTGATTCCTGAGGTTGGAATAGCAGCCACCTTGTCACAACCCCAACAACAGGAGGTTAAGGAGTTTGTGCTTCGCAACAAGGAGGTATTCTCTGAGCTGCCGGGACAAACATTTGGGGTAGAGCATGACATCATTACCCCGCCCGGTGAAAGGGTGAAGTTAAAACCCTATCGGATCCCAGAGGCCCGACGGGAGGCAATACGGGAGGAAGTACAGAAAATGCTGAACTTAGGGGTGATAGAGGAGTCCCAAAGTGATTGGTCTAGTCCCATTGTGTTGGTGCCTAAACCGGATGGGAGCTGGCGATTTTGTAACGATTTTCGTCAGTTGAACAAAGTTACAAAATTTGACACCTACCCCATGCCACGTATAGATGAGTTGATCGACCGGCTGGGAACAGCCCGATACATGACGACTCTTGACCTCACAAAAGGGTATTGGCAAATCCCCCTGGCCAAATTGGCCAAAGAGAAAACCGCATTTGTAACCCCAGACGGGGCGTTCCAATATAAAAGAATGCCGTTCGGGTTACAGAATGCGCCGGCCACATTCCAGCGGAAAATGGACCAGATGCTGAGGCCCCATCGGAAGTATGCTGCGGCTTACCTGGATGACGTAATTGTCCATAGCACAGATTGGGCCTCACATCTGCCAAAAGTGCAAGCAGTCCTGGACTCTGTTCGGGAAGCGGGGTTTACCCCAAGAAGTGTACCATTGGGCAGGAGGAGGCCAAATATCTTGGGTACACCATTGGGAGGGGAGTAATAAAACCCCAACTCAACAAAGTCGAGGCCATCCAGAGTTGGCCACGTCCCAACAGCAAGAAGCAGGTACGAGCCTTTCTGGGAATCGCTGGGTATTATCGGCGATTCATTCCCCACTTTGCTTCTAAGGCTGTGCCCCTAACCAACCTGACGAAAGGGAAAGGGTAGGTCATGATTAAATGGACCCCCGAGGCTGAGGCAGCATTCCAATTCTTGAAACAAGCCTTATGTAGCCAGCCAGTGTTGTACTCACCCGACTTCTCTAAAGACTTTGTCGTACAAAGTGATGCGTCAGATGTGGGGTTAGGAGCAGTATTGTCCCAGGTCTGGAACGGGGAAGAGCACCCAGTCATTTACCTCAGCAGGAAGTTGAAGTCCCATGAGGTAAATTACGCCACCGTTGAAAAGGAGTGTTTAGCGGTGAAGTGGGCTCTAGATTCCCTTCGGTACTACCTGCTAGGTAGGCACTTTGACATGGTTACGGATCACGCTCCGTTAAAGTGGATGGCTCAAAACAAGGAAACAAATAGAAGAGTGAATAGGTGGTTCCTGGCCCTCCAGGAATTCAACTTCACAGTAAAGCATCGCCCTGGCGTTCAAATGGGGAATGTGGATGCTTTGTCTCGAGTACATGAATGCCTGATTGCTGGTGTTCCAACCCCGAGGTTAAAACAAGAGGGGGGGGTATGTGACAGCAGGAAGGTAAAGTCACCTGGTTGCATCCAGGGGGGTAGATATATTTCGCCCAGATTCAGGCTTTACGCCGACTTATACAACTAGGTGGAGAGTTGTATAAGCCCAGCTAAGGCTAGTGGGCTCATGGATGACTCATACCTCTAGGGAGAGGGCTGGGCGTCGTGCAGGCAGGGAGTTGATGAGGCCAGCTGAAGCTTGTCAGCTCATTTAGGCCTCTATAAGAACTCCCAGCTTCATTAGATGTTAGCTCATGCCTGGAACCAGACCTGTGTGGACTGTCTAGGGAGAGTGAACCCCTGTGCGGTGAGAAAAAGCCTGTGTGGCTATTTGCTTGGACATTTAAAACCAGGGACTTAGGGACTAGGACAGCACTAGGCTGATCCCAGTTGTTAGTTAGGAAACCTGTATGTTTAGTCAGAGGTCAAGTTGACCAGGATTTATTTTGTTTATATGTTTCTTTTTGGCTTTGCTGTGTTTTTGTCACTGTACATAGAGAAATAAACCGCACCTTTTGATTTTGAAAACCACAACCTCCGTCTGCTGGCCCTGTTTTTGTGTGGGGAGCCCAACCAGGGGGTCACACACACCCGCTACCGAGTTAACCCCTCACAATATATATATATATATATATATATATTGTGGGGGGGTTAGCTCGGCAGCGGGTGTGTGTGATCCCCTGGATGGGCTCCCCACACAAAAACAGGCCCAGCAGACGGAGGTTGTGGTTTTCAAGATCAAAAAGGTGCGGTTTATTTCTCTATTTACAGTGACAAAAAACACAGCAAAGCAAAAAGAAACATAAACAAAATAAACCCTGGTCAGCTTGACCTCTGACTAAACATGCAGGTTTCCTAACTAACAACTGGGATCAGCCTGGTGCTGTCCTAGTCCCTAAGTCCCTGGTTTAGTAAATGTCCAAACAAATAGCCACACAGGCTTTGTCTCACCGCACAGGGGTTCACTCTCCCTAGACAGTCCACACAGGTCTGGGTCCAGGCATGAGCAAACACCTAATGAAGCTGGGAGTTTTTATAGAGGCCTTAAACGAGCTGACAAGCTTCAGCTGGTCTCATCAACTCCCTGCCTGCACGACGCCCAGCCCTCTCCCTAGAGGTATGAATCATCCATGAGCCCACTAGCCTCAGCTGGGCTTCATCAACTCTCTCCCTAGTTGTATAAGTCGGCATAAAGCCTGAATCTGGGAGAAATATACCTACCCCCCTGGATGCAACCAGGTGACTTTACCTTCCTGCTGTCACATACCCCCCCCTCTTGTTTTAACCTTGGGGTTGGAACACCAGCAATCAGGCATTCATGTACTCGAGACAAAGCATCCACATTCCCCATTTGAACGCCAGGGCGATGCTTTACTGTGAAGTTGAATTCCTGTAGGGCCAGGAACCACCTATTCACTCTTCTATTTGTCTCCTTGTTTTGAGCCATCCACTTTAACGGAGCGTGATCCGTAACCATGTCAAAGTGCCTACCTAGCAGATAGTACCGAAGGGAATCTAGAGCCCACTTCACCGCTAAACACTCCTTTTCAACCGTGGCGTAATTTACCTCATGGGACTTCAACTTCCTGCTGAGGTAAATGACTGGGTGCTCTTCCCGGTTCCAGACCTGGGACAATACTGCTCCTAACCCCACATCTGACGCATCACTTTGTACGACAAAGTCTTTAGAGAAGTCGGGTGAGTACAACACTGGCTGGCTACATAAGGCTTGTTTCAAGAATTGGAATGCTGCCTCAGCCTCGGGGGTCCATTTAATCATGACCTACCCTTTCCCTTTCGTCAGGTTGGTTAGGGGCACAGCCTTAGAAGCAAAGTGGGGAATGAAGCGCCGATAATACCCCGCTATTCCCAGAAAGGCTCGTACCTGCTTCTTGCTGTTGGGACGTGGCCAACTCTGGATGGCCTCGACTTTGTTGAGTTGGGGTTTTATTACTCCCCTCCCAATGGTGTACCCAAGATATTTGGCCTCCTCCTGCCCAATGGTACACTTCTTGGGGTTAGCCGTAAACCCCGCTTCCCGGTTAGAGTCTAGGACTGCTTGCACTTTTGGCAGATGTGAGGCCCAATCTGTGCTATGGACAATTACGTCATCCAGGTAAGCCGCAGCATACTTCCGATGGGGCCTCAGTATCTGGTCCATTTTCCGCTGGAATGTGGCCGGCGCATTCTGTAACCCGAACGGCATTCTCTTATATTGGAACGCCCCGTCTGGGGTTACAAATGCGGTTTTCTCTTTGGCCGACTTGGCCAGGGGAATTTGCCAATACCCTTTTGTGAGGTCAAGAGTCGTCATGTATCGGGCTGTTCCCAGCCGGTCGATCAACTCATCTATACGTGGCATGGGGTAGGTGTCAAATTTTGTAACTTTGTTCAACTGACGAAAATCGTTACAAAATCGCCAGCTCCCATCCGGTTTAGGCACCAGCACAATGGGACTAGACCAATCACTTTGGGACTCCTCTATCACCCCTAAGTTCAGCATTTTCTGTACTTCCTCCCGTATTGCCTCCCGTCGGGCCTCTGGGATCCGATAGGGTTTTAACTTCACCCTTTCACCGGGCGGGGTAATAATATCATGCTCTACCCCAGATGTTTGTCCCGGCAGCTCAGAGAACACCTCCTTGTTGCGAAGCACAAACTCCTTAACCTCCTGTTGTTGGGGTTGTGACAAGGTGGCTGCTATTCCAACCTCCGGAATCACGCAACCAGTTTGAGCTGGTGACCAAGTTTCTGCGACTAGGGACTCTCTATCCCTCCAGGCTTTCAACAGATTAACGTGATAGATCTGTTCGGGCTTTCGCCTTCCTGGTTGTCTGACCTTGTAATTCACTTCGCTCACTTTTTCCATTATCTCGTAGGGGCCTTGCCATTTGGCAAGGAATTTACTTTCAACCGTAGGGACAAGTACCAATATCCTATCCCCCGGGGAAAAGGTACGGGTCTTGGCTCCACGGTTGTACACTCTCTGCTGTGCCAACTGCGCTTGGGCCAAATGTTCCTTCACGATGGGCATTACCTGTGCAATTCGATCTTGCATCAGGGCGACATGCTCAATCACACTCCTGTGGGGAGAACTCTCACTTTCCCAAGTTTCCTTGGCAATATCCAACAGCCCTCTTGGGTGTCTCCCATACAGTAACTCAAAGGGGGAGAATCCCGTAGAGGATTGGGGCACCTCCCTAATAGCAAACATCAAATAAGGAAGTAGACAGTCCCAATCCTTTCCATCTCTATCCACCACTTTCTTCAACATTTGTTTTAGGGTTTTGTTGAATCTTTCAACCAGCCCATCGGTTTGGGGGTGATACACAGATGTACGCAATTGCGTCACTTTGAACAATTTACACAGCTCTTTCATAACCCGGGACATAAAGGGTGTACCTTGGTCCGTAAGCAGTTCTTTACAAATACCCACCCGGCTAAAAACAAGAGATAGCTCTTTGGCTATGGTTTTGGCCGAGGTATTTCTGAGAGGGATCGCTTCTGGATAACGGGTGGCATAGTCCATTATAACCAATATGTACTGGTGCCCCCTAGCGGACTTGATTATAGGACCTACCAAATCCATTGCGATTCTCTCAAACGGGACCTCAATGATGGGTAGAGGGACCAGCGGGCTACGGAAATGTGGCATCGGGGCCGACCTCTGACACACAGGGCAGGAGGAACAATAATTTTCTATGTCCTTCATCACCCCAGGCCAATAGAATCTCTGTAATACCCTCTCTCGGGTTTTCTCTGTCCCCAGATGACCTCCAAGAATGTGCCCATGGGCCAACTCCAACACCAACTTCCTGTAAGGTTTGGGCACCACAAGCTGCTCAACGGTTTCTTCTGCCCTTTTTGCCACCCGATACAGTAGGTCCTTCTCTACGCTGAAGTATGGGTAAGTGCAGGTATTATCTGGGTTCACTAACTCGCCATCTATTTCCACTATGTTTTCCCGTGCCTTTATTAGGGCGGGGTCTTTTAACTGTTCTGTGGCAAAATTTTCCCTGTGAACCTCCAGATCAGAAAACTCCACAGACGGTAGGTTTTTGTCTGAGGAGGTGGGCTCCTCTCCAGTTTCTTGAGTCTCGCCTGCCAATACTGACAAGGGAAATTCTGGAGAGTCCTCACCACTCTCAGAGGAGTTCTGGCTATCACCTTCCTGGTACATAGGGGCACCAGTGGGGGGCTCAGGATCATCCCACAGTTCCCAGAACTTCGGAAAATCCCTTCCCACAATGGCATCATGCGGTAATTGAGATACTAACCCCACTGGATGAGAGAGGGTACCTTTGGGGGTCTTGAAACACACTGTAGTCACTGGATACTCTCGGGTGTCCCCATGCACACAAATAACAGCTACCTTGCTATTCCCAGAGACCTCTGTTTTAACTAATTCAGCCTTTATCAGGGTCACAAGGCTACCTGAATCCAGCAATACCACAACATTTCTACCATTAATACACATTTTGCATAAATGTTTCTCAGTTCCCCGAATGGCAGTGCATGCGACTGTCGCACACAGCGACTGACGTCGGTCCGTCAGAAAGTCACATTGCATGGGTTCCTCCACAACCGGGCAATTTGCTGCAATATGTCCCGCTTGCCGGCAGCGGTAGCAAATAATCCTTTTGGCTGCCTCTTGAGCCCCTGACTTCCCAGGCTGTTCTCGCCAAACTTTGGGTAGAGCTCCCACCCTCTCACTCTCTCCACCCTCACCCCTTGGAATCCTCTTATCCGCCCCTGGGGATGGTCTGGTCTTAGGGTGGAAAGTCCGAGAGTCTCTGGAAGAGGCCGTCAGGTTCTCTGTAGCCAAGTATTTCTCTACACGATCCACAAGACCACCGGCCGTCTCTGGGTCTCCATGGCTTACCCACTTTTGGATGGCAGTAGGAAGAGCTCTCAAAAACCGATCCATTACAACACGTTCCACAATCTCTGGTGCGGACAAAGTCTCTGGCTGTAGCCACTTCCTGCTCAGGTGAATGAGATCATACATTTGAGACCTGGGGGGTTTTCCAAGCTGGAAAGTCCAGTTATGCACACGCTGAGCCCGGACAGCCAGGGTGACACCCAGCCTTGCCAATATTTCAGCTTTTAGCATCACATAGTCTTTTGCTTGGTCAGGCTCTAGGTCATAGTAAGCCTTCTGCGATTCACCAGTTAACAGAGGAGCCACCAGTCCAGCCCACTGCTCCTCAGGCCACTTTTCTCTTTCAGCAGTCCTTTCAAATGTGGTCAAAAATACCTCTGGATCATCCTCTCCAGTCATTTTTGTCAATAAACGACTCACCCTAAAGGACGCGGTATTAGTGGGACGGCTTTCCTCACTGGTCTGCGGACGTTGCTGCATTACTGCTTCCATTTGTTGTAGTCTCTGCTCTTGCTTCTGTAACAGGTCTATGAAGCGGGCCTCAGATTGCTGCTGGGCTGCAAGGCTCTGTTGATGAGCTTGCTGCTGGGCTGCGAAGCTCTGTTGTTGAGCTGCAAGGCTCTTTTGCAGACCTGCATTTGTCTGCTGTTGATTGGCATTTGCTAGAGCCAGCTGTTTCAGTATCTCCTCCATGCTGGCTTAAAAAAAAAACTGCCACTGGTTCTCCACCAACTGTGGGGGCGTTCGCTCGGCAGCGGGTGTGTGTGATCCCCTGGATGGGCTCCCCACACAAAAACAGGCCCAGCAGACGGAGGTTGTGGTTTTCAAGATCAAAAAGGTGCGGTTTATTTCTCTATTTACAGTGACAAAAAACACAGCAAAGCAAAAAGAAACATAAACAAAATAAACCCTGGTCAGCTTGACCTCTGACTAAACATGCAGGTTTCCTAACTAACAACTGGGATCAGCCTGGTGCTGTCCTAGTCCCTAAGTCCCTGGTTTAGTAAATGTCCAAACAAATAGCCACACAGGCTTTGTCTCACCGCACAGGGGTTCACTCTCCCTAGACAGTCCACACAGGTCTGGGTCCAGGCATGAGCAAACACCTAATGAAGCTGGGAGTTTTTATAGAGGCCTTAAACGAGCTGACAAGCTTCAGCTGGTCTCATCAACTCCCTGCCTGCACGACGCCCAGCCCTCTCCCTAGAGGTATGAATCATCCATGAGCCCACTAGCCTCAGCTGGGCTTCATCAACTCTCTCCCTAGTTGTATAAGTCGGCATAAAGCCTGAATCTGGGAGAAATATACCTACCCCCCTGGATGCAACCAGGTGACTTTACCTTCCTGCTGTCACATACCCCCCCCTCTTGTTTTAACCTTGGGGTTGGAACACCAGCAATCAGGCATTCATGTACTCGAGACAAAGCATCCACATTCCCCATTTGAACGCCAGGGCGATGCTTTACTGTGAAGTTGAATTCCTGTAGGGCCAGGAACCACCTATTCACTCTTCTATTTGTCTCCTTGTTTTGAGCCATCCACTTTAACGGAGCGTGATCCGTAACCATGTCAAAGTGCCTACCTAGCAGATAGTACCGAAGGGAATCTAGAGCCCACTTCACCGCTAAACACTCCTTTTCAACCGTGGCGTAATTTACCTCATGGGACTTCAACTTCCTGCTGAGGTAAATGACTGGGTGCTCTTCCCGGTTCCAGACCTGGGACAATACTGCTCCTAACCCCACATCTGACGCATCACTTTGTACGACAAAGTCTTTAGAGAAGTCGGGTGAGTACAACACTGGCTGGCTACATAAGGCTTGTTTCAAGAATTGGAATGCTGCCTCAGCCTCGGGGGTCCATTTAATCATGACCTACCCTTTCCCTTTCGTCAGGTTGGTTAGGGGCACAGCCTTAGAAGCAAAGTGGGGAATGAAGCGCCGATAATACCCCGCTATTCCCAGAAAGGCTCGTACCTGCTTCTTGCTGTTGGGACGTGGCCAACTCTGGATGGCCTCGACTTTGTTGAGTTGGGGTTTTATTACTCCCCTCCCAATGGTGTACCCAAGATATTTGGCCTCCTCCTGCCCAATGGTACACTTCTTGGGGTTAGCCGTAAACCCCGCTTCCCGGATAGAGTCTAGGACTGCTTGCACTTTTGGCAGATGTGAGGCCCAATCTGTGCTATGGACAATTACGTCATCCAGGTAAGCCGCAGCATACTTCCGATGGGGCCTCAGTATCTGGTCCATTTTCCGCTGGAATGTGGCCGGCGCATTCTGTAACCCGAACGGCATTCTCTTATATTGGAACGCCCCGTCTGGGGTTACAAATGCGGTTTTCTCTTTGGCCGACTTGGCCAGGGGAATTTGCCAATACCCTTTTGTGAGGTCAAGAGTCGTCATGTATCGGGCTGTTCCCAGCCGGTCGATCAACTCATCTATACGTGGCATGGGGTAGGTGTCAAATTTTGTAACTTTGTTCAACTGACGAAAATCGTTACAAAATCGCCAGCTCCCATCCGGTTTAGGCACCAGCACAATGGGACTAGACCAATCACTTTGGGACTCCTCTATCACCCCTAAGTTCAGCATTTTCTGTACTTCCTCCCGTATTGCCTCCCGTCGGGCCTCTGGGATCCGATAGGGTTTTAACTTCACCCTTTCACCGGGCGGGGTAATAATATCATGCTCTACCCCAGATGTTTGTCCCGGCAGCTCAGAGAACACCTCCTTGTTGCGAAGCACAAACTCCTTAACCTCCTGTTGTTGGGGTTGTGACAAGGTGGCTGCTATTCCAACCTCCGGAATCACGCAACCAGTTTGAGCTGGTGACCAAGTTTCTGCGACTAGGGACTCTCTATCCCTCCAGGCTTTCAACAGATTAACGTGATAGATCTGTTCGGGCTTTCGCCTTCCTGGTTGTCTGACCTTGTAATTCACTTCGCTCACTTTTTCCATTATCTCGTAGGGGCCTTGCCATTTGGCAAGGAATTTACTTTCAACCGTAGGGACAAGTACCAATATCCTATCCCCCGGGGAAAAGGTACGGGTCTTGGCTCCACGGTTGTACACTCTCTGCTGTGCCAACTGCGCTTGGGCCAAATGTTCCTTCACGATGGGCATTACCTGTGCAATTCGATCTTGCATCAGGGCGACATGCTCAATCACACTCCTGTGGGGAGAACTCTCACTTTCCCAAGTTTCCTTGGCAATATCCAACAGCCCTCTTGGGTGTCTCCCATACAGTAACTCAAAGGGGGAGAATCCCGTAGAGGATTGGGGCACCTCCCTAATAGCAAACATCAAATAAGGAAGTAGACAGTCCCAATCCTTTCCATCTCTATCCACCACTTTCTTCAACATTTGTTTTAGGGTTTTGTTGAATCTTTCAACCAGCCCATCGGTTTGGGGGTGATACACAGATGTACGCAATTGCGTCACTTTGAACAATTTACACAGCTCTTTCATAACCCGGGACATAAAGGGTGTACCTTGGTCCGTAAGCAGTTCTTTACAAATACCCACCCGGCTAAAAACAAGAGATAGCTCTTTGGCTATGGTTTTGGCCGAGGTATTTCTGAGAGGGATCGCTTCTGGATAACGGGTGGCATAGTCCATTATAACCAATATGTACTGGTGCCCCCTAGCGGACTTGATTATAGGACCTACCAAATCCATTGCGATTCTCTCAAACGGGACCTCAATGATGGGTAGAGGGACCAGCGGGCTACGGAAATGTGGCATCGGGGCCGACCTCTGACACACAGGGCAGGAGGAACAATAATTTTCTATGTCCTTCATCACCCCAGGCCAATAGAATCTCTGTAATACCCTCTCTCGGGTTTTCTCTGTCCCCAGATGACCTCCAAGAATGCGCCCATGGGCCAACTCCAACACCAACTTCCTGTAAGGTTTGGGCACCACAAGCTGCTCAACGGTTTCTTCTGCCCTTTTTGCCACCCGATACAGTAGGTCCTTCTCTACGCTGAAGTATGGGTAAGTGCAGGTATTATCTGGGTTCACTAACTCGCCATCTATTTCCACTACGTTTTCCCGTGCCTTTATTAGGGCGGGGTCTTTTAACTGTTCTGTGGCAAAATTTTCCCTGTGAACCTCAAGATCAGAAAACTCCACAGACGGTAGGTTTTCGTCTGAGGAGGTGGGCTCCTCTCCAGTTTCTTGAGTCTCGCCTGCCAATACTGACAAGGGAAATTCTGGAGAGTCCTCACCACTCTCAGAGGAGTTCTGGCTATCACCTTCCTGGTACATAGGGGCACCAGTGGGGGGCTCAGGATCATCCCACAGTTCCCAGAACTTCGGAAAATCCCTTCCCACAATGGCATCATGCGGTAATTGAGATACTAACCCCACTGGATGAGAGAGGGTACCTTTGGGGGTCTTGAAACACACTGTAGTCACTGGATACTCTCGGGTGTCCCCATGCACACAAATAACAGCTACCTTGCTATTCCCAGAGACCTCTGTTTTAACTAATTCAGCCTTTATCAGGGTCACAAGGCTACCTGAATCCAGCAATACCACAACATTTCTACCATTAATACACATTTTGCATAAATGTTTCTCAGTTCCCCGAATGGCAGTGCATGCGACTGTCGCACACAGCGACTGACGTCGGTCCGTCAGAAAGTCACATTGCATGGGTTCCTCCACAACCGGGCAATTTGCTGCAATATGTCCCGCTTGCCGGCAGCGGTAGCAAATAATCCTTTTGGCTGCCTCTTGAGCCCCTGACTTCCCAGGCTGTTCTCGCCAAACTTTGGGTAGAGCTCCCACCCTCTCACTCTCTCCACCCTCACCCCTTGGAATCCTCTTATCCGCCCCTGGGGATGGTCTGGTCTTAGGGTGGAAAGTCCGAGAGTCTCTGGAAGAGGCCGTCAGGTTCTCTGTAGCCAAGTATTTCTCTACACGATCCACAAGACCACCGGCCGTCTCTGGGTCTCCATGGCTTACCCACTTTTGGATGGCAGTAGGAAGAGCTCTCAAAAACCGATCCATTACAACACGTTCCACAATCTCTGGTGCGGACAAAGTCTCTGGCTGTAGCCACTTCCTGCTCAGGTGAATGAGATCATACATTTGAGACCTGGGGGGTTTTCCAAGCTGGAAAGTCCAGTTATGCACACGCTGAGCCCGGACAGCCAGGGTGACACCCAGCCTTGCCAATATTTCAGCTTTTAGCATCACATAGTCTTTTGCTTGGTCAGGCTCTAGGTCATAGTAAGCCTTCTGCGATTCACCAGTTAACAGAGGAGCCACCAGTCCAGCCCACTGCTCCTCAGGCCACTTTTCTCTTTCAGCAGTCCTTTCAAATGTGGTCAAAAATACCTCTGGATCATCCTCTCCAGTCATTTTTGTCAATAAACGACTCACCCTAAAGGACGCGGTATTAGTGGGACGGCTTTCCTCACTGGTCTGCGGACGTTGCTGCATTACTGCTTCCATTTGTTGTAGTCTCTGCTCTTGCTTCTGTAACAGGTCTATGAAGCGGGCCTCAGATTGCTGCTGGGCTGCAAGGCTCTGTTGATGAGCTTGCTGCTGGGCTGCGAAGCTCTGTTGTTGAGCTGCAAGGCTCTTTTGCAGACCTGCATTTGTCTGCTGTTGATTGGCATTTGCTAGAGCCAGCTGTTTCAGTATCTCCTCCATGCTGGCTTAAAAAAAAAACTGCCACTGGTTCTCCACCAACTGTGGGGGCGTTCGCTCGGCAGCGGGTGTGTGTGATCCCCTGGATGGGCTCCCCACACAAAAACAGGCCCAGCAGACGGAGGTTGTGGTTTTCAAGATCAAAAAGGTGCGGTTTATTTCTCTATTTACAGTGACAAAAAACACAGCAAAGCAAAAAGAAACATAAACAAAATAAACCCTGGTCAGCTTGACCTCTGACTAAACATGCAGGTTTCCTAACTAACAACTGGGATCAGCCTGGTGCTGTCCTAGTCCCTAAGTCCCTGGTTTAGTAAATGTCCAAACAAATAGCCACACAGGCTTTGTCTCACCGCACAGGGGTTCACTCTCCCTAGACAGTCCACACAGGTCTGGGTCCAGGCATGAGCAAACACCTAATGAAGCTGGGAGTTTTTATAGAGGCCTTAAACGAGCTGACAAGCTTCAGCTGGTCTCATCAACTCCCTGCCTGCACGACGCCCAGCCCTCTCCCTAGAGGTATGAATCATCCATGAGCCCACTAGCCTCAGCTGGGCTTCATCAACTCTCTCCCTAGTTGTATAAGTCGGCATAAAGCCTGAATCTGGGAGAAATATACCTACCCCCCTGGATGCAACCAGGTGACTTTACCTTCCTGCTGTCACAATATATATACACAACACCTAGGATGCATACATATCCTCCATACACTGTAACTGCAGCTAACTGACTCACCTGCCTGCTCTATCTAACTCAAATGAAATGACACTGTCTCTCTGCTGCCGCAACACACTACACAAGAAGGCCGCCACGTAGGCTCTCTGTTCTTACCGCGCTGTGATTGGCCAAAGCATGCGGGTCATAGTGCATGCTTTGCCAATCATCAGCCAGCAATGCACTGCGATGCCGCAGTGAATTTTGGGCCGTGACGCGCCACTCGAATTTGGCGCAAACGGCCCATAATGTTCGCAATTAGACGGACAACCGAACAGACGATGTTCAAGTCGAACATGAGTTCGACTCGAACTCGAAGCACATCCCTAGTGGAAAATAAGACTTTTCATTTATTCATTCACAGATCCCTGTAGCAGAATACATATTAGCCTAAATTGATGAAGAAATTCGATGTTTTACATTTATTTATTAGATATTTTTTTTTAGCAGAAAGTAAAAAAATATATATATTTTTTAAATTGTTGGTCTTTTTTTGTTTATATCTATCATATTTGAGCGGAACCTAAGCACGCGACACTGCCACACTTCTTTGGAGTTGGAATGTTTTGCTGTAAAGCTTGAAATTGTGACTTTTTATGCGCTTAACCTTTTTTATCATGTAAGTAGAATGAGTTTACATTAAAGTTTTTAGCCAATTTACTCTATAGGCTTTCCTTGCTTTGATTCCATGTGGATATTCGATTATACATATGGTCACCACTGTCCTTACTAATCTTGGAGAGAAAGCCAGCCTGACTTATTGGAACCAATGTGTAGAAGTATTTGTAACAGGCGAATCAGACTCTGTAGTGGGGTCATTTCAGTCTGGTAAGAGTGCATTTCTTACAGGGGTGATGGCTCACGTGGTGACTACATTAATGGAGTAGTACAATCCCTGCACAATATCAGTGATTTTTTCTGTGCAATTGTCAGTAAGTAACGCAGTGCCATATCGTAAAAAATAGCCTGGTCATTAGGGGGTAAAACCTTCTGGAACTGAAGTGGTTATTGCCTGGTACACACTATCATTTTTTTTTCCATTCAACCCAGCAGGCTGAACTCGGGAGGAGCTCACTGTTCTATCTATCCAATGTTAGCACAGCGATCTCTCCGCTGAACTATTGAGTTTTGACTGCCTCCTCTTGCCAGAATACACAGGTCAGAGCTGGCAGCCATTGGCTGATCAGATGCCAATCAGATGCTGGTTTGTCACACCATCAAATAGTCCTTAAGAAGCGGGAAGTCTGCGAATAATGTCAAGACTGGCTGACTATATGTATATACTGTATATATTTGTTTCTACTATGTACTAACATAATTTTGGTCCTGGATGGTATTATTATTGGAACAATAGTGAGGATTTTCAAATCCCTTGACAGCTGAACTGTTTTCGTGGGCACTGACAGGTGAGTATCCCCAGAGGTAAATACAGTGGGTAAGCACTGTATGAGTCTTTGACATATCCAACCATGCCGCCCAACTATTTCAGAAGGTAATTCCCTTTTTTTTTATAAAAGATTCTTCCAAGTTAATAAGAAATTTTTAAGATATTTTATGAAACCTCTATTATTTTAGAATGAAATAAACTAATTTTGACAAGAAACGACTTTAGTAGTTCCTGGATAAATTTTAACTTCAAATAAAATGTAAAGTAATAGGGCAAGGTTCATGTTGAGTTTTGCAAACCGTTGTATGCGTCTCTTCAAGGACCAATTCTTCTACAGTACTCATTGAAACCATGAAAAGAAAACATTCCCTTTGGACAATTTAACCACTTCTCTACCGGGCACGAAAACCCCCTTCCTGCCCAAGCCATTTTTCAGCTTTCAGCGCTGTCACACTTTGAATGACAATTGCGCGGTCATGCGACGTGGCTCCCAAACGAAATTTGTGTCCTTTTTTTCCCACAAATAGAGCTTTCTTTTGGTGGTATTTGATCACCTCTGCGGTTTTTATTTTTTGCGCTATAAACAAAAGAAGAGCGTCCAGTTTGGAAAAAAACACTATTTTTTACTTTTTGCTATAATAAATACCCATTTCTTTTTTTTTAATAAAATTTTCCTCAGTTTAGGCCGATACGTATTCTTCTACATATTTTTGGTAAAAAAAAAAATCGCAATAAGCGCGTATTGATTGGTTTGCGCAAAAGTTATAGCGTCTACAAAATAGGGGATAGATTTATAGCATTTTTATTTTTTTATTTTTTTATTAGTAATGGCGGCGATCTGCGATTTTTTATTGTGACTGCGATATTGCGGCGGACACATCGGACACTTTTGACACATTTTTGGGACCATTCACATTTATACAGCGATCCCTGCTATAAAAATGCATTGATTACTGTATAAATGTGATTGGCAGGGAAGGGGTTAACCACTAGGGGGCGGGAAGGGGTTAAATATGTTCCCTCAAAGTGTTCTTACTGTGGGGGGAGGGGACTGACTGGGGGAGGTGACCGATGGTTGTCCCTATGTACAAGGGACACACCATCGGTCCCCTCTCCCTCACAGGACGTGGATCTCTGTGTTTACACACAGAGATCCACTTTCCTGCTCGTTTCCCGGGCAATCGCGGGTGCCTGGCGGCAATCGCGGCCGCCGGGCACGCGCACCGGGGCCTTGTGAACGTGGCGGGCGGGCGCGCGCGCTTGCGCCTCCTAGCTCGTTTTAAAGGTAGGATGTCATATGACGTCCTCCCAGAACGAGAGTATCCTCCGCCCGCCATCAATTGACAGTGGGCGGGGGACAAGTGGTTAAAAAATATGGAATGTAATTGTGGATATTATCCAGGGAGTCTGGTAAATGCTATGTGCTAGAACAGAGCAAAGAATCTCAGGCCGAATCAATGTTTAACCATTTGCCGCCCGCCCTATAGCGAATTGACGGCGGCAAAGTGGTTTCAAAATCCTGACTGGACGTCATATGACGTCCTCAGGATATTGAGCCGCTGCGCGCCCCTGGGGGAGCGCATCGCGGCGATCGTTGCTGCAGGGTGTCAGTCTGACACCCCGCAACACCGATCTAGGTAAAGAGTCTCCGACGGAGACTCTTTACCACGTGATCAGCCGTGTCCAATCACGGCTGATCACAGTGTAAACAGGAAAAGCCGGTCATCGGCTTTTCCTCACTCGCGTCTGTCAACTCTCCTGACCTGAACCCCATAGAGAATCTGTGGGATATTGGGAAGAGAAAGTTGAGAGACGCAAGACCCAACACTCTGGATGAGCTTAAGGCCGCTATCGAAGCATCCTGGGCCTCCATAACACCTCAGCAGTGCCACAGGCTGGTTGCCTCCATGCCACGCCGCATTGAAGCAGTCATTTCTGCAAAAGGATTCCCGACCAAGTATTGAGTGCATAACTGAACATAATTATTTAAAGGTTGACTTTTTTGTATTAAAAACACTTTTCTTTTATTGGTCGGATGAAATATGCTAATTTTTTGAGATAGGATTTTTGGGTTTTCATGAGCTGTATGCCAAAATCATCAATATTAAAACAAGAAAAGGCTTGAACTACTTCAGTTGTGTGTAATGAATCTAAAATATATGAAAGTCTAATGTTTATCAGTACATTACAGAAAATAATGAACTTTATCACAATATGCTAATTTTTTGAGAAGGACCTGTATATTGCTCAATATAAGGATGTCAAAGGTATATTCAACACATAGCAGCATCTGTTTAAGAAAACCAAAACAATAGGACACATGATTGCTAAGAAGATTACCTCTACTAGTAGTGTAACCAATGGTTAAGATCACCAGGGAGACAAACTGTTTATACCGTTGTTATATACAAGATAGCATATCTGAAGTTTTCTTGCATTTAGTAGTTTGGTCTGTTAATGATCAGCTTGACTGTAATACCAATTAACTTATGTATATGTTAGAAGGCCCTTTATATAGGTAGAACAGGGAAGACATTAAAGTTTAGGTTAAATAGTCATCAGTTTAAAATTTATTCAGGTTTCCAAAAACACAGTGGTGTTGATTTACTAAGGGCAAAAAGGCAGTTCACTTTGCAAAAGAAAATTGCACTTTGTAAGGAAATTTACCCTAGAACTTAGTGAATGAATTGAAGCTATGCTGACTGCCATCATCCAATCATGTTCAAGCAAAATGCTTTTTTTTTTTTTTAAATGCCCCTGCAAGTGATAGGTATTCTTAGAAAAGTGCACTTTCACCACTTTCACTAATCTCTTGTCTTTGCAAAGTGCAGCCTATTTGCCTTTAGTAAATCAACCCCAGTGTTTCTAAACAGTATGCACTATATCATACTAGGGGTCTGTTTTTTATATACTGTATATTATTATAAACATATCGTGATGGTGACTGCGCTGTGGTGACTAAATACTGTAAATAAATTAGAATTATCAAAGGAATGGGAGTGTGATGGGGAAGGGAAGGGAAAAATGAGGGGATGGGTGAATCATAGGCTACAATGTAGCTAAATAGCAATGTTGTGCAATGTGCACAGTGACACAAATGGACTTACAAGTGTAATGTGTAAAAAACTAATAAACAAATGAAGACATATAAACAAATTCTCTACACTCCAATATTGCAAACATGATGGAGATTGGGAAAAAAATTCCTGGGGTATGCTGATAATAAACAACCAATAAAAATAGAACACACAAAGTGCATCTGCAAACTTAAACCAATGAGAAACAAAAATGTCAAAAGAACCTCAAAACAAACTCCCAAATAGGTATGATGAATATGCATAAAGTCATATATAGAAAAATAGAAAAATAGAAAAAATATAGTCCCATCACCAAGGGTGTGCTTGGAAGTTTTCCTGTAATGTCCACCCAGTGATCAGTAAGTCACAAAACGCTTACCTCCCTCCTAAGAGGGGGAGCAGTATATGATGGATCTTAATGATGAGGGATGATGGAGCGTCCTTGTAGTGCAGTCTTTATTTCACAGTTTCTTTATAGCTCATTGGAATGCATATGAAAAGATATAAAGCAGAGCCTCTGATGAAGTCATGTGACATGACGACACGCGTCAGGACATAGCACAGACACACCGCCAGCAGAACCGAGAGGAGACGAGCTCGCCGCTCGTAAGGATACCAGACCCGTTATCCCACTTTTAAATGTGAGTTTTATTTGCGTATGAATAAATACCCCTAGGGGTTTACAGACCCACACTATATTTCCCTTCTTTTTTATTGCTACAACTTTGTGATTGCTGCTGCGGACATCTGAGGATCGCACTACACTGTTTGTATTAAGACGCCAATCCAGTGTTCCATTGGTACGAGCGCAGTGCTCGTTTGGATTGAGGTCCACGCTCACTATCATTCAAGTGAGTGTGTGAATATTTATTCTTCAGCGATTCACTTTGCCACACCTACAAAGTTGTGCTATTGATGTCCCTCTGCTTTATATCTTTTCATATGCATTCCAATGAGCTATAAAGAAACTGTGAAATAAAGACTGCACTACAAGGACGCTCCATCATCCCTCATCATTAAGATCCATCATATACTGCTCCCCCTCTTAGGAGGGAGGTAAGCGTTTTGTGACTTACTGATCACTGGGTGGACATTACAGGAAAACTTCCAAGCACACCCTTGGTGATGGGACTATATTTTTTCTATTTTTCTATTTTTCTATATATGACTTTATGCATATTCATCATACCTATTTGGGAGTTTGTTTTGAGGTTCTTTTGACATTTTTGTTTCTCATTGGTTTAAGTTTGCAGATGCACTTTGTGTGTTCTATTTTTATTGGTTGTTTATTATCAGCATACCCCAGGAATTTTTTTCCCAATCTCCATCATGTTTGCAATATTGGAGTGTTGAGAATTTGTTTATATGTCTTCATTTGTTTATTAGTTTTTTACACATTACACTTGTAAGTCCATTTGTGTCACTGTGCACATTGCACAACATTGCTATTTAGCTACATTGTAGCCTATGATTCACCCATCCCCTCATTTTTCCCTTCCCTTCCCCATCACACTCCCATTCCTTTGATAATTCTAATTTATTTACAGTATTTAGTCACCACAGCGCAGTCACCATCACGATATTTATTGTTTCACTGTTGACTTGGACCAGACTTCCCGGTGATTGCTGCAGTACTCTATTCCCTTCCCATTTCCTTGCACCACCCCACACTTATTTTCACTACTCAGCTAGCGCGAGGGTTCTCTTGTTTTTACATTCTACTATATTATTATATGCTATCTTGTTATCTGCCAAATGCAGTAAGATAAACATGTATATATAAATTGTATTTATTTCATATGTTTTCTATATATATTTTGTTTTACGTTTTATCATGTTATATACACTCACTGGCCGCTTTATTATGTACACCTGTTCAATTGCTTGGAACACAAATTGCTAATCAGCCAATCACATGGCAGCAACTCCATGCATTTAGATGTGTCGAAGACGATTTGCTAAAGTTCAAACTGAGCATCAGAATGGGGAAGAGAGGGGATTTAAGTGAATTTGAATGTGGTACGCTTGATGGTGCCAGACGGGCTGGTCTGAGTATTTCAAAAACTGCTGATCTATTGGGATTTTCACGCACAACCATATCTAGGGTTTACAGGGAATGGTAATTGTTGTGTGGATGAAATAGAATTGTTGATGTCAGAGGAGAATTGGCAGACTGGTTAGAGATTATAGAAAGGCAACAGTAACTCAAATAACCACTCGTTACAACCAAGGTAGGCAGAATACCATCTCTGAATGCACAACACATTGAACCTTGAAGCAGATGGGCTACAGCAGCAGAAGACCACACCGGGTGCCACACCTGTCAGCTAAGAACAGGAAACTGAGGCTACAATTCGCACAGGCTCACCAAAATTGGACAATAGAAGATTGGAAAAACATTGCCTGATCTGATGAGTCTCAATTTCAGCTGCGACATTCAGATGGTAGGGTCAGAATTTGGCGTAAACAACATGAAAGCATGGATCCATCCTGCTTTGTGTCAATGATTCAGGTTGTTGGTGGTGTAATGGTGTGGTGGGGGATATTTTCTTGGCACACTCTGGGCCCCTTAGTACTAATTGAGCATTGTTTAAATGCCATGGCCTATCTGAGTATTGTTGCTGACCATGTCCATCTCTTTATGACTACAGTGTATCCATCTTCTGATGGCTACTTTCTGCAGGATAATGCACCATGTCACAAAGCTCAAATCATCTCAAACTGGTCTCTTGAACATGAAAATGAGGTCACTGTACTCCAATGGCCTCCACAGTCACCAGATCTCAATCCAACAGAGCACCTTTGGAAAGTGGTGGAACAGGAGAATCGCATCATGGATGTGTAGCAGACAAATCTGCAACAACTGCATGATGCTATCATGTCAATATGGACCAATATCTGTGAGGAATGTTTCCAACACCTTGTTGAATCTATGTAAAGAAAAAAACTGCTCTATCAAAAGTGGACTGTGAGCTGTAACAAATAAGTGTTATACAACACCAAACAGATAATATAAAAGACAAAAGCTGCGCTAAAAAAAATGTGAAAAAGATGATAGGAGGACTAGCACTGGTGACAAAGGACAGACCAAATACTAGTGATGGCAAATGGTGAAACACAATAATGAATAAAGGGGTGCCAATTGGGACAGCTGAAAATTACGTGACACAAGTAAAACAAGCCAAAAATAAAAGGACCATGTATACACTTGTCCCATGAATCCAGTGAAAGCTCAAAGAAACTGTCTGAATATATATGAGATATATGTCCATGAACAGGCTATAAAACAATCTTCCACCGTGACTTGGAATCCCAGGGTAATAAACACCAAAGCAAGGAGTGATGAAAGGAAGTGAAGCCTCCACCTGGAAAAACACTGCCGCTTACCGCAGCGTTATGATCCATTATGATAGGAGATCGGAAAACGCCTGTGGCTTAATACCCAGCCTAGGGTCTGGTCAGCTTGCAGCGGATGTCCGTCTCAGCAAAGGTGATGGCACTCACATGGAATAAGGTACGATCCCGGTGTAGACCAAGAAAGAATAAAGGCTATATAGTGTAAATCCTTACACATTTATTTAAGATAAGAAACAGATGGACACTTACAGTTAAAACGATAAAAAACTAGCATGAATCGAGCCGGCCAGCTCTCGAGAATGCAGCCCGTAAGTTCCGGGATGGCGTGGGCGCGGTGACGTCAGAACGTAGCTCCTCCCTACGCGTTTCGTCACTACAGGACGTGTTCACGGGATACTAATCTATGCCACAAAGAATTAAGGCAGTTCCAAAGGCAAAAGGGGGACCAACCTGGTACTAGCAAGGTGTACCTAATAAACTGGCCAGTGAGTGTATATCAACTATTCATTATAGACAGTCAATAATATATACACTGTTACCCTCTTAACAGTTTATTTACATCTGCTTTCCATTTACAAATATTTTGTTCAGTCTAACCCCAATTTTCTAATTGTGCCTGTCTATGTTCACTTTCTTGTGTATTTCATTATATATCTGTGTTGTGGAGATTTTTATGGAGATGTATTTAATATGTATTGTCATAGTGTCACCCAGTGTTAGTACTTCCGCAACCCGCTCTAAAAGAGCTGATTGGGGTAGTCTGAGACTGGTTGAATCCCGTCTGATAGGGGAAAACGTCTTGAGGTTGGAGTGTGATGTTTGCAGGGTGCGGATATGTCCACCAACGGGGGCCCTCTGTGCATTAGCATGGACGATCGTTAAGGAGGGGATATGCTCGCTCTGCAATGACATCATTGGTTATAGGCGGATGGGCGCTCTTGTCTCTGCTATGTCTGATCAACATTGGTTGGAATTTGTAGCGTGCGTCTGCAGATAGCCTCCCTCCCCCATTCAATAATAGTATAATCTTAATATGCGTTATTCTATGGAATAGCGCAGAATAAGAATTCCTATCAACGGTAACTTTAGCCATCCTACGTTATTGTATTCATGTATGACATCTCCTGTTGGAAGGAATGTCCAGGTATTGTCATTTTCCTGTGAAGAAGCAACATCCTGTGAGGTTCCCGCCCATGGGGGAGGGGATTGGTTGCTGCAGCCAATCACCTCCTGGGTGAGATCTTTTGAGTTTAATAAAAGCCTATGATTAGGCGTCGGCTAGACAGTCTTTGCTGGAATGGCCTGATGAGAAGATAAGCTTTTGTGGTGCTGCCTTTCTTGGATGAATGATGGGATGAACGGTGAGTGGATCTTAGCAAACTTAAAGATAGCATTATTCCAAAAAGATGAATCTAAAGTGTGTGCTTATAGAGCACAGGAATTATAGGCTGTGTGCTCTGCAAACAGCCTAGGAATTCCATAACAGTAATGGCGGGCCAGGATTTTTGGGAATAGATAGAGTCCCTTTGGACATCGGATCGAGATGGGGGGAAGTGTGGATCTACGTTCCGATGTGGGGGGCTCTACTCTTTAAAAGAAAATTTTTTTGTCTTTTTGAAATAATGCTTTAAGTTTGCAGCGTGTGTATGTGTGCGTGTGTATGTCTGTGAATCCGATCGTGCATGTGTGTGTGTGATTTTGTTGGGAGAGAGATCGTATGCCTCTGAATCCGATCGTAGGCCTGTGAATTTGTTTGTGTATGCCTGTGTGTGATTAGATTGTTTGTGTGATGCAGGACATGTGTCCCCATAAGTGTGACTGAAGTTGTGTAAGAGATGATCTGATGGAGACTGTATATTGTGTATGAAATGAAGGTATAGCTGTGGTATTTCATGCAGCCTACACTGAGATTGGCGGCCTTGTTAAAGATGGCCGCTGCATTGAGCCATAAGCCATGAGGTTTAGTGGGGGAGGGGCGGGCAGCATTTCAGTTACAAGGGTGAAAGTTGGTGACTTTCTGTAAATAGCATGCAGGAGTTTTGTAGTGGAAACGCCCTGAGCGATAATCTGATGTACAAGCAACAATATACTGTATGTGTGTAGTGTTTGTGATTTCTATGAAAAATAGAAATGGATAAATTGTGATTTTTGCCTTTATAGGGGACAAAGACACATGTCCCCATAAGTGTAAAAATATTTTAACAAAAGTGTTTGGTTTTAAAGTTGAAAATTCCTGCCGCATATTCAAGTGGCCAGGCATTGTTGGAAGCCAGACAATAGTAGCTGTTTGTTGAAAGGAATATGCCCTTTGAATGGTTGCAGGCTGTTTTGGATGCTAGCATTGAGGAGGTATGTCTCTGCAATGGCTTTGTTATGGAAGCTGAGGCCACTGTGTGTGAACTTTAGGTAGAGAAAAGTGGTGAATATCTCAGAGTATATTAACTTAGAGAAATGAATATGTTTTTAATATTGTTCATGTAACCAACATTTATTGAATGTGCTGTTTAGTTGGCAAAAGGGAGGCTAAGTTTGTAAGTGTACATGTGGTCCTTGTAGAGTGTAGCTGACACCTTTTTCAGTGGATTCTGATGATAATTTAGAAAAGTTTCAATGGTGTAGTCAGTCTTTGTGGAGAAAAGCATTTTTGGTTCTCTAGTGAAGAGATTCTGGTTTTGGCGGGAAAAAGTAATGGCGCCATTCTTGGTTTTTGTTAGCCTTGCAGGTTTGTCTGCCATTTTGAGGCACAGTTTTTCCTTAGCCTGTGGGTATCCTATAAGGGAAGGTGCAGCCACCTTTCTTTTGGGCAATATACCATGTGGCATTCGTCAGCTATGTTGCTGGTGGAATTTCTCAGCCTTTGGGGCAGATTTTGATGTTTGGTGCGAATATAGTGCGATCTTTTCTGCGTGGAACCTGGTGGAGGCAATTTGTGTTTGTCTTTGTGTGGGGGAACCCATGTGGTGTTCATTGTGACGTCCCATGCTGGTTTTGGCGGGAAAAATTGCATGCGTCAATGGCGCAATTCTTGTTGTCCATGAGGTGCTGTGGTGGGTCATCCACCATTTTGTAGTCCTGGCTTGTCAGCCATTTTGAGAGACGTTTACAGTTTGAGATAGGAAGTTCCAGTTTAGCAAACACGGCTCCTGAATATGCTGTATTGGCATTTGTTGATCGGCGCAGTTTTCTTATGTTTTATGCGTTTACAGTTTGACCTGTGCACTGCTGGGAAGAGTAGTGAGACACCAGGGGGACATACTGAGAGACTGGTTTTTGTTTAATGAATTCGCTGGTTTAAATTGCTTTTCTAAGCATCACCTTTTGAGGTGAGTTGAGAGGTATCTTGAAATAGCGCGGTCTTACCCCGAGGGGCCACAACGTGCTTGCGGACACACGCACATGCTGGGGCCTATTTATGGATGGGATCTGGCTGATCTACCAGCAGTTGGAGTGTGGGAGGAGGCCAACGCAGAGACAGGGACAACATGCAAACTCCATGCAGATGGTGTTAGGAGGAAGGTTTCTCTGTTTTCATTTAAGTGAATGTAAGCTATTGCAGGGTCAGCTGACTTTGCAGTATATGCGCAGCGTTTTTTTTGCATTGGATTTTGGTTTTAAGAAAAACTTCACTTTACACTGAATTTTGATAGATTGTAAGACTAACAGAGTTTTTGTACAATGATGTGTTTTTATGTTTAAATATTTGGGAGTTTCCCAGAGAGCAATTCATTTTTTTGGAACTTGTACTGTATAGCCATCTTTTGGCAGGAGTTTGTATTTTGAGTCCCAACTTATGGTCTGACTTCCAGGGAATGTGGGTCAGGGGGGATTCCCTCCCATTTGCAAAGGGGGGTTTTACTCCATCATTTCCTTGACAAGGTTTTAAATGGTTGAAATATATAATGTGTAGCCATGGATTTTTTTTTTTTGGAGTCTTGATAGACAAGGCTAAGGCCTCCCCTCCCCCTCCCTCTTCCTGAACAATTGATATGTAAATAAACCAGTTTGTTTTTTTTAAGTAGCTGAGCATAACCGGAAGTTTTTTTTTCAGCATTTATATATCAGCAGAAAGTTAGTGGGAGGAGCTTGGGGTTTTTAAAGGTGAGCAATGAGATTTGTGTCTGGAAGGAAAATGTAAAGCATTTTGGCGTTTAAAAGTGTTTTATATTTTGTTCCAGTTTTGTGAAGTTTTGGACTGTAATACAGTTTTGGGTAGAGAGCAAACAGGGGGTATCACCATTATTTTATCATCTAGATACAGAGAGAAGCCACATTGTTCTGCAGGTGGTAAACTGGCGTAAGTGTTCTGTGTGGTTTAGTCTGACAACGCAGTGTATGGGTGTATAGCGGAAAACGCTTGTGTATGCATACACTGTGAGGGGTAGAGGCCTAATTCGGGGGTTGATCGGTGGTTGTTCTGTAGTTCCAAAAGTGTTGGGACAACAAGCCATAGAGTTGACGCCTCGGTTAGGGTTTCTAGTTGGAGGACTTGACCATATAGTGGTTGTAGTTCTGCAATTCACCGTATAAGAAGACACCGGGCGGTGATCTCCGAAAGGGTGCAACGGTTTAACCTGGACGCAGGTTTAAGACGATAAGCCGATTCGAATCGCCATGGACACAAGGAGATCTGTGCAAAGGGAAGGAATGGAGGCTTCCCATAGTCAGACGGTCACACAGTGCACGAAGCCTAGTTTTGGGGCAAAGGCCTTTGAACCCCAAAAAGATTAACATAGGTGGTCCAAGGATACTATTTTGGGTATCCCTCTGGAATGGATGTAGTTAAGCTGCGGCTTCAGAAATCTGTAATGATGAGTGTTGATGGAGGTGTAGTCTCATGCCCGTTTGTTTGAACTTTGTATGGCTGGTCCATGCAAGCTTCTCGAGTTGCTCTCATATTCCCATTGTATTTTTTTCTATTGCTGAAAGAGTGAAGGGAGAATTCTGACTGTTTGTTTTTTTTTATTTTTGGTTTTGGAAACTATGAAGTATCTCCCCCACGTTTGTATCTGAGTGTTTATATGTAGTAACGTGAATATGTTCGAACTTACCGCGGCGATCCTTCGATGCGTCGCGGCTGTTGTATTTTTGTAGGAACGGGAAAAGTAAGGGTTACAGAGGGTTTTGTTTGAATCAGTTTTGAAAGAATGTCATTGACAATTTACCAATGTACAGGAATGTCATTATTATTTTCCATTCTTTGCAGGTTAAATATGAAGGATAGAGTAATGATTTTGCTTATAAGTATTTTTCAGGTCCAAGGAGTTTGTACACAGAGAACAGGTGTATGTAGACAGCTGTACTTATGGATAAATATGAGTCTAAGGCGGTAAAAGTATCATAGGCTATTTCATTGTTTCTTTTTTCCTGCACCACGCATTTCTTCCTTCAGTCTGTAATGAGGAAGAAAAGGGGGGAGAAGTGATAAATGTAAGAGTGACAGTTTTTTTTTTCAAACTAATAATAACCTCTGTAATTCTAACCAAGTTTGTGCCAAGACTGTCTTTCTTTAATAGAATTTGAATCGGCAAGCAGCAGTCTGGTGAAGTAGGTTCCCATCCCAGAGGCTAAGAACCTTTTGTCAGTGGTTCCAGGTATTGTAAGCCACGCACAGGTTATGCAGTGACCACAGTCCCGATGTCTGGGTTATTGTCATATGAGGGTTGTTTGGAGGTCAATCAAAATCAGGGTCGTACTTTCCTCATTAGCTGTCACTTATATTCTCGGCTGATGGGGGAGGTGCGATCGTTGTGACATGAACTTCAAAATGTCCACCACAGGGTTCACGAGTCCCTCCTGGACCCTGACTCAGTAATCAGTTTACATTCTTTCCAACCAGGTGACTGGGTCGTTGTAAAGAAGCTTGAGGGATGAGACCACGCCAGCCACTGCAAGAAGCGGCTCAACCACACCAAAGAATGAGGAGTATCTTTGTTTATTTATATTTTTGTTGTTTAGTAAATTTTAGCGAGGGTAACGGTGAAAAGCATCCCAAGTTATTATTTAAAGTGTATGTCCTGACTAGCTCAGAAAGCGAACAGGACCGATGGTCTGTTCTGAGTCTTCACCGAGTTTTAGTCCCCAGCGATGACAGCGGTACATGCCATTTATGATGTTATTATGGGTATGAGGAGTTTTAGTCCCCAGCGATGACAGCGGTACATGCCATTTATGATGTTATTATGGGTATGAGGAGTTTTAGTCCCCAGCGATGACAGAGGTACATGACATTTATGATGTTATTATGGGTATGAGGAGTTTTGACAAACTAGTGAAGACTCCAGACAGACACTTGTCAATGGAATCTAACGATGTATTTTTAGAGGGTAAAATTGGTTTTAGTTTTAATGGCTCTGCCTCTTGTCGGTTTGGGTATCTAGGTAGCCCACAAGTGTGTTTGAACTTTAGTTTGGTGTTTATGTGGATCTGCAGCTTATAAAGGTAATTCCCCCAAAGCAAGAGGTTCATGCGCGATGGTGAAGCTGTCCCAACATTTTAGGTCGCGGCCGATCGCGAGGATCTGATGGCGCAGGAAATTAAGAATGGCAGGGACAGCTAGAAGGGATTTGTTCACCAATCCCGACCAGGTCTGGGCATGGGGTCCTGCATGTACAAGGTGGGGGGGGGCTCGGGCTTGGGATACGATTGAACAATTCTCATCCGTTAAGGGTAGGGTTCTTCATGTAATTGTTGAAGCCAGAGCTGTAGCTAAGTGAAGGTTGGGAGTCCTTTTTAAGGGTCTGGGAATCTTTGGGGATCTAATTTTTATTTTACAGCGGATCGTGGTTAAAGGAAGTGGGAATATATATACTCATGTCGTTTTTATTCTTTCTATGTCATGACGAGAGGCTCCTGTTGCCTGATTTGACGCGTGACCAGAGTTTCCTTGATGAGACGCCCCGAAACCGGACCCACATACAAGACACAGAGGATCACAGACGGATCAGCGATTACTACAGCTCACCATGTCGTGTCCTCCTTTATAAGTCATGCCCCTGAAGAGTAGAGTCTACATGTCAAGCCGTGTTTTCCTTTTTATGGACTAAGAACTGATTAATTTCCAGGTGTAAGAAGCAGATCAACTCTCATCGAGGGACACATGGGGTGCATATGACAAAAAAGGGAGGACTGTTGTGGAGATTTTTATGGAGATGTATTTAATATGTATTGTCATAGTGTCACCCAGTGTTAGTACTTCCGCAACCCTATCTAAAAGAGCTGATTGGGGTAGTCTGAGGCTGGTTGAATCCTGTCTGATAGGGGAAAACGTCTTGAGGTTGGAGTGTGATGTTTGCAGGGTGCGGATATGTCCACCAACGGGGGCCCTCTGTGCATTAGCATGGACGATCGTTAAGGAGGGGATATGCTCGCTCTGCAATGACATCATTGGTTATAGGCGGATGGGCGCTCTTGTCTCTGCTATGTCTGATCAACATTGGTTGGAATTCGTAGCGTGCGTCTGCAGATAGCCTCCCTCCCCCCATTCAATAATAGTATAATCTTAATATGCGCTATTCTATGGAATAGCGCAGAATAAGAATTCCTATCAACGGTAACTTTAGCCATCCTATGTTATTGTATTCATGTATGACATCTCCTGTTGGAAGGAATGTCCAGGTATTGTCATTTTCCTGTGAAGAAGCAACATCCTGTGAGGTTCCCGCCCATGGGGGAGGGGATTGGTTGCTGCAGCCAATCACCTCCTGGGTGAGATCTTTTGAGTTTAATAAAAGCCTATGATTAGGCGTCGGCTAGACAGTCTTTGCTGGAATGGCCTGATGAGAAGATAAGCTTTTGTGGTGCTGCCTTTCTTGGATGAATGATGGGATGAACGGTGAGTGGATCTTAGCAAACTTAAAGATAGCATTATTCCAAAAAGATGAATCTAAAGTGTGTGCTTATAGAGCACAGGAATTATAGGCTGTGTGCTCTGCAAACAGCCTAGGAATTCCATAACAATCTGTCATTATATTTAAAATTTCTTATTTAATATATTCGATTTAATTTCAATGTTTTATACATGGGTTACACTTGATGTAATTATTGTTTATTGGACATTGGATATGATCACACACATGGGTTGGACTTGATGGACTTGTGTCTTTTTTCAGCCTCACCTACTTTGTAACTATGTATGTACTCATTGAGGTTGATTTAATAAAGGCGAATATGTTGTTTACTTTGCAAGGGAAGTTGCACCTTATAAGGGAATTCGCCACAAAGCTTAATGAATGTGGTGAAGTTTATAACTTTGCAAAGAATACCCGATCGCTTACAAGAAAGATACAAAAACAGAATTTTGCTTGAACATGATTGGATGATGGAAATCAGCCTAGCTTCACCTCATTCACTAAGTTCTGGTGCATATTTCCTTACAAAGTGCAACTTCCCTTGCAAAGTAAACAGCCTATTTGCCTTTAGTAATTTAACACCATTGTTTTATATAGAATGAACATCATATCTAATCTACAAGCAAGTCTGGGAAGAGCTGCAGGACTCTATCCAAATATGGGTTACCATTCAAACAGGTAACTCTTTAGAGCACAACTGCATGGATCACACAATAATCACAGTCTCACATTGCACAAGAGACAGTAACATCAGATCAGCTTTTTAACCTATTCAAAAAATTAGAACAGGTGGAAATCAGATATATTTTAATATTTTAACCACTTAAGCCCCGGACCATTTCGGGCCATTAGGACCAAGCCTGTTTTTGGGATTCGGCACTGCGCTGCTTTAACTGTAAATTGTGCGGACATGCAATGTTGTACCCAAATGAAATTTGCGTCCTTTTCTTCCCACAAATAGAGCTTTCTTTTAATGGTATTTGATTGCCTCTGCGATTTTTATTTTTTGCGATATAAACAGAAAAAGACCGAAAATTTTGAAAAAAAATGATATTTTCTACTTTTTGTTATAAGAAAAATCGAATAAACTCAATTTTAGTCATACATTTAGGCCAAAATGTATTCAGCCACATGTCTTTAGTAAAAAAAATGTCAAGAAGCGTATATTTATTGGTTTGCGCAAAAGTTATAGCGTTTACAAACTAGGGTACATTTTCTGAAATTTACACAGCTTTAAATTTATGACTGCCTATCTCATTTCTTGAGGTGCTAAAATGGCAGGGCAGTACAAAACCCCCCCAAATGACCCCATTTTGGAAAGTAGACACCCCAAGGAAATTGCTGAGAGGCATGTTGAGCCCATTGAATATTTTTTTTTTTCGTCCCAAGTGATTGAATAATGACAAAAAAAAAAAAAAAAAAAATTACAAAAAGTTGTCACTAAATGATATATTGCTCACACATGCCATGGTTATATGTGGAATTGCACCCCAAAATACATTCTGCTGCTTCTCCTGAGTACGGGGATGCCACATGTGTGGGACTTTTTAGGAGCCTAGCCACGTACGGGACCCCGGAAACCAAGCACCGCCTTCAGGATTTCTAAGGGCGCAAATTTTTGATTTCACTCCTCACTACCTATCACAGTTTCGAAGGCCATAAAATGCCAAAATAGCACAAACCCCCCCCAAATGACCCCATTTTGGAAAGTAGACACCCCAAGCTATTTACTGAGAGGCATGTTCAGTCCATGGAATATTTTATATTTTGCCACAAGTTGCGGGAATATGACAAACTTTTTTTTTTTTTCACAAAGTTGTCACTAAATGATATATTGCTCACACATGCCATGGGCATATGTGAAATTACACCCCAAAATACATTCTGCTGCTTCTCCTGAGTACGGGGATACCACATGTGTGGGACTTTTTGGGAGCCTAGCCGCGTACGGGACCCCAAAAACCAAGCACCGCCTTCAAGGTTTCTAAGGGCATAAATTTTTGATTTCACTCCTCACTACCTATCACAGTTTTGAAGGCCATAAAATGCCAAGATGGCACAAAACCCCCCAAATGACCCCATTTTGGAAAGTAGACACCCCAAGCTATTTGCTGAGAGGCATGTTGACCCCATTGAATATTTTTTTTTTTTGTCCCAAATGATTGAATAATGACAAAAAGAAAAAAAAAATGTACAAAAAGTTGTCACTAAATGATATATTGCTCACACATGCCATGGTTATATGTGGAATTGCACCCCAAAATACATTCTGCTGCTTTTCCTGAGTACGGGGATACCACATGTGTGGGACTTTTTGGGAGCCTAGCCGCGTACAGGGCCCCAAAAACCAAGCACCGCCTTCAGGATTTCTAAGGGCGTAAATTTTTGATTTCACTCCTCACTACCTATCACAGTTTTGAAGGCCATAAAATGCCAAAATAGCACAAAACCCCCCCAAATTACCCCATTTTGGAAAGTAGACACCCCAAGCTATTTGCTGAGAGGCATGTTGAGTCCATGGAATATTTTATATTTTGCCACAGGTTGCGGGAATATGACAAACTGTTTTTTTTTTGCACAAAGTTGTCACTAAATGATATATTGCTCACACATGCCATGGGCATATGTGAAATTACACCCCAAAATACATTCTGCTGCTTCTCCTGAGTACGGGGATACCACATGTGTGGGACTTTTTGGGAGCCTAGCCGCGTACGGGACCCCAAAAACCAAGCACCGCCTTCAAGGTTTCTAAGGGCATAAATTTTTGATTTCGCTCCTCACTACCTATCACAGTTTTGAAGGCCATAAAATGCCAAGATGGCACAAAACCCCCCCAAATGACCCCATTTTGGAAAGTAGACACCCCAAGCTATTTGCTGAGAGGCATGTTGAGCCCATTGAATATTTTTTTTTTTTGTCCCAAATGATTGAATAATGACAAAAAGAAAAAAAAATGTACAAAAAGTTGTCACTAAATGATATATTGCTCACACATGCCATGGTTATATGTGAAATTACACCCCAAAATACATTCTGCTGCTTCTCCTGAGTACGGGGATACCACATGTGTGGGACTTTTTGGGAGCCTAGCCGCGTACGGGACCCCAAAAACCAAGCACCGCCTTCAAGGTTTCTAAGGGCATACATTTTTGATTTCACTCCTCACTACCTATCACAGTTTTGAAGGCCATAAAATGTCAAAATAGCCCAAAACCCCCACAAATGACCCCATTTTGGAAAGTAGACACCCCAAGCTATTTGCTGAGAGGCATGGTGAGTATTTTACAGCTCTCATTTGTTTTTGAAAATTAAGAAAGACATTTTTTTTTCTTTTTTTTTTCTTTTTTTACATTTTCAAAACTTTGTGACAAAAAGCGAGATCTGCAAAATACTCAACATACCTCTCAGCAAATAGCTTGGGGTGTCTACTTTCCAAAATGGGGTCATTTGGGGGGGTTTTGTGCCATCTGGGCATTCCATGGCCTCCGAAACTGTGATAGGCAGTGAGGAGTGAAATCAAAAATTTACACCCATAGAAATCCTGAAGGCGGTGCTTGGTTTTTGGGGTCCCGTACGCGACTAGGCTCCCAAAAAGTCCCACACATGTGGTATCCCCGTACTCAGGAGAAGCAACAGAATGTATTTTGGGGTGTAATTCCACATATGCCCATGGCATGTTTGAGCAATATATAATTTAGTGACAACTTTTTGTACATTTTTTTTTTTTTGGTCATTATTCAATCACTTGGGACAAAAAAAAAAAATATTCAATGGGCTCAACATGCCTCTCAGCAAATAGCTTGAGGTGTCTACTTTACAAAATGGGGTCATTTGGGGGGGTTTTGAACTGTCCTGGCATTTTATGCACAACATTAGGAAGCTTATGTCACACATCATCCACTCTTCTAACCACTTGAAGACAAAGCCCTTTCTGACACTTTTTGTTTACATGAAAGAAAATTTTTTTTTGCAAGAAAATTATGTTGAACCCCCAAACATTATATATTTTTTTAAAGCAAAGGCCCTACAGATTAAAATAGTGGGTGTTGCATTTTTTTTTTCCACACAGTATTTGCGCAGCGATTTTTCAAACGCATTTTTTGGGGGAAAAACACACTTTTTTTATTTTTAATGCACTAAAAAACACTATATTACCCAAATGTTTGATGAAATAAAAAAGATGATCATAGGCCGAGTACATGGATACCAAACACGACATGCTTTAAAATTGCGCACAAACGCGCAGCGGCGACAAACTACATTCATTTTTAAAAGCATTTAAAAGCCTTTACAGGTTACCACGTTAGATTTACAGAGGAGGTCTACTGCTAAAATGACTGCCCTCGATCTGACCTTCGCGGTGATACCTCACATGCATGATGCAATTGCTGTTTACATATGACGCTAGACCGACGCGTGCGTTCGCCTTTGCGCAATAGCAGGGGGGGACAGCGGTGCTTTTTTTTATTTTTTTATTATTTATTTGGCTTTTTTATTTTATTTTTAAATTGTGCCTTCCATATTTTATTTTTTTACCATTTTTATCGTTATCTCAGGGAATGTAAATATCCCCTATGATAGCAATAGGTAGTGACAGGTACTCTTTTTTTGAAAAAAATTGGGGGGTTAGACCCTAGATCTTTCCTCTGCCCTCAAAGCATCTGACCACACCAAGATCGGTGTGATAAAATGCTTTCCCAATTTCCCAATGGCGCTTTTTATATCCGGGGGGGGGACATTCCCTCCCACTGCTTGTAAAAGCAGTCTAGAGGCTAATTATCTGCTAGAATTGCTTTTACATGAAAGCCGGCTGCTGGCTGAAAAGAATGATACCAAGATGATACCTAAACCCGCAGGCATCATTCTGGTATAAACATTCAAAGTCCAGCAACATACCAGTACGTTGCTGGTCCTTGTTGGACATGTATTGTAATCTTTTTTTTCATACAGCCTATTGGCTGAACGAAAAAAAGAGATTGATTGGTGGGTATGCCCACCATTAGAATACCTCCCTTCATCCACCCACTTCTAATGATGGGCATATATGCCGAAGCATGGGGGCATCCTCCCGCACAAAAGTTATGCCGCGTACACACGGTCAAGCCTTCGTCGGAATTTCGACCGTATGTACGCGGCATAAAAGGTTATGCCGCGTACACACGGTCGGACTTTTCCACGGATAAGCCTCCGTTGGAATTTCGACCGTATATACGCGGCATTAGGAGCAAAATCGCTCCTCCGCCCCTGCTGCCCCCATGCTTCGGCATATATGCTCTTTTTTTTAACTGTGGTGGTGAAATCACCTCCTACAGCGTTGGAGTCACGGCTTTATGTATCGTGGGAGCAAACGCTGTTGCTGTCAAGATAAATAGATCCGCGCTGCAACTGAATGGCGTACCTGCTAAGCAAATGGTGGTTAACATTAAAACAAAGTAACATTACAGTACAACAGTAAGACCTTACCATGCCATACCTGCAAAGCAAATACCAAAACAAAACCTAGTAAAAAATAAAAAAATGTTTTAACGCAACCTGTGCCTAAAATATATATATGCCGAAGCATGGGGGCATCCTCCCGCAAAAAAGTTATGCCGCGTACACACGGTCGGAATTTCGACCGTATGTACGCGGCATTAGGAGCAAAATTGCTCCTCCGCCCCTGCTGCCCCCATGCTTCGGCATATATGCTCTTTTTTTTAACTGTGGTGGTGAAATCACCTCCTACAGCGTTGGAGTCACGGCTTTATGTATCGTGGGAGCAAACGCTGTTGCTGTCAAGATAAATAGATCCGCGCTGCAACTGAATGATGTACCTGCTAAGCAAATGGTGGTTAACATTAAAACAAAGTAACATTACAGTACAACAGTAAGACCTTACCATGCCATACCTGCAAAGCAAATACCAAAACAAAACCTAGTAAAAAATAAATAATTCCGCGCTGCAGTTGAATGGCGCACCTGAAAACAAAAAATTACATACCTGAAAAGCAAGCATGATAAAACATTGCAGAATAGAATACAGTAAAAAAAGAGCAGAACAATAGAGAGAAAATAGAGAGAGAGAGAACAATAAAACGACAACTATTTTTGGTTTTTTTATTTTATATTTTTTTGTGTTTTGTTTTTTACGTTTTTTTTTTCTTTTTTACACTTTTTTTTGTAACTTTACAACTGTAATGGTTCGGGTCTCTCAAAATGTAATGGCATCTTGGGAGACCCTGTGTAAGTGTGTCCTAGTCTGTGAAATGCTGTACCCTACGCTAAAACTTCACTTTTGAGTGGTAGCGTTCAAAACATTCACCTTGGCAAAGACCAGGCTTGTCAGGACAGAGTGGACAAAAACTACGGGTGTCACGCCTAAATCCGCGCTTGCTACAGACACGACATCTTTTTTGGGGGTGGCTTTGGGTAGGGGTACTCGGGAGGACATACGAATAATGCCTCTCATGCAGCCGGCTTACTGCATTTGGTTGGGGATGGTGAGGTGCAGAACCGCCTGGATACAGGAGTTCTGTGACTATCTCATTCTGGAATTTTAGAAGAGATAACGTCCCGCCTGAAGCTCTGTATAGCACATGAGCGTTCAGCAAAGCCAATTGGAATAATGATAGAGACACTTTTTTGTACCAGCGTCTCGCCTTACGGTCAATTAGATACGGCGCCATCAACTGGTCGTTGAGGTCCACCCCTCCCATATTTTGGTTATATTCGTGGACACAGAGGGGTTTCTCCACAACACCAGTCGCCGTACGAATTTGGACTGTCGTGTCTGCATGAAGGGAGGTAAGAAGGAAAACATTCTTATTGTCCCTCCACTTCATAGCGAGCAAGTTATTACACTTCAAGCAGGCTCTCTCCCCCAGCCTAAGACGGGCATCTACAAGCCGCTGGGGAAAGCCCCGGCGATTAGGTTGCACGGTGCCACATGCTCCAATCTTATGATCAAACAAGTGACTAAACAGTGGCACGCTCGTGTAATAATTGTCCACATACAAGTGGTACCCCTTTCCGAATAAGGGTGACACCAAGTTCCACACTATCTTGCCAGCGCTCCCTATGTAATCTGGGCAGTTGACCGACTCAATCTGACTGTCTTTTCCCTCATAAACCGTAAAGTTCACTACATAGCCTGTTGCCCTGTCACAGAACTTGTAGAGCTTGACCCCGTATCTGGCACGCTTGCTGGGAAGGTACTGCTTGAAAGACAAGCGGCCAGAAAATTTAATCAGGGACTCATCAACGCAGACAACTTGATCGGGAGTAAACAAGGCTGCAAAACGTTCGTTGAAGTGGTTTATGAGGGGCCGAATTTTATAGAGCCGGTCGTATTCAGGGTCCCCACGTGGACGACAAAGTTCATTGTCGTTGAAGTGCATGAACCACAAAATCTGCTCGTATCGTGCCCTGGACATGGAGGCAGAGAACACGGGCATGTGGTCAATTGGGTGCGTGGACCAATAAGCACGCAATGACGGAAATTTATGTGTGCCCATGTTGAGGGAAAGGCCCAGAAAGGTCTTAAATTCGGAAACCGTAATTGGTTTCCAATTTCTGGCAATTTTAGGCAACTGGGGGTTAGCGGCGATAAATTGACCAGCATATAAATTACTCTGGTCCACAATAGATCTATAGAGATCTTCCGTGAAAAACAGCGAATAAAAATCGATTGGCATAAAATCAGCTGTTTCCACCTGAATACCAGGTTGGGCAGTGAATGGGGGAAGTACGGGTTCTGCAGAAGTGGTGGGGACCCAATCAGGATAGGCGAATTCTGCAGGAAGGGCAGTATGGGCACGACGGGCCTGCCTTTGTCTTCTTGGTGGCAGCGGGACACTACTTGTGCTTGCCACCTCGCCAGCTTGAACTGCACTTATGGGACTCGCCACGTCACCAAGTGTTACTGCAGTGCTGGATGTACGTCCAGGCTGTACTAGGCCGCTGGTGCTTGCCAGTTCACCAGCAGGAATAGCGGCGCTAGTACTACTCTGCTCCATGATACGAGAGACCTGCGGTTCTTGCTCCTCAACAACCTCAGAAGATCGGGATCGGGTACGCCTGACCTTAGCAGGGACCTCAACTTCGTCGTCAGAGCTATCTGACGTGGGGCCGCTGACGTCACTGTCTTCTACGGGAAGATATTCTGAGCCTGAATCTGACAGATACGTGACCTCCTCTTCACTATCTGTCATGCTCAGAATCTCGTAGGCCTCTTTACTAGTGTACCTTCGACTTGCCATTTTGGGCTCTAAATTTAGGGGTACACTAGTAAGATTCACAGGAAAAAAAGCACCTGACTGTCGTCAGCAAATATATCAAACGCTACAAAAAAACTGTTAGCGATCGCAGGGATCAGGCCTGTCTCTGCGAACGCTGCAGTTATGTGTGTTGTGTTTGGTAAGTGACAGTGATCGATCGATACTGCACTTGGGTGGGCTGGGCTGGGCTGGGCGGAGGGGCTAAACGCAGGTACTAGCAGGTATCTGGGCTGATCCCGCTAACACTGCGTTTTTGGGAACCCTAAACCGCTGGGGATGCTAGTATAGATCTGATCAGATACTATACCACTAAGGGGGGTGTATGCTTTGCGCGTGGGTGTTAGCGTTACTGGCACTAACCTAACACTGCCTGGGGCGACGCAGACCCTCTCTGGCGCTAAAACCTAATTGATCTCACCCGCCGGGCGATCAGGGGGGTTAAACCTTTATTGGGTTATGTACGGCGGGTGCCCTGATGCTATAAAAAGCAAACTAATCAACCAGCGTCACCCGTAACCTTTATATGGTGATCACTGGTGAAAGGGTTAACTAGGGGCAATCAGGGGGTTAAAACCTTTATTAGGTTAAATATGGGGGTACCTGACACCAATAAAAACCTGCGGCGAACCTAAAAAAAAAATAACTGCCTATCTAAAACACCAGCGACACGAATACAGCGATCGGAAAAACAATCGCTTAGTGACGCTGAAGTTAGGGGGTGAAAGGGTTACCTGGGGGGTGATCAAGGGGTTAAACCTTTATTAGGGGGGGTTAGGGGGCTACCCTGGACCTAAAGGGGCCTAATCCTAACTGCCTTGCAACTTTTTACAATCACAGATGACACTAAATGCAGTGATCAGTAAAATAAATGATCACTGCAATCAGTGACACTGTGATTGGGGGCTTTGGGGTGACCTGGGGGGTGATCTGGGGGTGACTGGGGGTGATTTGTGTGCCTATGTGTACCTACGTGTCAGTGGACTGTTGGAGCACTAACCTCTGTCTTCACTCCTCGGCGCCGGGAACGAAAAGACCGCGGCGAGGGAGATGACATCACTTCCTCCAGCCTGTGTTTACATCACATGGCGGAGGAAGCAATTTCATTGGCCGGGAGCGATCGCGAGGGGGGGGTGGAATCGAGCGGCCGCCCCCTCATGCCTGATCGCTCCCGAACACTTAACGGCCGCTCACTGCAGTGAAGGGGGGTCCGGATGGACCCCCCAACTGCACAAAGGCGATCACGTAGATCTACGTGATTCTGCCTGTCCGTGCCATTCTGCCGACGTAAATCGGCGGTGGGCGGTCGTTAAGTGGTTAAACACAATTTTTGTCACAATGCCAAAATGGGAAATTAGTCCCTAGAGGACTAAGGGCGACCATCCCAGGAGGTTTTCCAGAAAATCAGGAATATACAAAAATGACTTCCTCTTTTGGGATGAGAAATCGATTTAGGCTATGGATTTAATAATTTCTAAATGAAGTAATTTGTTATCAAAACTAAATGTACTTACTTATAATCACCTATACCTCTACAAAAGATAGATGAAACATTTCTTTTAAGCCCTGTACACACGATCAGATTTCCGATGGAATCAAACCTGATAGATTTTTCAATCGGAATTCCGATGAAGCTGACTTCCATCAGTCTTGCCTACACACCATCAGACAAAATTCCGATCGTCCCAAACGCCGTGACGTACAACACGTAGGAGAGCACTATAAATGGGAAATTCAAATCCAATGGTGCCACCCTTTGGGCTTCTTTTGCTGATTTCGTGTTACCGTGTGTGTGTGTAAAAGTTTGGTGAGAGCCGATTCGCGCTTTTCAGTCTTCGTGCTTTTCAGTCCGTTACAGCATGATGAATGTGCTATCTCCATTACGAACGCTAGTTTTACCAGAACGAGCGCTCCTGTCTCCTAATTCAGTCTGAGCATGCGTGGGTTTTTTCTCCGATGGAATTCAACACAGACGATCGGAATTTCCTATCGTTTTTTTTCCATCGGAAAAATTTAAAACATGTTCTATTTTTTTCACCAATGGAAATAAGTCCAATGGGGCCCACACACAATCGGTTTGTCCGATGAAAACAGTCCATCGGACTGTTTTCATCTGTAAAACCAATCGTGTGTACAGGGCTTTAGAAAACTCTGTAGCATGAAAAACAATAATTTCAATTAAAAAACTTGAGAAATTAGAACAAGATAGACAATATTACATAAAAGGAAAGACAAAACCTTGGGAATACAAGAAAAGAAATGAGAATACTGAACCAAGCCACTAAATTAATAACTACTATAGGAAAAACAGTCAAACATTTAGTCTGCTCTACTATTGGGAAGATAACCCCAACAAAATAACCAGCGTTATAACCAGCAATGAACATGCAAACCAAAACCTTGCAATACCATACAAGAAAAGACAATGGTAACTTCTTAACAAGAATTTCACTGATAGTACATTTCCCATCACATCTATAATGAGAAACTAAAACCCTCAAAACATCCATGGCCACTAGTAAGTCAAAGAATAAGAATGAAGTGAGTATTTAATTTCCACCTTCAGCATGTTTGCCATTATTACTTTTGAAGACCTTTCTAATTTGGCGAGCCCTCTCCAGCCTACAGGGACACCTACTTCCAGTAATAATCCATATTCCCCCATTGATACATCTCAATGAATGCATTTCACCCTTCTGGGATTAGTTGTAAGGATGAGGATAGTTTAACCTCCCTGGCGGTATTCCCGAGTCTGGCTCGGGTTGGAATTTCAGTACCATTAGCGGTAACCCCGAGCCAGACTTGGGATTGCATCACAGGATACAGGGAAAGTTACGTACCTTGTCCCATAGATCCTGCAATGTCTCCCCGCTTTGTGTGCGAGCTGTCTCCTTGCTCGATTAACACACAGTGCCGCCGAGCTCCGTTCCCTGCGACATTGCGATGCACGGGGAGGGAGATCGGCGCCAAATTCAAAAAAGTCAAAACACATAATACATACAGTACACTGTAATCTTACAGATTACAGTACTGTATAAAATAATTACACATCCCCTTTGTCCCTAGTGGTCTGTCCAGTGCCCTGCATGCACTTTTATATTATAAATACAGTTTTTTCTGCCTGGAAACTGGAGATTGTCCATAGCAACCAAAAAGTGTCCCTTTATGTCAAAAGTGGCTTTAGACCAGCTAGAAAACAGCGATAATAAATTAGAATCACTTGCAGAATTGAGCGATAGCGATTTGTGGAGAAATTCGTCATCAAACACTAAATCTAATGACAGCGACAATTCTGCAACTGACTAAATTTCAGTGCTTTTTATTTGATTACATTATTGAATAATTTTTATTATTATTATATTATTATTTGTTATAATTATTTATAGTTATTTATTATATTATAATTTATGATTTTGTGTTTCAAACTTTATCATACCCGGGATGTCTACTAGACTCTTGTCTAGACAGATTTAAGTGAGTTATTCTTAAGAATTGCAGGCCTACAATATAAAACGCCAAATTTCCATGCAAAATAATGGTACCGCTTTCAGCACCTAAAATCTGAAATAATCATACCGCCAGGGAGGTTAAGGGAATGTTTACTTACAGTGCTCGATTAATCAAATTCCTTCTCCCTAAGGAGACCCACGGGCACTATCATCTTTAATTCATCTATAACAATATACTACTTGTAGTGTTCTCTCTATCCATGCATGCCCACATAGAAAACCTATTCCTAATTACACAAAGTTATATTTGCACGTATAAGTGAAACCTTCTCCTTATAAAACATAGAGCAAACCAATAAGTTGCACAAATGGGGGGAGGGAGGGGGAGAAGGGGAAGGAAAAAAAGAAGGAGAAAATGAGAGGTAGGATCAACCTCTGTGGGGATGCAACCCACTATTCATAATGGTAGCCACATCACACTCAATATTCATTCATTCCCTTTCAGAATGCTGGTTTCCATTTTACATATCCAATACACTTCTCATTCACATAACAGAAACAAATAACCCCCCTCCAACAGGACTCTCCACTTTTTCTATAACTTGGACTTTAAATGAGTCCACCCTAGACCCAAATATTTCCACAAAAATGTCTTGCCACATTAATATTCTGTGTTCCAATGTTAGAGAGATGGTCTCTTATGCATTAATTATCTAATTATCGTGTAATTGCTGGTGATCCTGCCACCCAACTGTTTTCTACATTTCTCACAAGAGATCACAAATATCACATATCTTATTTCTCAGTTCACCAGTTGTTTGATATTGCATACATTCCCATTGGTGTATGATTAAATTATGTGTGGATTTCCCAGGAAGGCACAACTAGAGCAGTAAGATGCACCACATCTGAACATGCCTCATGTATCAAACCATTTATTACCACATTGACTTGTTGTGAAGCCCTGTACACACGATCGGTTTGACTGATGAAAACCGTCCGATGGATGGTTTTCCTCAGACCAACCGATCGTGTATGGTACCCATCGGTCTTTTTCCCATCGGTTTTAAAAAATAGAACTTGTATTAAAATTTTCCGATGGATCAAAAACCGATGGTAATTTCCGATCGTCTATGGGCAAGTCCATCGGTTAAAAAACCCACGCATGCTCAGAATCAAGTTGACGCATGCTCAGAAGCATTAAACTTCATTTTTCTCGGCTCATCGGAGTGTTTTACGTCACAGCGTTTGGAACGGTCGGTTTTTTGACTGATGGTGTGTGGGCAAGACTGATGAAAAACAGTTTCATCGGATTTCCGATGGACAAATCCATCAGACGAAAATCCATAGGTTATCCGATCGTGTACAGGGCTTAAGAGACTAGGAGACAAGATGTTGTCCAATGATGGCTCCCATTTTGCTACAAAATGCACCCCCCTGGGAGAGCACCTTCCTCTAGACCCAGTCCCTTTTTAAAATCAGTAATAATCCGTGCATTTACTTTACTCAATTCCAAACTATAATGGGTGGAAAGAGTCACAAGGTGAAATTTATCTTGAGTCTGACTTCAATTTACCTCTCGTTTTTCTTCCCTCAAGTGATTTACCTTTGGAGTATTTCTGCCCCTGAACCAGGGACTTCTGACTGTATCTCGATTTTAACCATGCTCAATAAACCTCTTATGTTGCTAATGCTCTCTAATGTAGAGCAATTTTACCTAACTCTGATAAATTGTTCTTCAGGATGTCTATCTTGTCATATTTGAGTAATGCCCTGTACACACAATCGTTTTTTCAGATGAAAAAAGTCAGATGGACATTTTTCTTTGGAAAAACCGATCGTGTGTGGGCCCCATCGGACTTTTTTCCATCGGTGTTAAAAAAAAAAAACATGTTTTAAATTTTTCAGATGAAAAAAAACAATAGGAAATTCCGATCGTCTGTGTGGAACTCCAACGGAGAAAAAACCCGCACATGCTCAGAATCAAGTCGACGCATGCTCAGGAGCATTGAACTGCATTTTTCTCGGCTCGTCTGAGTGTTTTACGTCACCACGTTTTGGACAGTCGGAATTTTGTCTGATGGTGTGTAGGCAAGACTGATAAAAGCCAGCTTCATCGGAATTACGACGGAAAATTCCATCGGATTTTATGCCATCGGAAATCAGATCGTGTGTACAGGGCACAAGAGAGGTTCCTGGACATGAGCTTTCGGTATGCTTGCACCAAAATTTGCACTATCCATTTTTGAACCCATCCAAGTCAGATCTATATAGTCCACCACCCTTGTATCCTGTTCACTACCTGTAAGTTTTAAAATACATTTTTTGTTGTTTAGTTTAAAAAAGGCCGACTGAAAGGGCATGTTACAAAATAAATCAGGTCATCTGGCGGTCATGGACACTCTCGTGTGCGTGCCCCAGGGGGCGCACGGGAGCGCGATTCTGGGAGGACGTCAATGTACGCCCTCCCAGAGTTAAGAAACCGCCCTGTAGCCCTCATTCAGCTATGGGCCGGTTGTCAAGTGGTTAAATAGGGTTCTTTCTCCTCCCTGGCTCTGCATTGGCAGGATGTGTGTTTAGGGTAGAGCATATGCCAGTGGCCCAAGGGCTTGAGCTATCTGCTGGACTGAACAATTGAAGGAAGCTGGGATGGAAAGGAATCATCTTGCTGAAGACTGTTACAGACTTGCTGGGAAGAGCTGCTGACTAACCTTTGTAAGAAGGATTAATTTCCCACATACTCAGGTACAGTATCTGGTCTGCTATAAAAGGGAGAGCCTGATTAATAGAAAGACTGTTACAGGGGTGTAGATCTGGTTGTTAGCTCTCACAGGGCCAAAAATTTGGCAATTACCAAGAGACTGCTCTTAAAGGTCTTTTTTACTACTATTTTTGCGCTATTTTTGGGTATCCTGAACCCCTAAACCATCTCTCCTGTTATTTAGTTCATCAATAAAAGGAAAAAAGACTGGTGCCCAACCTATTTTCTGCCCCATCATGTGCCTAGGACTAGACCCTTGGATTGAGATGTTAGCCAAAGAAGCTACCTGGTAGTATCCCATCTGCCACCCAGAAGTAAGGATGTATTACAATTATAACTAGCTCAATGGCAGAAAGATCAGGGTTGAATAGGTCAGGATTTGACTACAGCACACTTAAAGCAGAAAAACACCTTTATCAGTATGAACAGCTTATTCATTGGCAGATAAAGCCATAACTGGGCTCAAGCTTCAGTTACTCTCAGTAGGTACCACCAGCAGGTACCAACATGGGCTGTCGATCACATCAGGAAAAGAGGGGACAAACAGTCATCCATCTCTGCAATAAAAGTAAAAAGTAAGGCACTACACCATATAAAAAAGTAAGTATATAGTAATGTGGTGAAAGAACACTGAAACAATGTGCAAAAATATAAAGTAAAATGCTACACTATATAAAAGGTGAATATATAATAAACATCCAAATTCAATGTAAATGTGAGATTATTATAAATCCTTTAAATACTTTAAAGTAATTGTAAAGGAATAATTTATATTTAAAGAAAATAACAAACATGGTATACTTACCTGCTCTGTGTAGTGGTTTTGCTCGGGTCCCCTGCCAGCACCGTGGGCCCCTTCCCCTTGCCGAGTGCCCCTATAGCAAGCCGCTTGCTGTGGGGGAACTTGTGCATGCTCACTCCCAAGCCGGCTCTCTGCATCTATAAGACACAGAGAGCATGGCTCAGCCCTGCCCCCCCGCTCCCGCCTCACTGACTGTGATTGACAGCAGCGGGAGCCAATGGCTACAGTAAAAATTGTGGTGCCTGCCTGTAATTCTAGTGGGGTACCAGAAACTTGTGTAAAGGAGTTTATGCCCTCTTTATTATCACCCCTGGGTGATTTCATAGATATTTTATCGCTTTTACCATCTGTGAAAGAATTTATTCAAAAATCTGCTAAAAACGAGAAAACAGAGGGGGAACGACGCAGATCTGTGACCAAGTCTTTTTCTAATTGGTTACAGGGGTTTTGTATCTATGCCGGCGTATTATGTGAAAGATTTCCGGACAGAAGTCCGGTAGTGTTGAGCGGACCCGAACTGTAAAGTTCGGGTCCGTACCGAATTTTGGCGTTTTCCCGACCCCGGACCCGGACCCGGATTTTGCGCTAAAGTCCGGGTTCGGGTCCGGATTCGGGAATTTAATGGCGCAGTTAGAAATGCTTCAGGGGCCAGCCAATCACCATTTGATTAGCTGGTGTGCCCTTAGAAGCCATCATAGCCATGCCTACTAATGGCATGGCTGTGATTGGTCAGTGCAACATGTGACCCAGCATGTGACCAGCTTCTATGTAAGCAAGAGGCACACAGCACAGATCGTCACTCTGCTTTTAGACAGTGTAGGGAAAGGATCCTGGCTGCTGTTGCTGTGAGGGAGAGAATTATATGATAGGAGTTAGTCCTGATTCTGCAATCTACTGATAGAAAAGATAGGGAGACAGTGTAGTGTAGTGTAGTGTAGGGGCAGGATCCTGTTTGTGCTTTCAGGGAGAGAGATTTAGATAGGAGTCCAGATTGAGAGATATAATAGCTCAGCGATCTGCATAGGTTTATCTGTTTGTGTTGCAAGCTCAGTACACCAGCACTGCATTTTGTTGAGTGATACACCTATTCCATACTGTGGCTGTATTGTGCTCTTGCTAAAAGACCCATTTCGGGCAGAAAAAAAAAAAAAAAAAAAAGGCACTTTATTGTGCTTTTGCTAAAAAGACCCATTTTTGGGCCCCAAAAAAAAAAAAGGCACTTTATTGTGCTGTTGCAAAAAAAAAAAAGGCACTTTGTTGTGCGCAAAAAAAGACCTATTTTTGGGCAAAAAAATATTTTGCAGTGTATATCTCTAGTTGTGTGAAATAACCAATTTCTATATATTTTTCTTGTACTATGCTATACTAAAAAAAAAAAAAAAAACTTTTTTTTGAATAGCATTCTCTGCAGCTGTGCGATTCAGCGGTTATATACTGTGGGTGTGTTGTGCTCTTCCAAAAAACGCCATTTAGGGCCACAGAAAATATTTTGCAGTGTGAAATACACATCTGGAGGTGTGTGAAAAAACAACATTATTTTTAAATAGCATTCTCTGGCCTCTGCAGCTGTGCGATTCAGCGGTTATATACTGTTGGGGTTGTTGTGCTCTTCAAAAAAACGCCATTTAGGGCCACAGAAAATAAATTGCAGTGTGAAATACACATGTGGAGGTGTGTAAAATAAACAATTTCTATATATTGTACAGTGCTATACTAAAAAAAACAACATTTTTTTTGAATAGCATTCTCTGCACTTCTATAGCTTTGCGATTCAGTGGTTAAATACTGTGGTTGTGTTGTGCTCTTCCAAAAAACGCCATTTAGGGCCACAGAAAATATTTTGCAGTGTGAAATACACATCTGGAGGTGTGTGAAAAAACAACATTATTTTTAAAAAGCATTCTCTGGCCTCTGCAGCTGTGCGATTCAGCGGTTATATACTGTTGGGGTTGTTGTGCTCTTGCAAAAAACGCCATTTAGGGCCACAGAAAATATTTTGCAGTGTGAAATACACATCTGGAGGTGTGTGAAAAAACAACATTATTTTTGAATAGCATTCTCTGGCCTCTGCAGCTGTGCGATTCAGCGATTATATACTGTTGGGGTTGTTGTGCTCTTGCAAAAAACGCCATTTAGGGCCACAGAAAATATTTTGCAGTGTGAAATACACATCTGGAGGTGTGTGAAAAAACAACATTATTTTTGAATAGCATTCTCTGGCCTCTGCAGCTGTGCGATTCAGCGGTTATATACTGTTGGGGTTGTTGTGCTGTTCCAAAAAACGCCATTTAGGGCCACAGAAAATAAATTGCAGTGTGAAATACACATGTGGAGGTGTGTAAAATAAACAATTTCTATATATTGTACAGTGCTATACTAAAAAAAACAACATTTTTTTTGAATAGCATTCTCTGCACTTCTATAGCTGTGCGATTCAGTGGTTAAATACTGTGGTTGTGTTGTGCTCTTCCAAAAAACGCCATTTAGGGCCACAGAAAATATTTTGCAGTGTGAAATACACATCTGGAGGTGTGTGAAAAAACAACATTATTTTTAAAAAGCATTCTCTGGCCTCTGCAGCTGTGCGATTCAGCGGTTATATACTGTTGGGGTTGTTGTGCTCTTGCAAAAAACGCCATTTAGGGCCACAGAAAATATTTTGCAGTGTGAAATACACATCTGGAGGTGTGTGAAAAAACAACATTATTTTTGAATAGCATTCTCTGGCCTCTTCAGCTGTGCGATTCAGCGGTCATATACTGTTGGGGTTGTTGTGCTCTTGCAAAAAACGCCATTTAGGGCCACAGAAAATATTTTGCAGTGTGAAATACACATCTGGAGGTGTGTGAAAAAACAACATTATTTTTAAAAAGCATTCTCTGGCCTCTGCAGCTGTGCGATTCAGCGGTTATATACTGTTGGGGTTGTTGTGCTCTTGCAAAAAACGCCATTTAGGGCCACAGAAAATATTTTGCAGTGTGAAATACACATCTGGAGGTGTGTGAAAAAACAACATTATTTTTGAATAGCATTCTCTGGCCTCTGCAGCTGTGCGATTCAGCGATTATATACTGTTGGGGTTGTTGTGCTCTTGCAAAAAACGCCATTTAGGGCCACAGAAAATATTTTGCAGTGTGAAATACACATCTGGAGGTGTGTGAAAAAACAACATTATTTTTGAATAGCATTCTCTGGCCTCTGCAGCTGTGCGATTCAGCGGTTATATACTGTTGGGGTTGTTGTGCTGTTCCAAAAAACGCCATTTAGGGCCACAGAAAATAAATTGCAGTGTGAAATACACATGTGGAGGTGTGTAAAATAAACAATTTCTATATATTGTACAGTGCTATACTAAAAAAAACAACATTTTTTTTGAATAGCATTCTCTGCACTTCTATAGCTGTGCGATTCAGTGGTTAAATACTGTGGTTGTGTTGTGCTCTTCCAAAAAACGCCATTTAGGGCCACAGAAAATATTTTGCAGTGTGAAATACACATCTGGAGGTGTGTGAAAAAACAACATTATTTTTAAAAAGCATTCTCTGGCCTCTGCAGCTGTGCGATTCAGCGGTTATATACTGTTGGGGTTGTTGTGCTCTTGCAAAAAACGCCATTTAGGGCCACAGAAAATATTTTGCAGTGTGAAATACACATCTGGAGGTGTGTGAAAAAACAACATTATTTTTGAATAGCATTCTCTGGCCTCTTCAGCTGTGCGATTCAGCGGTTATATACTGTTGGGGTTGTTGTGCTCTTGCAAAAAACGCCATTTAGGGCCACAGAAAATATTTTGCAGTGTGAAATACACATCTGGAGGTGTGTGAAAAAACAACATTATTTTTGAATAGCATTCTCTGGCCTCTGCAGCTGTGCGATTCAGCGGTTATATACTGTTGGGGTTGTTGTGCTCTTCCAAAAAACGCCATTTAGGGCCACAGAAAATAAATTGCAGTGTGAAATACACATGTGGAGGTGTGTAAAATAAACAATTTCTATATATTGTACAGTGCTATACTAAAAAAAACAACATTTTTTTTGAATAGCATTCTCTGCACTCCTATAGCTGTGCGATTCAGTGGTTAAATACTGTGGTTGTGTTGTGCTCTTCCAAAAAACGCCATTTAGGGCCACAGAAAATATTTTGCAGTGTGAAATACACATCTGGAGGTGTGTGAAAAAACAACATTATTTTTAAAAAGCATTCTCTGGCCTCTGCAGCTGTGCGATTCAGCGGTTATATACTGTTGGGGTTGTTGTGCTCTTGCAAAAAACGCCATTTAGGGCCACAGAAAATATTTTGCAGTGTGAAATACACATCTGGAGGTGTGTGAAAAAACAACATTATTTTTGAATAGCATTCTCTGGCCTCTGCAGCTGTGCGATTCAGCGGTTATATACTGTTGGGGTTGTTGTGCTCTTCCAAAAAACGCCATTTAGGGCCACAGAAAATAAATTGCAGTGTGAAATACACATGTGGAGGTGTGTAAAATAAACAATTTCTATATATTGTACAGTGCTATACTAAAAAAAACAACATTTTTTTTTAATAGCATTCTCTGCACTTCTATAGCTGTGCGATTCAGTGGTTAAATACTGTGGTTGTGTTGTGCTCTTCCAAAAAACGCCATTTAGGGCCACAGAAAATATTTTGCAGTGTGAAATACACATCTGGAGGTGTGTGAAAAAACAACATTATTTTTAAAAAGCATTCTCTGGCCTCTGCAGCTGTGCGATTCAGCGGTTATATACTGTTGGGGTTGTTGTGCTCTTGCAAAAAATGCCATTTAGGGCCACAGAAAATATTTTGCAGTGTGAAATACACATCTGGAGGTGTGTGAAAAAACAACATTATTTTTGAATAGCATTCTCTGGCCTCTGCAGCTGTGCGATTCAGCGGTTATATACTGTTGGGGTTGTTGTGCTCTTGCAAAAAATGCCATTTAGGGCCACAGAAAATATTTTGCAGTGTGAAATACACATCTGGAGGTGTGTGAAAAAACAACATTATTTTTGAATAGCATTCTCTGGCCTCTGCAGCTGTGCGATTCAGCGGTTATATACTGTTGGGGTTGTTGTGCTCTTCCAAAAAACGCCATTTAGGGCCACAGAAAATAAATTGCAGTGTGAAATACACATGTGGAGGTGTGTAAAATAAACAATTTCTATATATTGTACAGTGCTATACTAAAAAAAACAACATTTTTTTTGAATAGCATTCTCTGCACTTCTATAGCTGTGCGATTCAGTGGTTAAATACTGTGGTTGTGTTGTGCTCTTCCAAAAAACGCCATTTAGGGCCACAGAAAATATTTTGCAGTGTGAAATACACATCTGGAGGTGTGTGAAAAAACAACATTATTTTTAAAAAGCATTCTCTGGCCTCTGCAGCTGTGCGATTCAGCGGTTATATACTGTTGGGGTTGTTGTGCTCTTGCAAAAAACGCCATTTAGGGCCACAGAAAATATTTTGCAGTGTGAAATACACATCTGGAGGTGTGTGAAAAAACAACATTATTTTTGAATAGCATTCTCTGGCCTCTGCAGCTGTGCGATTCAGCGGTTATATACTGTTGGGGTTGTTGTGCTCTTGCAAAAAACGCCATTTAGGGCCACAGAAAATATTTTGCAGTGTGAAATACACATCTGGAGGTGTGTGAAAAAACAACATTATTTTTGAATAGCATTCTCTGGCCTCTGCAGCTGTGCGATTCAGCGGTTATATACTGTTGGGGTTGTTGTGCTCTTCCAAAAAACGCCATTTAGGGCCACAGAAAATAAATTGCAGTGTGAAATACACATGTGGAGGTGTGTAAAATAAACAATTTCTATATATTGTACAGTGCTATACTAAAAAAACAACATTTTTTTTGAATAGCATTCTCTGCACTTCTATAGCTGTGCGATTCAGTGGTTAAATACTGTGGTTGTGTTGTGCTCTTCCAAAAAACGCCATTTAGGGCCACAGAAAATATTTTGCAGTGTGAAATACACATCTGGAGGTGTGTGAAAAAACAACATTATTTTTAAAAAGCATTCTCTGGCCTCTGCAGCTGTGCGATTCAGCGGTTATATACTGTTGGGGTTGTTGTGCTCTTGCAAAAAACGCCATTTAGGGCCACAGAAAATATTTTGCAGTGTGAAATACACATCTGGAGGTGTGTGAAAAAACAACATTATTTTTGAATAGCATTCTCTGGCCTCTGCAGCTGTGCGATTCAGCGGTTATATACTGTTGGGGTTGTTGTGCTCTTCCAAAAAACGCCATTTAGGGCCACAGAAAATAAATTGCAGTGTGAAATACACATGTGGAGGTGTGTAAAATAAACAATTTCTATATATTGTACAGTGCTATACTAAAAAAAACAACATTTTTTTTGAATAGCATTCTCTGCACCTCTATAGCTGTGCGATTCAGTGGTTAAATACTGTGGTTGTGTTGTGCTCTTCCAAAAAACGCCATTTAGGGCCACAGAAAATATTTTGCAGTGTGAAATACACATCTGGAGGTGTGTGAAAAAACAACATTATTTTTAAAAAGCATTCTCTGGCCTCTGCAGCTGTGCGATTCAGCGGTTATATACTGTTGGGGTTGTTGTGCTCTTGCAAAAAACGCCATTTAGGGCCACAGAAAATATTTTGCAGTGTGAAATACACATCTGGAGGTGTGTGAAAAAACAACATTATTTTTGAATAGCATTCTCTGGCCTCTGCAGCTGTGCGATTCAGCGGTTATATACTGTTGGGGTTGTTGTGCTCTTCCAAAAAACGCCATTTAGGGCCACAGAAAATAAATTGCAGTGTGAAATACACATGTGGAGGTGTGTAAAATAAACAATTTCTATATATTGTACAGTGCTATACTAAAAAAACAACATTTTTTTTGAATAGCATTCTCTGCACTTCTATAGCTGTGCGATTCAGTGGTTAAATACTGTGGTTGTGTTGTGCTCTTCCAAAAAACGCCATTTAGGGCCACAGAAAATATTTTGCAGTGTGAAATACACATCTGGAGGTGTGTGAAAAAACAACATTATTTTTAAAAAGCATTCTCTGGCCTCTGCAGCTGTGCGATTCAGCGGTTATATACTGTTGGGGTTGTTGTGCTCTTGCAAAAAACGCCATTTAGGGCCACAGAAAATATTTTGCAGTGTGAAATACACATCTGGAGGTGTGTGAAAAAACAACATTATTTTTGAATAGCATTCTCTGGCCTCTGCAGCTGTGCGATTCAGCGGTTATATACTGTTGGGGTTGTTGTGCTCTTCCAAAAAACGCCATTTAGGGCCACAGAAAATAAATTGCAGTGTGAAATACACATGTGGAGGTGTGTAAAATAAACAATTTCTATATATTGTACAGTGCTATACTAAAAAAAACAACATTTTTTTTGAATAGCATTCTCTGCACCTCTATAGCTGTGCGATTCAGTGGTTAAATACTGTGGTTGTGTTGTGCTCTTCCAAAAAACGCCATTTAGGGCCACAGAAAATATTTTGCAGTGTGAAATACACATCTGGAGGTGTGTAAAAAAACAACATTATTTTTAAAAAGCATTCTCTGGCCTCTGCAGCTGTGCGATTCAGCGGTTATATACTGTTGGGGTTGTTGTGCTCTTGCAAAAAACGCCATTTAGGGCCACAGAAAATATTTTGCAGTGTGAAATACACATCTGGAGGTGTGTGAAAAAACAACATTATTTTTGAATAGCATTCTCTGGCCTCTGCAGCTGTGCGATTCAGCGGTTATATACTGTTGGGGTTGTTGTGCTCTTCCAAAAAACGCCATTTAGGGCCACAGAAAATAAATTGCAGTGTGAAATACACATGTGGAGGTGTGTAAAATAAACAATTTCTATATATTGTACAGTGCTATACTAAAAAAAACAACATTTTTTTTGAATAGCATTCTCTGCACTTCTATAGCTGTGCGATTCAGTGGTTAAATACTGTGGTTGTGTTGTGCTCTTCCAAAAAACGCCATTTAGGGCCACAGAAAATATTTTGCAGTGTGAAATACACATCTGGAGGTGTGTGAAAAAACAACATTATTTTTAAAAAGCATTCTCTGGCCTCTGCAGCTGTGCGATTCAGCGGTTATATACTGTTGGGGTTGTTGTGCTCTTGCAAAAAACACCATTTAGGGCCACAGAAAATATTTTGCAGTGTGAAATACACATCTGGAGGTGTGTGAAAAAACAACATTATTTTTGAATAGCATTCTCTGGCCTCTGCAGCTGTGCGATTCAGCGGTTATATACTGTTGGGGTTGTTGTGCTCTTCCAAAAAACGCCATTTAGGGCCACAGAAAATAAATTGCAGTGTGAAATACACATGTGGAGGTGTGTAAAATAAACAATTTCTATATATTGTACAGTGCTATACTAAAAAAAAAAACATTTTTTTTGAATAGCATTCTCTGCACTTCTATAGCTGTGCGATTCAGTGGTTAAATACTGTGGTTGTGTTGTGCTCTTCCAAAAAACGCCATTTAGGGCCACAGAAAATATTTTGCAGTGTGAAATACACATCTGGAGGTGTGTGAAAAAACAACATTATTTTTAAAAAGCATTCTCTGGCCTCTGCAGCTGTGCGATTCAGCGGTTATATACTGTTGGGGTTGTTGTGCTCTTGCAAAAAACGCCATTTAGGGCCACAGAAAATATTTTGCAGTGTGAAATACACATCTGGAGGTGTGTGAAAAAACAACATTATTTTTGAATAGCATTCTCTGGCCTCTGCAGCTGTGCGATTCAGCGGTTATATACTGTTGGGGTTGTTGTGCTCTTCCAAAAAACGCCATTTAGGGCCACAGAAAATAAATTGCAGTGTGAAATACACATGTGGAGGTGTGTAAAATAAACAATTTCTATATATTGTACAGTGCTATACTAAAAAAAAAAACATTTTTTTTTAATAGCATTCTCTGCACTTCTATAGCTGTGCGATTCAGTGGTTAAATACTGTGGTTGTGTTGTGCTCCTCCAAAAAACGCCATTTAGGGCCACAGAAAATATTTTGCAGTGTGAAATACACATCTGGAGGTGTGTGAAAAAACAACATTATTTTTAAAAAGCATTCTCTGGCCTCTGCAGCTGTGCGATTCAGCGGTTATATACTGTTGGGGTTGTTGTGCTCTTGCAAAAAACGCCATTTAGGGCCACAGAAAATATTTTGCAGTGTGAAATACACATCTGGAGGTGTGTGAAAAAACAACATTATTTTTGAATAGCATTCTCTGGCCTCTGCAGCTGTGCGATTCAGCGGTTATATACTGTTGGGGTTGTTGTGCTCTTCCAAAAAACGCCATTTAGGGCCACAGAAAATAAATTGCAGTGTGAAATACACATGTGGAGGTGTGTAAAATAAACAATTTCTATATATTGTACAGTGCTATACTAAAAAAACAACATTTTTTTGGAATAGCATTCTCTGCACTTCTATAGCTGTGCTATTCAGTGGTTAAATACTGTGGTTGTGTTGTGCTCTTCCAAAAAACGCCATTTAGGGCCACAGAAAATATTTTGCAGTGTGAAATACACATCTGGAGGTGTGTAAAATAAACAATTTCTATATATTCTTCTTGTACAGTGCTATACTAAAAAAAAAAACCTTTTTTTTAATAGCATTTTCTGTAGCTGTGCAATTCAGCGGTTACGTGCTGTGGGTGTGTTGTGGTCTGGCAAAAAACGCCATTTAGGGCCACAGAAAATATTTTGCAGTGTGAAATACACATCTGGAGGTGTGTAAAATAAACAATTTCTATATATTCTTCTTGTACAGTGCTATACTAAAAAAAACAACCTTTTTTTTTGAATAGCATTTTCTGTAGCTGTGCGATTCAGCGGTTACGTGCTGTGGGTGTGTTGTGGTCTGGCAAAAAACGCCATTTAGGGCCACAGAAAATAAATTGCAGTGTGAAATACACATGTGGAGGTGTGTAAAATAAACAATTTCTATATATTGTACAGTGCTATACTAAAAAAAAAAACATTTTTTTTGAATAGCATTCTCTGCACCTCTATAGCTGTGCGATTCAGTGGTTAAATACTGTGGGTGTGTTGTGCTCTTCCAAAAAACGCCATTTAGGGCCACAGAAAATATTTTGCAGTGTGAAATACACATCTGGAGGTGTGTGAAAAAACAACATTATTTTTAAAAAGCATTCTCTGGCCTCTGCAGCTGTGCGATTCAGCGGTTATATACTGTTGGGGTTGTTGTGCTCTTGCAAAAAATGCCATTTAGGGCCACAGAAAATATTTTGCAGTGTGAAATACACATCTGGAGGTGTGTGAAAAAACAACATTATTTTTGAATAGCATTCTCTGGCCTCTGCAGCTGTGCGATTCAGCGGTTATATACTGTTGGGGTTGTTGTGCTCTTGCAAAAAATGCCATTTAGGGCCACAGAAAATATTTTGCAGTGTGAAATACACATCTGGAGGTGTGTGAAAAAACAACATTATTTTTGAATAGCATTCTCTGGCCTCTGCAGCTGTGCGATTCAGCGGTTATATACTGTTGGGGTTGTTGTGCTCTTCCAAAAAACGCCATTTAGGGCCACAGAAAATAAATTGCAGTGTGAAATACACATGTGGAGGTGTGTAAAATAAACAATTTCTATATATTGTACAGTGCTATACTAAAAAAAACAACATTTTTTTTGAATAGCATTCTCTGCACTTCTATAGCTGTGCGATTCAGTGGTTAAATACTGTGGTTGTGTTGTGCTCTTCCAAAAAACGCCATTTAGGGCCACAGAAAATATTTTGCAGTGTGAAATACACATCTGGAGGTGTGTGAAAAAACAACATTATTTTTAAAAAGCATTCTCTGGCCTCTGCAGCTGTGTGATTCAGCGGTTATATACTGTTGGGGTTGTTGTGCTCTTGCAAAAAACGCCATTTAGGGCCACAGAAAATATTTTGCAGTGTGAAATACACATCTGGAGGTGTGTGAAAAAACAACATTATTTTTGAATAGCATTCTCTGGCCTCTGCAGCTGTGCGATTCAGCGGTTATATACTGTTGGGGTTGTTGTGCTCTTGCAAAAAATGCCATTTAGGGCCACAGAAAATATTTTGCAGTGTGAAATACACATCTGGAGGTGTGTGAAAAAACAACATTATTTTTGAATAGCATTCTCTGGCCTCTGCAGCTGTGCGATTCAGCGGTTATATACTGTTGGGGTTGTTGTGCTCTTGCAAAAAATGCCATTTAGGGCCACAGAAAATATTTTGCAGTGTGAAATACACATCTGGAGGTGTGTGAAAAAACAACATTATTTTTGAATAGCATTCTCTGGCCTCTGCAGCTGTGCGATTCAGCGGTTATATACTGTTGGGGTTGTTGTGCTCTTCCAAAAAACGCCATTTAGGGCCACAGAAAATAAATTGCAGTGTGAAATACACATGTGGAGGTGTGTAAAATAAACAATTTCTATATATTGTACAGTGCTATACTAAAAAAAACAACATTTTTTTTGAATAGCATTCTCTGCACTTCTATAGCTGTGCGATTCAGTGGTTAAATACTGTGGTTGTGTTGTGCTCTTCCAAAAAACGCCATTTAGGGCCACAGAAAATATTTTGCAGTGTGAAATACACATCTGGAGGTGTGTGAAAAAACAACATTATTTTTAAAAAGCATTCTCTGGCCTCTGCAGCTGTGTGATTCAGCGGTTATATACTGTTGGGGTTGTTGTGCTCTTGCAAAAAACGCCATTTAGGGCCACAGAAAATATTTTGCAGTGTGAAATACACATCTGGAGGTGTGTGAAAAAACAACATTATTTTTGAATAGCATTCTCTGGCCTCTGCAGCTGTGCGATTCAGCGGTTATATACTGTTGGGGTTGTTGTGCTCTTCCAAAAAACGCCATTTAGGGCCACAGAAAATAAATTGCAGTGTGAAATACACATGTGGAGGTGTGTAAAATAAACAATTTCTATATATTGTACAGTGCTATACTAAAAAAAACAACATTTTTTTTGAATAGCATTCTCTGCACGTCTATAGCTGTGCGATTCAGTGGTTAAATACTGTGGTTGTGTTGTGCTCTTCCAAAAAACGCCATTTAGGGCCACAGAAAATATTTTGCAGTGTGAAATACACATCTGGAGGTGTGTGAAAAAACAACATTATTTTTAAAAAGCATTCTCTGGCCTCTGCAGCTGTGCGATTCAGCGGTTATATACTGTTGGGGTTGTTGTGCTCTTGCAAAAAACGCCATTTAGGGCCACAGAAAATATTTTGCAGTGTGAAATACACATCTGGAGGTGTGTGAAAAAACAACATTATTTTTGAATAGCATTCTCTGGCCTCTGCAGCTGTGCGATTCAGCGGTTATATACTGTTGGGGTTGTTGTGCTCTTCCAAAAAACGCCATTTAGGGCCACAGAAAATAAATTGCAGTGTGAAATACACATGTGGAGGTGTGTAAAATAAACAATTTCTATATATTGTACAGTGCTATACTAAAAAAAACAACATTTTTTTTGAATAGCATTCTCTGCACTTCTATAGCTGTGCGATTCAGTGGTTAAATACTGTGGTTGTGTTGTGCTCTTCCAAAAAACGCCATTTAGGGCCACAGAAAATATTTTGCAGTGTGAAATACACATCTGGAGGTGTGTGAAAAAACAACATTATTTTTAAAAAGCATTCTCTGGCCTCTGCAGCTGTGCGATTCAGCGGTTATATACTGTTGGGGTTGTTGTGCTCTTGCAAAAAACGCCATTTAGGGCCACAGAAAATATTTTGCAGTGTGAAATACACATCTGGAGGTGTGTGAAAAAACAACATTATTTTTGAATAGCATTCTCTGGCCTCTGCAGCTGTGCGATTCAGCGGTTATATACTGTTGGGGTTGTTGTGCTCTTCCAAAAAACGCCATTTAGGGCCACAGAAAATAAATTGCAGTGTGAAATACACATGTGGAGGTGTGTAAAATAAACAATTTCTATATATTGTACAGTGCTATACTAAAAAAAACAACATTTTTTTTGAATAGCATTCTCTGCACTTCTATAGCTGTGCGATTCAGTGGTTAAATACTGTGGTTGTGTTGTGCTCTTCCAAAAAACGCCATTTAGGGCCACAGAAAATATTTTGCAGTGTGAAATACACATCTGGAGGTGTGTGAAAAAACAACATTATTTTTAAAAAGCATTCTCTGGCCTCTGCAGCTGTGCGATTCAGCGGTTATATACTGTTGGGGTTGTTGTGCTCTTGCAAAAAATGCCATTTAGGGCCACAGAAAATATTTTGCAGTGTGAAATACACATCTGGAGGTGTGTGAAAAAACAACATTATTTTTGAATAGCATTCTCTGGCCTCTGCAGCTGTGCGATTCAGCGGTTATATACTGTTGGGGTTGTTGTGCTCTTGCAAAAAATGCCATTTAGGGCCACAGAAAATATTTTGCAGTGTGAAATACACATCTGGAGGTGTGTGAAAAAACAACATTATTTTTGAATAGCATTCTCTGGCCTCTGCAGCTGTGCGATTCAGCGGTTATATACTGTTGGGGTTGTTGTGCTCTTCCAAAAAACGCCATTTAGGGCCACAGAAAATAAATTGCAGTGTGAAATACACATGTGGAGGTGTGTAAAATAAACAATTTCTATATATTGTACAGTGCTATACTAAAAAAACAACATTTTTTTTGAATAGCATTCTCTGCACTTCTATAGCTGTGCGATTCAGTGGTTAAATACTGTGGTTGTGTTGTGCTCTTCCAAAAAACGCCATTTAGGGCCACAGAAAATATTTTGCAGTGTGAAATACACATCTGGAGGTGTGTGAAAAAACAACATTATTTTTAAAAAGCATTCTCTGGCCTCTGCAGCTGTGCGATTCAGCGGTTATATACTGTTGGGGTTGTTGTGCTCTTGCAAAAAACGCCATTTAGGGCCACAGAAAATATTTTGCAGTGTGAAATACACATCTGGAGGTGTGTGAAAAAACAACATTATTTTTGAATAGCATTCTCTGGCCTCTGCAGCTGTGCGATTCAGCGGTTATATACTGTTGGGGTTGTTGTGCTCTTCCAAAAAACGCCATTTAGGGCCACAGAAAATAAATTGCAGTGTGAAATACACATGTGGAGGTGTGTAAAATAAACAATTTCTATATATTGTACAGTGTTATACTAAAAAAAACAACATTTTTTTTGAATAGCATTCTCTGCACCTCTATAGCTGTGCGATTCAGTGGTTAAATACTGTGGTTGTGTTGTGCTCTTCCAAAAAACGCCATTTAGGGCCACAGAAAATATTTTGCAGTGTGAAATACACATCTGGAGGTGTGTGAAAAAACAACATTATTTTTAAAAAGCATTCTCTGGCCTCTGCAGCTGTGCGATTCAGCGGTTATATACTGTTGGGGTTGTTGTGCTCTTGCAAAAACGCCATTTAGGGCCACAGAAAATATTTTGCAGTGTGAAATACACATCTGGAGGTGTGTGAAAAAACAACATTATTTTTGAATAGCATTCTCTGGCATCTGCAGCTGTGCGATTCAGCGGTTATATACTGTTGGGGTTGTTGTGCTCTTCCAAAAAACGCCATTTAGGGCCACAGAAAATAAATTGCAGTGTGAAATACACATGTGGAGGTGTGTAAAATAAACAATTTCTATATATTGTACAGTGCTATACTAAAAAAAACAACATTTTTTTTGAATAGCATTCTCTGCACTTCTATAGCTGTGCGATTCAGTGGTTAAATACTGTGGTTGTGTTGTGCTCTTCCAAAAAACGCCATTTAGGGCCACAGAAAATATTTTGCAGTGTGAAATACACATCTGGAGGTGTGTGAAAAAACAACATTATTTTTAAAAAGCATTCTCTGGCCTCTGCAGCTGTGCGATTCAGCGGTTATATACTGTTGGGGTTGTTGTGCTCTTGCAAAAAACGCCATTTAGGGCCACAGAAAATATTTTGCAGTGTGAAATACACATCTGGAGGTGTGTGAAAAAACAACATTATTTTTGAATAGCATTCTCTGGCCTCTGCAGCTGTGCGATTCAGCGGTTATATACTGTTGGGGTTGTTGTGCTCTTCCAAAAAACGCCATTTAGGGCCACAGAAAATAAATTGCAGTGTGAAATACACATGTGGAGGTGTGTAAAATAAACAATTTCTATATATTGTACAGTGCTATACTAAAAAAAAAAACATTTTTTTTGAATAGCATTCTCTGCACCTCTATAGCTGTGCGATTCAGTGGTTAAATACTGTGGTTGTGTTGTGCTCTTCCAAAAAATGCCATTTAGGGCCACAGAAAATATTTTGCAGTGTGAAATACACATCTGGAGGTGTGTGAAAAAACAACATTATTTTTAAAAAGCATTCTCTGGCCTCTGCAGCTGTGCGATTCAGCGGTTATATACTGTTGGGGTTGTTGTGCTCTTGCAAAAAACGCCATTTAGGGCCACAGAAAATATTTTGCAGTGTGAAATACACATCTGGAGGTGTGTGAAAAAACAACATTATTTTTGAATAGCATTCTCTGGCCTCTGCAGCTGTGCGATTCAGCGGTTATATACTGTTGGGGTTGTTGTGCTCTTCCAAAAAACGCCATTTAGGGCCACAGAAAATAAATTGCAGTGTGAAATACACATGTGGAGGTGTGTAAAATAAACAATTTCTATATATTGTACAGTGCTATACTAAAAAAAAAAACATTTTTTTTGAATAGCATTCTCTGCACCTCTATAGCTGTGCGATTCAGTGGTTAAATACTGTGGTTGTGTTGTGCTCTTCCAAAAAATGCCATTTAGGGCCACAGAAAATATTTTGCAGTGTGAAATACACATCTGGAGGTGTGTGAAAAAACAACATTATTTTTAAAAAGCATTCTCTGGCCTCTGCAGCTGTGCGATTCAGCGGTTATATACTGTTGGGGTTGTTGTGCTCTTGCAAAAAACGCCATTTAGGGCCACAGAAAATATTTTGCAGTGTGAAATACACATCTGGAGGTGTGTGAAAAAACAACATTATTTTTGAATAGCATTCTCTGGCCTCTGCAGCTGTGCGATTCAGCGATTATATACTGTTGGGGTTGTTGTGCTCTTGCAAAAAACGCCATTTAGGGCCACAGAAAATATTTTGCAGTGTGAAATACACATCTGGAGGTGTGTGAAAAAACAACATTATTTTTGAATAGCATTCTCTGGCCTCTGCAGCTGTGCGATTCAGCGGTTATATACTGTTGGGGTTGTTGTGCTCTTCCAAAAAACGCCATTTAGGGCCACAGAAAATAAATTGCAGTGTGAAATACACATGTGGAGGTGTGTAAAATAAACAATTTCTATATATTGTACAGTGCTATACTAAAAAAAACAACATTTTTTTTTAATAGCATTCTCTGCACTTCTATAGCTGTGCGATTCAGTGGTTAAATACTGTGGTTGTGTTGTGCTCTTCCAAAAAACGCCATTTAGGGCCACAGAAAATATTTTGCAGTGTGAAATACACATCTGGAGGTGTGTGAAAAAACAACATTATTTTTAAAAAGCATTCTCTGGCCTCTGCAGCTGTGCGATTCAGCGGTTATATACTGTTGGGGTTGTTGTGCTCTTGCAAAAAACGCCATTTAGGGCCACAGAAAATATTTTGCAGTGTGAAATACACATCTGGAGGTGTGTGAAAAAACAACATTATTTTTGAATAGCATTCTCTGGCCTCTGCAGCTGTGCGATTCAGCGGTTATATACTGTTGGGGTTGTTGTGCTCTTCCAAAAAACGCCATTTAGGGCCACAGAAAATAAATTGCAGTGTGAAATACACATGTGGAGGTGTGTAAAATAAACAATTTCTATATATTGTACAGTGCTATACTAAAAAAAACAACATTTTTTTTGAATAGCATTCTCTGCACTTCTATAGCTGTGCGATTCAGTGGTTAAATACTGTGGTTGTGTTGTGCTCTTCCAAAAAACGCCATTTAGGGCCACAGAAAATATTTTGCAGTGTGAAATACACATCTGGAGGTGTGTGAAAAAACAACATTATTTTTAAAAAGCATTCTCTGGCCTCTGCAGCTGTGCGATTCAGCGGTTATATACTGTTGGGGTTGTTGTGCTCTTGCAAAAAATGCCATTTAGGGCCACAGAAAATATTTTGCAGTGTGAAATACACATCTGGAGGTGTGTGAAAAAACAACATTATTTTTGAATAGCATTCTCTGGCCTCTGCAGCTGTGCGATTCAGCGGTTATATACTGTTGGGGTTGTTGTGCTCTTGCAAAAAATGCCATTTAGGGCCACAGAAAATATTTTGCAGTGTGAAATACACATCTGGAGGTGTGTGAAAAAACAACATTATTTTTGAATAGCATTCTCTGGCCTCTGCAGCTGTGCGATTCAGCGGTTATATACTGTTGGGGTTGTTGTGCTCTTCCAAAAAACGCCATTTAGGGCCACAGAAAATAAATTGCAGTGTGAAATACACATGTGGAGGTGTGTAAAATAAACAATTTCTATATATTGTACAGTGCTATACTAAAAAAAACAACATTTTTTTGAATAGCATTCTCTGCACTTCTATAGCTGTGCGATTCAGTGGTTAAATACTGTGGTTGTGTTGTGCTCTTCCAAAAAACGCCATTTAGGGCCACAGAAAATATTTTGCAGTGTGAAATACACATCTGGAGGTGTGTGAAAAAACAACATTATTTTTAAAAAGCATTCTCTGGCCTCTGCAGCTGTGCGATTCAGCGGTTATATACTGTTGGGGTTGTTGTGCTCTTGCAAAAAACGCCATTTAGGGCCACAGAAAATATTTTGCAGTGTGAAATACACATCTGGAGGTGTGTGAAAAAACAACATTATTTTTGAATAGCATTCTCTGGCCTCTGCAGCTGTGCGATTCAGCGGTTATATACTGTTGGGGTTGTTGTGCTCTTGCAAAAAACGCCATTTAGGGCCACAGAAAATATTTTGCAGTGTGAAATACACATCTGGAGGTGTGTGAAAAAACAACATTATTTTTGAATAGCATTCTCTGGCCTCTGCAGCTGTGCGATTCAGCGGTTATATACTGTTGGGGTTGTTGTGCTCTTCCAAAAAACGCCATTTAGGGCCACAGAAAATAAATTGCAGTGTGAAATACACATGTGGAGGTGTGTAAAATAAACAATTTCTATATATTGTACAGTGCTATACTAAAAAAACAACATTTTTTTTGAATAGCATTCTCTGCACTTCTATAGCTGTGCGATTCAGTGGTTAAATACTGTGGTTGTGTTGTGCTCTTCCAAAAAACGCCATTTAGGGCCACAGAAAATATTTTGCAGTGTGAAATACACATCTGGAGGTGTGTGAAAAAACAACATTATTTTTAAAAAGCATTCTCTGGCCTCTGCAGCTGTGCGATTCAGCGGTTATATACTGTTGGGGTTGTTGTGCTCTTGCAAAAAACGCCATTTAGGGCCACAGAAAATATTTTGCAGTGTGAAATACACATCTGGAGGTGTGTGAAAAAACAACATTATTTTTGAATAGCATTCTCTGGCCTCTGCAGCTGTGCGATTCAGCGGTTATATACTGTTGGGGTTGTTGTGCTCTTCCAAAAAACGCCATTTAGGGCCACAGAAAATAAATTGCAGTGTGAAATACACATGTGGAGGTGTGTAAAATAAACAATTTCTATATATTGTACAGTGTTATACTAAAAAAAACAACATTTTTTTTGAATAGCATTCTCTGCACCTCTATAGCTGTGCGATTCAGTGGTTAAATACTGTGGTTGTGTTGTGCTCTTCCAAAAAACGCCATTTAGGGCCACAGAAAATATTTTGCAGTGTGAAATACACATCTGGAGGTGTGTGAAAAAACAACATTATTTTTAAAAAGCATTCTCTGGCCTCTGCAGCTGTGCGATTCAGCGGTTATATACTGTTGGGGTTGTTGTGCTCTTGCAAAAACGCCATTTAGGGCCACAGAAAATATTTTGCAGTGTGAAATACACATCTGGAGGTGTGTGAAAAAACAACATTATTTTTGAATAGCATTCTCTGGCATCTGCAGCTGTGCGATTCAGCGGTTATATACTGTTGGGGTTGTTGTGCTCTTCCAAAAAACGCCATTTAGGGCCACAGAAAATAAATTGCAGTGTGAAATACACATGTGGAGGTGTGTAAAATAAACAATTTCTATATATTGTACAGTGCTATACTAAAAAAAACAACATTTTTTTTGAATAGCATTCTCTGCACTTCTATAGCTGTGCGATTCAGTGGTTAAATACTGTGGTTGTGTTGTGCTCTTCCAAAAAACGCCATTTAGGGCCACAGAAAATATTTTGCAGTGTGAAATACACATCTGGAGGTGTGTGAAAAAACAACATTATTTTTAAAAAGCATTCTCTGGCCTCTGCAGCTGTGCGATTCAGCGGTTATATACTGTTGGGGTTGTTGTGCTCTTGCAAAAAACGCCATTTAGGGCCACAGAAAATATTTTGCAGTGTGAAATACACATCTGGAGGTGTGTGAAAAAACAACATTATTTTTGAATAGCATTCTCTGGCCTCTGCAGCTGTGCGATTCAGCGGTTATATACTGTTGGGGTTGTTGTGCTCTTCCAAAAAACGCCATTTAGGGCCACAGAAAATAAATTGCAGTGTGAAATACACATGTGGAGGTGTGTAAAATAAACAATTTCTATATATTGTACAGTGCTATACTAAAAAAAAAAACATTTTTTTTGAATAGCATTCTCTGCACCTCTATAGCTGTGCGATTCAGTGGTTAAATACTGTGGTTGTGTTGTGCTCTTCCAAAAAATGCCATTTAGGGCCACAGAAAATATTTTGCAGTGTGAAATACACATCTGGAGGTGTGTGAAAAAACAACATTATTTTTAAAAAGCATTCTCTGGCCTCTGCAGCTGTGCGATTCAGCGGTTATATACTGTTGGGGTTGTTGTGCTCTTGCAAAAAACGCCATTTAGGGCCACAGAAAATATTTTGCAGTGTGAAATACACATCTGGAGGTGTGTGAAAAAACAACATTATTTTTGAATAGCATTCTCTGGCCTCTGCAGCTGTGCGATTCAGCGGTTATATACTGTTGGGGTTGTTGTGCTCTTCCAAAAAACGCCATTTAGGGCCACAGAAAATAAATTGCAGTGTGAAATACACATGTGGAGGTGTGTAAAATAAACAATTTCTATATATTGTACAGTGCTATACTAAAAAAACAACATTTTTTTTGAATAGCATTCTCTGCACTTCTATAGCTGTGCGATTCAGTGGTTAAATACTGTGGTTGTGTTGTGCTCTTCCAAAAAACGCCATTTAGGGCCACAGAAAATATTTTGCAGTGTGAAATACACATCTGGAGGTGTGTGAAAAAACAACATTATTTTTAAAAAGCATTCTCTGGCCTCTGCAGCTGTGCGATTCAGCGGTTATATACTGTTGGGGTTGTTGTGCTCTTGCAAAAAACGCCATTTAGGGCCACAGAAAATATTTTGCAGTGTGAAATACACATCTGGAGGTGTGTGAAAAAACAACATTATTTTTGAATAGCATTCTCTGGCCTCTGCAGCTGTGCGATTCAGCGGTTATATACTGTTGGGGTTGTTGTGCTCTTGCAAAAAACGCCATTTAGGGCCACAGAAAATATTTTGCAGTGTGAAATACACATCTGGAGGTGTGTGAAAAAACAACATTATTTTTGAATAGCATTCTCTGGCCTCTGCAGCTGTGCGATTCAGCGGTTATATACTGTTGGGGTTGTTGTGCTCTTCCAAAAAACGCCATTTAGGGCCACAGAAAATAAATTGCAGTGTGAAATACACATGTGGAGGTGTGTAAAATAAACAATTTCTATATATTGTACAGTGCTATACTAAAAAAACAACATTTTTTTTGAATAGCATTCTCTGCACTTCTATAGCTGTGCGATTCAGTGGTTAAATACTGTGGTTGTGTTGTGCTCTTCCAAAAAACGCCATTTAGGGCCACAGAAAATATTTTGCAGTGTGAAATACACATCTGGAGGTGTGTGAAAAAACAACATTATTTTTAAAAAGCATTCTCTGGCCTCTGCAGCTGTGCGATTCAGCGGTTATATACTGTTGGGGTTGTTGTGCTCTTGCAAAAAACGCCATTTAGGGCCACAGAAAATATTTTGCAGTGTGAAATACACATCTGGAGGTGTGTGAAAAAACAACATTATTTTTGAATAGCATTCTCTGGCCTCTGCAGCTGTGCGATTCAGCGGTTATATACTGTTGGGGTTGTTGTGCTCTTCCAAAAAACGCCATTTAGGGCCACAGAAAATAAATTGCAGTGTGAAATACACATGTGGAGGTGTGTAAAATAAACAATTTCTATATATTGTACAGTGCTATACTAAAAAAAACAACATTTTTTTTGAATAGCATTCTCTGCACTTCTATAGCTGTGCGATTCAGTGGTTAAATACTGTGGTTGTGTTGTGCTCTTCCAAAAAACGCCATTTAGGGCCACAGAAAATATTTTGCAGTGTGAAATACACATCTGGAGGTGTGTGAAAAAACAACATTATTTTTAAAAAGCATTCTCTGGCCTCTGCAGCTGTGCGATTCAGCGGTTATATACTGTTGGGGTTGTTGTGCTCTTGCAAAAAATGCCATTTAGGGCCACAGAAAATATTTTGCAGTGTGAAATACACATCTGGAGGTGTGTGAAAAAACAACATTATTTTTGAATAGCATTCTCTGGCCTCTGCAGCTGTGCGATTCAGCGGTTATATACTGTTGGGGTTGTTGTGCTCTTGCAAAAAATGCCATTTAGGGCCACAGAAAATATTTTGCAGTGTGAAATACACATCTGGAGGTGTGTGAAAAAACAACATTATTTTTGAATAGCATTCTCTGGCCTCTGCAGCTGTGCGATTCAGCGGTTATATACTGTTGGGGTTGTTGTGCTCTTCCAAAAAACGCCATTTAGGGCCACAGAAAATAAATTGCAGTGTGAAATACACATGTGGAGGTGTGTAAAATAAACAATTTCTATATATTGTACAGTGCTATACTAAAAAAAAAAACATTTTTTTTGAATAGCATTCTCTGCACTTCTATAGCTGTGCGATTCAGTGGTTAAATACTGTGGTTGTGTTGTGCTCTTCCAAAAAACGCCATTTAGGGCCACAGAAAATATTTTGCAGTGTGAAATACACATCTGGAGGTGTGTGAAAAAACAACATTATTTTTAAAAAGCATTCTCTGGCCTCTGCAGCTGTGCGATTCAGCGGTTATATACTGTTGGGGTTGTTGTGCTCTTGCAAAAAACGCCATTTAGGGCCACAGAAAATATTTTGCAGTGTGAAATACACATCTGGAGGTGTGTGAAAAAACAACATTATTTTTGAATAGCATTCTCTGGCCTCTGCAGCTGTGCGATTCAGCGGTTATATACTGTTGGGGTTGTTGTGCTCTTCCAAAAAACTCCATTTAGGGCCACAGAAAATAAATTGCAGTGTGAAATACACATGTGGAGGTGTGTAAAATAAACAATTTCTATATATTGTACAGTGCTATACTAAAAAAAACAACATTTTTTTTGAATAGCATTCTCTGCACTTCTATAGCTGTGCGATTCAGTGGTTAAATACTGTGGTTGTGTTGTGCTCTTCCAAAAAACGCCATTTAGGGCCACAGAAAATATTTTGCAGTGTGAAATACACATCTGGAGGTGTGTGAAAAAACAACATTATTTTTAAAAAGCATTCTCTGGCCTCTGCAGCTGTGCGATTCAGCGGTTATATACTGTTGGGGTTGTTGTGCTCTTGCAAAAAACGCCATTTAGGGCCACAGAAAATATTTTGCAGTGTGAAATACACATCTGGAGGTGTGTGAAAAAACAACATTATTTTTGAATAGCATTCTCTGGCCTCTTCAGCTGTGCGATTCAGCGGTTATATACTGTTGGGGTTGTTGTGCTCTTGCAAAAAACGCCATTTAGGGCCACAGAAAATATTTTGCAGTGTGAAATACACATCTGGAGGTGTGTGAAAAAACAACATTATTTTTGAATAGCATTCTCTGGCCTCTGCAGCTGTGCGATTCAGCGGTTATATACTGTTGGGGTTGTTGTGCTCTTCCAAAAAATGCCATTTAGGGCCACAGAAAATAAATTGCAGTGTGAAATACACATGTGGAGGTGTGTAAAATAAACAATTTCTATATATTGTACAGTGCTATACTAAAAAAAACAACATTTTTTTTGAATAGCATTCTCTGCACTTCTATAGCTGTGCGATTCAGTGGTTAAATACTGTGGTTGTGTTGTGCTCTTCCAAAAAACGCCATTTAGGGCCACAGAAAATATTTTGCAGTGTGAAATACACATCTGGAGGTGTGTGAAAAAACAACATTATTTTTAAAAAGCATTCTCTGGCCTCTGCAGCTGTGCGATTCAGCGGTTATATACTGTTGGGGTTGTTGTGCTCTTGCAAAAAACGCCATTTAGGGCCACAGAAAATATTTTGCAGTGTGAAATACACATCTGGAGGTGTGTGAAAAAACAACATTATTTTTGAATAGCATTCTCTGGCCTCTGCAGCTGTGCGATTCAGCGGTTATATACTGTTGGGGTTGTTGTGCTCTTGCAAAAAATGCCATTTAGGGCCACAGAAAATATTTTGCAGTGTGAAATACACATCTGGAGGTGTGTGAAAAAACAACATTATTTTTGAATAGCATTCTCTGGCCTCTGCAGCTGTGCGATTCAGCGGTTATATACTGTTGGGGTTGTTGTGCTCTTCCAAAAAACGCCATTTAGGGCCACAGAAAATAAATTGCAGTGTGAAATACACATGTGGAGGTGTGTAAAATAAACAATTTCTATATATTGTACAGTGCTATACTAAAAAAAAACAACATTTTTTTTGAATAGCATTCTCTGCACTTCTATAGCTGTGCGATTCAGTGGTTAAATACTGTGGTTGTGTTGTGCTCTTCCAAAAAACGCCATTTAGGGCCACAGAAAATATTTTGCAGTGTGAAATACACATCTGGAGGTGTGTGAAAAAACAACATTATTTTTAAAAAGCATTCTCTGGCCTCTGCAGCTGTGCGATTCAGCGGTTATATACTGTTGGGGTTGTTGTGCTCTTGCAAAAAACGCCATTTAGGGCCACAGAAAATATTTTGCAGTGTGAAATACACATCTGGAGGTGTGTGAAAAAACAACATTATTTTTGAATAGCATTCTCTGGCCTCTGCAGCTGTGCGATTCAGCGGTTATATACTGTTGGGGTTGTTGTGCTCTTGCAAAAAACGCCATTTAGGGCCACAGAAAATATTTTGCAGTGTGAAATACACATCTGGAGGTGTGTGAAAAAACAACATTATTTTTGAATAGCATTCTCTGGCCTCTGCAGCTGTGCGATTCAGCGGTTATATACTGTTGGGGTTGTTGTGCTCTTCCAAAAAAACGCCATTTAGGGCCACAGAAAATAAATTGCAGTGTGAAATACACATGTGGAGGTGTGTAAAATAAACAATTTCTATATATTGTACAGTGCTATACTAAAAAAAACAACATTTTTTTTGAATAGCATTCTCTGCACTTCTATAGCTGTGCGATTCAGTGGTTAAATACTGTGGTTGTGTTGTGCTCTTCCAAAAAACGCCATTTAGGGCCACAGAAAATATTTTGCAGTGTGAAATACACATCTGGAGGTGTGTGAAAAAAACAACATTATTTTTAAAAAGCATTCTCTGGCCTCTGCAGCTGTGCGATTCAGCGGTTATATACTGTTGGGGTTGTTGTGCTCTTGCAAAAAACGCCATTTAGGGCCACAGAAAATATTTTGCAGTGTGAAATACACATCTGAGGTGTGTGAAAAAACAACATTATTTTTTGAATAGCATTCTCTGGCCTCTGCAGCTGTGCGATTCAGCGGTTATATACTGTTGGGGTTGTTGTGCTCTTCCAAAAAACCGCCATTTAGGGCCACAGAAAATAAATTGCAGTGTGAAATACACATGTGGAGGTGTGTAAAATAAACAATTTCTATATATTGTACAGTGCTATACTAAAAAAAACAACCTTTTTTTTGAATAGCATTCTCTGCACCTCTATAGCTGTGCGATTCAGTGGTAAATACTGTGGTTGTGTTGTGCTCTTCCAAAAACGCCATTTAGGGCCACAGAAAATATTTTGCAGTGTGAAATACACATCTGGAGGTGTGTGAAAAAACAACATTATTTTTAAAAAGCATTCTCTGGCCTCTGCAGCTGTGCGATTCAGCGGTTATATACTGTTGGGGTTGTTGTGCTCTTGCAAAAAAACGCCATTTAGGGCCACAGAAAATATTTTGCAGTGTGAAATACACATCTGGAGGTGTGTGAAAAAAACAACATTATTTTTGAATAGCATTCTCTGGCCTCTGCAGCTGTGCGATTCAGCGTTATATACTGTTGGGGTTGTTGTGCTCTTTCCAAAAAACGCCATTTAGGGCCACAGAAAATAAATTGCAGTGTGAAATACACATGTGGAGGTGTGTAAAAATAAACAATTTCTATATATTGTACAGTGCTATACTAAAAAAAAAAACAACATTTTTTTTGAATAGCATTCTCTGCACTTCTATAGCTGTGCGATTCAGTGGTTAAATACTGTGGTTGTGTTGTTGCTCTTCCAAAAAAACGCCATTTAGGGCCACAGAAAATATTTTGCAGTGTGAAATACACATCTGGAGGTGTGTGAAAAAACAACATTATTTTTTAAAAAGCATTCTCTGGCCTCTGCAGCTGTGCGATTCAGCGGTTTATATACTGTTGGGGTTGTTGTGCTCTTGCAAAAAATGCCATTTAGGGCCACAGAAAATATTTTGCAGTGTGACATACACATCTGGAGGTGTGTGAAAAAACAACATTATTTTTGAATAGCATTCTCTGGCCTCTGCAGCTGTGCGATTCAGCGGTTATATACTGTTGGGGTTGTTGTGCTCTTGCAAAAAAATGCCATTTAGGGCCACAGAAAATATTTTGCAGTGTGAAATACACATCTGGAGGTGTGTGAAAAAACAACATTATTTTTGAATAGCATTCTCTGGCCTCTGCAGCTGTGCGATTCAGCGGTTATATACTGTTGGGGGTTGTTGTGCTCTTCCAATAAACGCCATTTAGGGCCACAGAAAATAAATTGCAGTGTGAAATACACATGTGGAGGTGTGTAAAATAAACAATTTCTATATATTGTACAGTGCTATACTAAAAAAAAAACACATTTTTTTTGAATAGCATTCTCTGCACTTCTATAGCTGTGCGATTCAGTGGTTAAATACTGTGGTTGTGTTGTGCTCTTCCAAAAAACGCCATTTAGGGCCACAGAAAATATTTTGCAGTGTGAAATTACACATCTGGAGGTGTGTGAAAAAACAACATTATTTTTAAAAAGCATTCTCTGGCCTCTGCAGCTGTGCGATTCAGCGGTTATATACTGTTGGGGTTGTTGTGCTCTTGCAAAAAACGCCATTTAGGGCCACAGAAAATATTTTGCAGTGTGAAATACACATCTGGAGGTGTGTGAAAAAACAACATTATTTTTGAATAGCATTCTCTGGCCTCTGCAGCTGTGCGATTCAGCGGTTATATACTGTTGGGGTTGTTGTGCTCTTCCAAAAAACTCCATTTAGGGCCACAGAAAATAAATTGCAGTGTGAAATACACATGTGGAGGTGTGTAAAATAAACAATTTCTATATATTGTACAGTGCTATACTAAAAAAAAACAACATTTTTTTTGAATAGGCATTCTCTGCACTTCTATAGCTGTGCGATTCAGTGGTTAAATACTGTGGTTGTGTTGTGCTCTTCCAAAAAACGCCATTTAGGGCCACAGAAAATATTTTGCAGTGTGAAATACACATCTGGAGGTGTGTGAAAAAACCAACATTATTTTTAAAAAAGCATTCTCTGGCCTCTGCAGCTGTGCGATTCAGCGGTTATATACTGTTGGGGTTGTTGTGCTCTTGCAAAAAACGCCATTTAGGGCCACAGAAAATATTTTGCAGTGGTGAAATACACATCTGGAGGTGTGTGAAAAAAACAACATTATTTTTGAATAGCATTCTCTGGCCCTCTTCAGCTGTGCGATTCAGCGGTTATATACTGTTGGGGTTGTTGTGCTCTTGCAAAAAACGCCATTTAGGGGCCACAGAAAATATTTTGCAGTGTGAAATACACATCTGGAGGTGTGTGAAAAAACAACATTATTTTTGAATAGCATTCTCTGGGCCTCTGCAGCTGTGCGATTCAGCGGTTATATACTGTTGGGGGTTGTGGTGCTCTTCCAAAAAATGCCATTTAGGGCCACAGAAAATAAATTGCAGTGTGAAATACACATGTGGAGGTGTGTAAAATAAACAATTTCTATATATTGTACAGTGCTATACTAAAAAAAACAACATTTTTTTTGAATAGCATTCTCTGCACTTCTATAGCTGTGCGATTCAGTGGTTAAATACTGTGGTTGTGTTGTGCTCTTCCAAAAAACGCCATTTAGGGCCACAGAAAATATTTTGCAGTGTGAAATACACATCTGGAGGTGTGTGAAAAAACAACATTATTTTTAAAAAGCATTCTCTGGCCTCTGCAGCTGTGCGATTCAGCGGTTATATACTGTTGGGGTTGTTGTGCTCTTGCAAAAAACGCCATTTAGAGGGGCCACAGAAAATATTTTGCAGTGTGAAATACACATCTGGAGGTGTGTGAAAAAACAACATTATTTTTGAATAGCATTCTCTGGCCTCTGCAGCTGTGCGATTCAGCGGTTATATACTGTTGGGTTGTTGTGCTCTTGCAAAAAATGCCATTTAGGGCCACAGAAAATATTTTGCAGTGTGAAATACACATCTGGAGGTGTGTGAAAAAACAACATTATTTTTGAATAGCATTCTCTGGCCTCTGCAGCTGTGCGATTCAGCGGTTATATACTGTTGGGGTTGTTGTGCTCTTCCAAAAAACGCCATTTAGGGCCACAGAAAATAAATTGCAGTGTGAAATACACATGTGGAGGTGTGTAAAATAAACAATTTCTATATATTGTACAGTGCTATACTAAAAAAAACAACATTTTTTTTGAATAGCATTCTCTGCACTTCTATAGCTGTGCGATTCAGTGGGTTAAATACTGTGGTTGTGTTGTGCTCTTCCAAAAAACGCCATTTAGGGGCCACAGAAAATATTTTGCAGTGTGAAATACACATCTGGAGGTGTGTGAAAAAACAACATTATTTTTAAAAAGCATTCTCTGGCCTCTGCAGCTGTGCGATTCAGCGGTTATATACTGTTGGGGTTGTTGTGCTCTTGCAAAAAACCCATTTAGGGCCACAGAAAATATTTTGGCAGTGTGAAATACACATCTGGAGGTGTGTGAAAAAAACAACATTATTTTTGAATAGCATTCTCTGGCCTCTGCAGCTGTGCGATTCAGCGGTTATATACTGTTGGGGTTGTTGTGCTCTTGCAAAAAACGCCATTTAGGGCCACAGAAAATATTTTTGCAGTGTGAAATACACATCTGGAGGTGTGTGAAAAAAACAACATTATTTTGAATAGCATTCTCTCGGCCTCTGCAGCTGTGCGATTCAGCGGTTATATACTGTTGGGGTTGTTGTGCTCTTCCAAAAAACGCCATTTAGGGCCACAGAAAATAAATTGCAGTGTGAAATACACATGTGGAGGTGTGTAAAATACACAATTTCTATATATTGTACAGTGCTATACTAAAAAAACAACATTTTTTTGAATAGCATTCTCTGCACTTCTATAGCTGTGCGATTCAGTGTTAAATACTGTGGTTGTGTTGTGCTCTTCCCAAAAAACGCCATTTAGGGCCACAGAAAATATTTTGCAGTGTGAAATACACATCTGGAGGTGTGTGAAAAAACAACATTATTTTTAAAAAGCATTCTCTGGCCTCTGCAGCTGTGCGATTCAGCGGTTATATACTGTTGGGGTTGTTGTGCTCTTGCAAAAAACGCCATTTAGGGCCACAGAAAATATTTTGCAGTGTGAAATACACATCTGGAGGTGTGTGAAAAAACAACATTATTTTTGAATAGCATTCTCTGGCCTCTGCAGCTGTGCGATTCAGCGGTTATATACTGTTGGGTTGTTGTGCTCTTCCAAAAAACGCCATTTAGGGCCACAGAAAATAAATTGCAGTGTGAAATACACATGTGGAGGTGTGTAAAATAAACAATTTCTATATATTGTACAGTGCTATACTAAAAAAAACAACATTTTTTTTGAATAGCATTCTCTGCACCTCTATAGCTGTGCGATTCAGTGGTTAAATACTGTGGTTGTGTTGTGCTCTTCCAAAAAAAAACGCCATTTAGGGCCACAGAAAATATTTTGCAGTGTGAAATACACATCTGGAGGTGTGTGAAAAAACAACATTATTTTTAAAAAAGCATTCTCTGGCCTCTGCAGCTGTGCGATTCAGCGGTTATATACTGTTGGGGTTGTTGTGCTCTGCAAAAAATACGCCATTTAGGGCCACAGAAAATATTTTGCAGTGTGAAATACACATCTGGAGGTGTGTGAAAAAACAACATTATTTTTGAATAGCATTCTCTGGCCTCTGCAGCTGTGCGATTCAGCGGTTATATACTGTTGGGGTTGTTGTGCTCTTCCAAAAAACGCCATTTAGGGCCACAGAAAATAAATTGCAGTGTGAAATACACATGTGGAGGTGTGTAAAATAAACAATTTCTATATATTGTACAGTGCTATACTAAAAAAAACAACATTTTTTTTGAATAGCATTCTCTGCAGTTCTATAGCTGTGCGATTCAGTGGTTAAATACTGTGGTTGTGTTGTGCTCTTCCAAAAAACGCCATTTAGGGCCACAGAAAATATTTTGCAGTGTGAAATACACATCTGGAGGTGTGTGAAAAAACAACATTATTTTTAAAAAAGCATTCTCTGGCCTCTGCAGCTGTGCGATTCAGCGGTTATATACTGTTTGGGGTTGTTGTGCTCTTTGCAAAAAACCGCCATTTAGGGCCACAGAAAATATTTTGCAGTGTGAAATTACACATCTGGAGGTGTGTGAAAAAACAACATTATTTTGAATAGCATTCTCTGGCCTCTGCAGCTGTGCGATTCAGCGGTTATATACTGTTGGGGTTGTTGTGCTCTTCCAAAAAACGCCATTTAGGGCCACAGAAAATAAATTGCAGTGTGAAATACACATGTGGAGGTGTGTAAAATAAACAATTTCTATATATTGTACAGTGCTATACAAAAAAAAAAAACATTTTTTTTGAATAGCATTCTCTGCACTTCTATAGCTGTGCGATTCAGTGGTTAAATACTGTGGTTGTGTTGTGCTCTTCCAAAAAAACGCCATTTAGGGCCACAGAAAATATTTTGCAGTGTGAAATACACATCTGGAGGTGTGTGAAAAAACACAACATTATTTTAAAAAGCATTCTCTGGCCTCTGCAGGCTGTGCGATTCAGCGGTTATATACTGTTGGGGTTGTTGTGCTCTTGCAAAAAACGCCATTTAGGGCCACAGAAATATATTTGCAGTGTGAAATACACATCTGGAGGTGTGTGAAAAAACAACATTATTTTTGAATAGCATTCTCTGGCCTCTGCAGCTGTGCGATTCAGCGGTTATATACTGTTGGGGTTGTTGTGCTCTTCCCAAAAAAACGCCATTTAGGGCCACAGAAAATAAATTGCAGTGTGAAATACACATGTGAGGTGTGTAAAATAAACAATTTCTATATATTGTACAGTGCTATACTAAAAAAAAACAACATTTTTTTTGAATAGCATTCTCTGCACTTCTATAGCTGTGCGATTCAGTGGTTAAATACTGTGGTTGTGTTGTGCTCTTCCAAAAAACGCCATTTAGGGCCACAGAAAATATTTTGCAGTGTGAAATACACATCTGGAGGTGTGTGAAAAAACAACATTATTTTTAAAAAGCATTCTCTGGCCTCTGCAGCTGTGCGATTCAGCGGTTATATACTGTTGGGGTTGTTGTGCTCTTGCAAAAAACCGCCATTTAGGGCCACAGAAAATATTTTGCAGTGTGAAATACACATCTGGAGGTGTGTGAAAAAAACAACATTATTTTTGAATAGCATTCTCTGGCCTCTGCAGCTGTGCGATTCAGCGGTTATATACTGTTGGGGTTGTTGTGCTCTTCCAAAAAACGCCATTTAGGGCCACAGAAAATTAAATTGCAGTGTGAAATACACATGTGGAGGTGTGTAAAATAAAACAA